>CM061130.1:115613470-115708343 GCA_030789695.1 Scilla litardierei | reverse complement strand
TTTATCTATGCAGATATGCAGCTACAACGCAAATTCATTTACATCACGCATTTGATCAAATTACAAGGAGATTTTGCAAAAACGACCTTGCTACTCAAATTACGTGTGAAACACGTATCTACGGAATGATGTAATTTTTACTTTTTAGATAGCTTCAGGGCCTTGGTTATATCTTATCATATATCCCTAAAGCTCAAATCTACATCATCTCCTAACTCATTTGATCCTAAGTCAAAATTCGTATTTTTCAGTACTAGCCTACTAGGAATTTTCCTAGCCTACCAAAACAGTTATATTTTGTCTTGATACTTTCAGAAAAGGATCTATCCGTTATCTATTCCACGCCACCAAAATTTTGTGACCGTTTGTTACCGTTACAAAATTGGCAGGCTACGAATTTTCGTAGCATGCCAAAATGCTTTTGAGACTGAAATTTTCCAGAACAGTTTCTGACCGTTCTCCAACGTTCCTCTCAGTTTCTGAACGTTGTGCAACGTCTCTTTTAGAGCCGTTCACAACCGTTTCTAAAACCTATAAAAGGAGGGGTACCCCCTCTCATTTTCCACACACTTTCCTCTTCTTAATTCTGATTTTGTTGAAAGCAAGTCCTTGATTTTCTGAAGTAATTCTGCCATTAGTTGTTCTTTTCTTATTTGTAAGAAGAAATCATTAGATTTCTCTCTTCATTTAAGAACGGAAGAACTTGGATTTTCAACATCACTTTTGGAAAGTTGTTTGTGTTCATAATTGCAAGAAGATATCAATAGATCTCTCTCTTCTTTTATGAACCAGAGAACTTCAAGTGTTGCGCTTCATTACATATCTTTTACATCTTGAAGTTCATCTTCTAAACACTATCCTTGAATTCATTCTCTGAAATTTATAACAAGGCTATAGGTGTTTTTCTATTTCTTATTTAACAGGTTGGAATCTCTGTTTAGAGATTGTACAAAGTTTGGGACACGGGGAGTGTCGCCATTTTTGTAAGTTCATGCTTGCGGGGCAAGTGATTATAGTGGATTGAAAATCTCTACGGGGTAGAGGACTGGAGTAGGATCACAAGGATCCGAACCAGGATAAATCTCTGTGTTTGCGATTGGTTTAATTTTCAGCACTTGTCATTTTATTTCTGTGCCATCTTTGCAAATATTACTAACATCTTATTTGTAACAATTTTTTAATATACACTATTCACCCCCCCCCCCTCTAGTGTATTGATCCTTGCAGGCTAAAATTACATTTGGTATCAGAGCACTGTTAAGATGGCAGCAAGTTCCTCAAACATGAACGCAGTTCCTCACAACTACAATCAGCAACCTGAAGGGCACTCTCAAACTCGTCCTCCTCTATTTGATGGTTCAAATTACTCATATTGGAAAATATGTATGGAGATTCATCTCCAAAGTATGAATTATGAGATTTGGGACATCGTAGAGTCAGGATACGAAAAGCCAACAACTCCTGTTGCAAATTGGACCGCCAACGACAAAGCTGCAAAAACCAACAACTCAAAGGCCATGAATGCTTTATTTTGTGCTATGGATAAACATGAGTTTAATCGAGTATCTCAAGCCAAAAGTGCTCAGGAAATTTGGCATATACTTGAGGTAACTCATGAAGGAACTAGTAAAGTGAAGGAAACCAAGATTTCCGTTTTGGTTCACAAATTTAAGTTGTTCAAGATGAAGGACCAAGAGACAATTGGAGAAATGAACACCAGGTTTACTAATATTATAAATTCTTTAAATGCTCTTGGTAAAACTTACACTTCTCTTGAACAGGTTCGCAAAATTCTTAAAGCTTTAACTCCAGTATGGCATCCAAAGATCACCGCTATTGAGGAAGCCAATGATCTTTCCACTTTAACTATGGAAGATCTTATTGGTAACTTAATGGCTCATGAAGTTACACTACAAGATGAGAAAGAAGAATCAGATCAGAAGAAGAAAGTACTTGCCTTCAACGCAACATCAGATAATGAAGATTCCGATGATGATATGGCATTCTTTGCCAAAAACTTCAGAAAATTCTTTCAGAAAGGTAAGTATAATAATTTTAAATCTAAGAATACTGATTCTTCTCTTTGCTTTAATTGCAATAAGCCAGGACATATGAAGAAAGATTGTCCACTTCTCAAAGCAAATTTCAAAACTTCCAACAATGATCAATCCAGAAGAGAAAGGAGGTTTGACAAAATGAAAAAGGCATTTGCAGCAACATGGGATGAATCTTCAGATGATGAAGATGATGATCTAAAAGAAAGTGCCAACATGTGTTTTATGGCACAAGATGATGAAGATGAGGTAAGTTCTTTTAATAACGAAGAATTACTTGATGCTTTAAAAGATCTCTATTATCGTTTCAATGCGTCCCATCCCGAACCCGTTTGAGGCCGCCCCAAACGCAACACGGGAAGACAACATCCCCCTCCCCAGACGGGGCACGGGAATGTTGGGGGCATAATGGGTAATTGCGTAGCTCCCGCAAGAAGCCAATACACGTGACCCGGATCGGACCGGTCGCAAGACAGAAACCCCGAAATATACGCCCCGTCCTGAAAGGACAGCGGCTTTGTCCCGTCAGAACAGCGCCACGATGCGACTCAACGTAACGAAAGGACGCTTGTTCAACACGCCATCAGCAACAACACGCCCCCCAAGAGGCCAGAGGGCTGGATACCGTCAGGAAAAAGTGATTCCCGAAGCGCGTGATTCCGCAGAGCCCATTAGCGACGTTAATCCACGGCGTTACCCAAGAGAAACCCGTCCGCAACACCTCGCTACAAATACCCCCCTCCAGAGGTCAGGGTAAAGGAGGAAGAGAGACGGGGATTCCCCCCCTCACTCCGGGCATAAAGCGGCCCTAAACGCCCCAACGAGCTACGAAAAAAGCCGATAATCACCGACGGACCTCACTTCCCCCGACGATGGGCGCCACAGCCCCGCCACCCCCAACCGGATATTCCCCTTACACGCGGAAGGCCCCGCCCGCCAGCTTGCCTCCTGCTTGTTACTGTATCAAAAGGCGGGTTCAGAAGGCCGTCCGCGTGCCGCAACGCCCCAATTAACGCCGTCCCCCTCGGCACTGCCACCGCCACCTCGCCCTCAGCCTCCCTGGGGTTCCCCCTCGGTGCGCGGGATTCCCCCTCGGTGCACGGGATTCCTAGCGAGGAACTCTCCAGCGCGGCGGCGGCAAGGCAGATCGCGAGGAAGCAAGGAGAGGGAAAGGAAGAAGCTCTACCCGACAAACGAGGGTCAGCCCCTCGGAAGGGGGAACCACCCCAGGACTTCGTCCCCGATCAAACCAAATGGTGGTTCGTGGCGCGTTGGCTCCCCCCCGGACAACGAAGCAGAAGGAATTAAGCGGTCAGTAAAAGGGAAAACCGCCCGGCAACAAGGATCTACCCACCCCGATATAGCGGGCGACGAGTATAAACCACCGCCCGTCCCAACCATAGGTTGGGTCACACCTGCTCTCTCACTGTAAATATCATCTAAATCCCCGATAAAGGTTGGTGAATAATATTCCTCCCTATGAACTCCTGCCCTGAGCCCAAGAGCACAACAGCTGGGAGGTCCACCGGGCACAGTGCGGCGGAAGTCCCGCGAAAATCACAAACATGTCCGATAAACACATCTCGGCAAAAACCACAACCTTCTCAAAAAGTCGGGCTCCCCCAAAATCCGACCCAGCCGCCACATAAAGCGGCGCGCCGTTACGAGGCAACGCCCCACTCGGTTCCCACTCGGGATGAGACCTCGCGATCCCGCAACAGCGGGCAATACCCCGCGGGAGCAGCGTCGCCAACCCTGAGCGTGGACCCAAGCCCGAGTCAGGTTAAAGGGTAATGTCACGCCATCCGAGCCGAGTCGGGCTACCGCCTCAGACTCGAATGCCGGGGGCAATTGTTACGACCTAAAGATCGTAGCTGCCCGATTCCCGTCCAGACCCGCTAACATACCCCATTGACTCACCCTTTTCACAAAAGGTCCGCCGCCCCGAAAATGCCGGGCGACCAGCCAAGCGGGCGCACCTTGCAGCGCTCCATGAACCGGCCGAGGTGAACCACCGCAGCCGCCCGACTCTTAGTCCGCCGCTAACGACAAAACAGCTTAGGATAAGGACATGACTGACACGTACGTCACCTGACATCCCGACAAAAGCACCCCCAGGCGGCTAGCCTATCGGACGGTTAGTGCTTTCGGCCCTGACATCCCGACAAAAGCACCCCTGGGCCGTTGCACCGCCTGACAGAGGCAGGCCGAGAACTCCTGTTCCCGGCGTCCTTGTCCGAAACCTCCGCTGACACCCGGGCCAGCTCAGCACGCCTAGTCATCACCCGTCAGGTATAAATACCCCCCCTCCTCTTACGGAAAAAAGGTTGGCTGCTGAATTCTTCCTCATTCTATTATTCACACACGAGTGCAAAGATCTTCCATATCTTTGCTCTCCCACCTATAGCTCGCCACGCTCGGTCGACACACCGTTGGTCCGACCGGCGTGACCAGCCCCCCATTTTAAGCGCCATCACTGACTTAGGCATCGGAGGGGCTAAGGGTTGAACCCCAACCCAGCCCTTCTGACGAGTTGTTTGTGTTGCAGGAGAGCTCGCCTATCAACACCAGTCGGTGTCACCCCCCTGCCGTTCAACCTTGTCCAGCCGCATCCGGAGAGATTCAGCCCCGCGGCCGTCACTGGCGTCATGATCGACTTCTTCACCCCACTAATCGCTTGTCAAATAGCCTACCTAAACCCCCTTCTCCACATAACCACCGTGCCCTTGGTTCCCATTAATACAAATTCATTGTACGCGAGTTCCACCTCGTAACAGTCAACATAAATCATTGAAACAGAATAATGATGATCTTCTTTCTAAATATCAAGAGTTATCTTCTTCTAAAAACATTGAAAATACTTCTTCTCAAGTTTTGGATCTTAGTAAAGAGAATGATATTCTCAAAACTAAGAATTTAGAATTACATACTCAAATATCCGAAATGGATAAAAGTATTTCATCACTAAAGATGAAATACGACGAGATGTCATCCAATGTTAATAAATTTAACAAAGGAAAGACTAATCTCGATGATTTGCTTAAAATTCAATATCCAGCAAATCATAGACAAGGATTGGGATATTCTAAAAAGGATGCACCCAAAACTTATAACACTTCTTCCTCTTGTGGTAAAACAACTTTTGTTAAATCACAAAAGAAGAATCATGCATTTATTTACACGAAGAAAGTAAACATTCCTACTTCTTCTTCACAAAGAAATGTTACTAACATTTCAAAAACATTTTCTAGGAAACCTACTACAATTAGTATATGGGTTCCTAAGGATTCATGCTTAGAAGATAGAAATGATTATATTTCTCATTATATACATGCTATAGTTCATTCTAATGATTATATTAAAAAGCCAAATTCCACTTGGGTTTGGCTTCCAAAAATCTAATCCCAAGGACCCTCAAAAAGGGGTACCAATGCTTAATGTTTTATCTTTCAGGTACCTAAAAAGGAAAGATGGATTTTGGATAGTGGATGTTCAAAACATATGACAGGAAATGTCAAACTACTTCCAACCGTCAAATACAAACAAGGAGGCACAGTTATCTTTGGTGACAACAACAAAGGCAAAATCATAGGCACTGGAACAGTTGGTAATACAAATCAGCCTATCATCGAAAATGTTCTCCTGGTTGATGGTTTGAAACACAACTTACTTTCTATTAGTCAGTTATGCGATAAAAATTACAAAATTATTTTTGAACAAAATGATTGCATCATTTATGATTCTGATATGTCATCTATTTTATTTCGTGGTAAGCGTAAGAATAACATTTATATCTTATGTATGTCTGTTACCACTCATAATCATTGTTTAATGATTACATTAGATGATACACTTTTATGGCATAAACGTTTTGGACACACAAATTTCAAAAATCTAGCACGTATTTCAAAACACAAGTTAGTTAATGGAATGCCAAATATTTCTTTCAAACACAAACATTTTTGTGATGCTTGTCAACAAGGAAAAATGCACAAGTCTTCTTTTAAATCAAAGGATGTTATCTCAACAAAGAGACCATTAGAACTCTTACATTTAGATTTGTTTGGTCCTTCAAGAGTAGCTTCTTTGAATAGAAGTAGATATGCATTTGTCATTGTTGATGATTATTCTAGATACACTTGGGTTATATTCTTACAAAACAAGAATGATTCTTTTGAAGAGTTTTCAATATTTTGTAAAAAGATTCAAAAGATCAAATCCTCTAACATTGTCACTATTCGTAGTGATCATGGGGGAGAATTTGAAAATGAATCATTTACCAAGTTTTGTAATGAAAATGGCATTACACACAATTTTTCTTTTCCTCGTACCCCTCAACAAAATGGAGTAGTAGAAAGGAAAAATAGAACTTTACAAGAATGTGCAAGAACAATGCTTTGTGATAGTAATCTTCCTAAGTATTTTTGGGTAGAAGCTGTTGCAACTGCTTGCTACATTATGAATAAAGTTCTTATAAGGCCATTACTTGATAAAACCTGTTTTGAATTATTTTTTAATCGTATTCCTCGTGTATCATATTTTAAAGTGTTTGGTTGTAAATGTTTCATTCTAAATACTAAAGATGCACTTGACAAATTTGATTCTAAATCTGATGAAGGTATTTTTGTTGGATACTCAACACATAGTAAAGCCTACAGCGTATACAACAAAAGAACTTCAACAGTTGAAGAATCACTTCATGTCACATTTGATGAAAATCCTTCTTCTAATTCTCCCATTATTGATGATGAAGAGAATGTTTTACCTCTTTCTAATTCCTTAGATAAATTGAAACTTGATGAAATTGATGCTACTAAACATTCTGTTGAGTCTGTTTCAGATAATGCAGATCTTCCTAAGGCATTTGCACAAGTTCCAAATCATCCATCAGAGTTAATTATTGGAGATATTACAGATGGAGTAAGAACTCGTCGCCAAATAGAGCAAATGGCACATTGTGCATTTCTCTCAACCATTGAACCAAAGAACATCAAAGATACATGTGAAGACAGTTCATGGATTATGGCTATGCAGGAAGAACTTAACCAATTTCAACGAAATGATGTTTGGGAATTAGTTCCCAGACCATCAGATCATTCAATAATTGGTACTAAGTGGGTATTCAAAAATAAATTGGATGAATCTGGTCAGGTAATTAGAACTGGTCAGGTAATTAGAAACAAGGCACGATTGGTTGCACAAGGTTATAATCAAGAAGAAGGTATTGATTATGATGAAACCTATGCACCAGTTGCTCGTCTTGAATCTATTAGAATGTTATTATCATTCGCTTGTTTTAAAGATTTTAAACTTTTTCAAATGGATGTAAAAGGTGCTTTTCTAAATGGTTTTCTTAAAGAAGAAGTTTATGTAGAACAACCTCCGGGTTTTATTCATGAAAATTTTGAAAATCATGTTTTCAAATTAAAAAAGGCATTATATGGTCTCAAACAAGCACCTCGTGCTTGGTATGAAAGACTTAAAAGTTA
Source organism: Scilla litardierei (assembly GCA_030789695.1). Taxonomy (NCBI): domain Eukaryota; kingdom Viridiplantae; phylum Streptophyta; class Magnoliopsida; order Asparagales; family Asparagaceae; genus Scilla; species Scilla litardierei. The sequence goes on along the minus strand of CM061130.1, from coordinate 115,700,800 downwards.
TCTTTTAAATTCAGGATATTCTATTGGTAAAATAGATTCTACTTTATTTATTAAAAACATAAATTCTGACATTATCATTATTCAAATATACGTTGATGATATTATTTTTGGTTCTACTAACGAATCTCTTTGTCAAGATTTTTCTAAAATTATGCAGAAAGAATTTGAGATGAGTCACATGGGTGAACTAAACTACTTCCTCGGTCTTCAAATCAAACAAATGAAGGAAGGAATATTCATCCACCAAAGCAAGTACTCTAAAGAACTCATCAAACGCTTTGGTTTAGAAAGTTCTGCAGAAAAACGTACTCCGATGAGTACATCTACTTCTCTCGACAAAGATTTAAATGGTAAGAGTGTTGATCAACGTCTATATAGAGGTATGATTGGCTCCTTGCTTTATCTAACTGCAAGTAGACCAGATATTATGTTTTCAGTATGTTTATGTGCACGATTTCAGGCAAATCCTAAAGTTTCACATTTAACTGCCGTAAAACGGATTATTAGATATGTTAAGTATACTTCTGATTTTGGTTTATTTTATCCTAAAACAAACACATTTGATTTATTATCATATAGTGATGCAGATTTTGCTGGTTGCAAATCAGATCGTAAAAGTACTAGTGGTACATGTCACTTTTTAGGACATGCATTAGTTTCCTGGTTTAGCAAAAAGCAAAACTCAGTTTCATTATCTACAACCGAGGCAGAATATATTGCCACCGGTTTAGCATGTGCTCAAATTTTATGGATGAAACAAACTATTTCAGACTATGGTATTAATTGTCCCACATGTCCTATAATGTGTGATAATACTAGTGCTATTAATTTATCTAAAAATCCAGTTCATCATTCACGCACTAAACATATTGATGTACGTCATCATTTTTTAGATGATCATGTTCAGAAAGGTGATATTATTTTAAAATTTATTTCTACTGAACATCAAGTTGCCGATATTTTGACTAAGCCTTTGAAGGAAGAATCTTTTCTCAAGCTTAGAAGAAATCTGGGCATTATTAGTGCATCAGAATTTGATATATGAGTACATTCATTTATTTTTGATTTTTATGAATTTTTCTATAATTGTTTGGTTCCTATTTATTTTTGGTATGCTACCAAATTTCGTAGCATACCAATTTAACCAATTTTTTTTAAAAAAAAACCAATTTTTTTTCTGTTCTCCGTTTTTGTACCTACTTTGATCCCTGGAATTTGAATTTTTAAAACAACAGTTCTCCTATATCTTATTCTCAAATCAAATTTCATATTGAAATTCTTACCCATTCTCGTCCACTTTGTCTCTATCTTTTTGATTCCTGTTGCTCTCTGTGTTCTCTCTACTGCCACATGGATACTTCTCTTTTGTCTTTTTCTCTGCTTTTCACATTGGAAAAGGCACTGACATTCCTTCTCCTTCTTCGAACTTTCCATTTTTGCACTTTGTACTTACGTTTCTCTATTGGTTTGGACTTCATGAGAAGACTTTACTTCTTCTGACTCTTTTCAATGCCACACCCGCAACCCAATGAAATTGTTTTATAACTCTTTTCACATGACTCTTTTCACATGAGAAGACTTTGTACTTACGTTTCTTTATTTCCTCCCGTTGGAAATTGTTTTATAATTTTAACTCTGCCACCCACCCTCTGGCCAAAACCGCCATCAAACCGCCACCCAATTTAATTCGGCTTTCACACCCGCCACTTGGGTCTCTCTTATTGGTCCACATCATCACTTCATTTTCCATTCGGGTTACTCTCTTTGGATTCACGCGGGAAACTTCACATCTGTTGACTATTTTTCTCATACTTTACTTCTCAACATTTATTTCCACCTACCCCATTTAATTCTTATCCTCCACTTGGATGCCTCTAATTGGCCCAAGCCACCAACCCGCCTCTTCTCCCTATACGGCCTCTCATGGGGACTTTCAACATATTTTTTAATTAATTTTCTTATATTTCTTTGTTTTTATTTTATTCTTTATATTTAATATGTTTATTCTTTTGAGAGAGTCTTCTCTAACATTTGCCTTGGCCTTCACCTTTGAATTCGGCCAGCACCTCTCTCTCTCTTTGTTCTTTAATTTTTGTTCATTTTTTACCTTCCCCATGTCACTCGGGTTTCACATTATTTACTATCTCATTGATTATTTTTCGGGTTTCTTAACTGCCTCTTATTTTTTTTACCAACGGGTACACGTCTTCTCCAACCGTTGCCTCTTCTTCTTCCCATTTGTTCGGATTTCTGTATTTTGAATTTTTCTGGTGTTCCAACTTCTTTCAGTTCTAGCAACCGCTTCCACTTCTTATCATGGTAACTGCTTGGGCTTCTGTTTCTTTCTATTTAATTCGAACTCATTTCTTTCTTTTCTCATTCTCCGTTCTTCTTCTCTTTCACTCGTTGTTTTCATTTTCTCTCTTTCAATCACCATGGCCGACCCTACTTTCCCGTCTCCCTCAGATCGGTTCCGTTCGGCCGCTGCCCAAGAACGATATCTTCGCTCGGAGGCCACTCGCTTCCATCCAGAGCGTTATCTCGACTACGGCACGCCAATGATGATGCAGGTCAAGAAGCTTCTCGCCATTGTTGGGCTTTCTCAACTCTGGTCGATCACCAACAAGACTCCGTATTACCCTACCCTCGTGAGAGAATTCTACGCGAATCTTGAGACTACGGTTCACCGTGGTCAAAAGTATTTCTCCACTCAGGTAAGGGGTGTGTGCTTCACCGTCAACAGCACCAAACTCGCCACCATTATCAATCAGCCGCCGAATAATCTTGGCCTTCTCTCTTTTCCAATGACCGACCCTGCTATCAATTCTCGTCTCGCCCCAAAGTTGACCCCTCATATGTCTGCATCCAAACTCAGCCTAGAAGCCCGCATCCTCCATAAAATCGTCATTTTTAATTTGATGCCAAAGGCTGGGTCTGTTAACTATTTGGGCAATGCACATCTCCACTATCTGTATGCAATCATGGCCGGCTATCCCATTCACTGGGGGCATTTGCTTCTTCGTTATATCATGCGCCCTGTTTCCACTCATTTTTATTTCCCCAGTCTCATCACCCTCATACTTCGGGCTTTTGGTGTTCCCACCGACGGAGAACTAATGCTTCAGAATGACGTTCACATTGATGAAAACATCCTTCACAGCATGGGACTCCCGGATGATGTTTCTTCTCCTGATGATGACAGCGATGCCGACGACGCCGTTGCTTCTGACGATGACTCCTCACATCCTCCTGCTCCGGCTTCTTCATCTCGTGGCAAGGCTCCGTTTCCCGGATCTTCCCTCTCTCGTTGCGGCAAGAAGATTCATACGTCTAAGGATGGCGTTAGTCCTTCTAGGGAAACGAATGCAGTTCACTTCGCTCGTCTTTCTACTCAGGTCGCTGAAGGGTTTGCGGGAATTCAGATTCAGATGAGCAAGTACGATGAGGTTCTTCGTCACCACTCCGATGTCCTTGAGCAAATTCAGGTGGAACAGTCCTCCCTTCGTTCCTCGCTGGAATCCGCCGACGTCCTCCCTACTCGCCGACGTCCTCCCTAGTTCTGTCTGTTGGTTGGTTCTGGGGTTATTATGTTGTTTCAGTATGTTAGTCGTTCCTGCCGTTAGCATGTTGTTTTTAGTGATGCATGTTGTTGTCTTTCAGATGCATATGATGTACTGGTCTTTCTTAAGTTGGGTTCTTATCAATGTTATGTTTAATATATGATAGTTCTTTTGTGTACTTCGTCTCTCTGATTTGGTGTTAGTTACTTTCCGTATTCATTATTTTTGTTCCTTATATGCTCCCTACATACCCTGTTTCTGTTAAATTTTTAACTCTCTTCATTTTCTAAATTGGGTCTGCTACGAAATATCGTAGCCTGCCAATTTCTATTTTCCACTTTTTGTGGATGACAAAGGGGGAGACATGCATATATTCAGGGGGAGTTTTTATTCATATACTCAGGGGGAGTACTATTTCATTTCACTCTTTCTAACATATCAACATCACACTCGTTCATGTTAATACATATTATACTTATTAACACTTGTTAACTCAAAATTGATACTTCATTATTCACATTTGATACTTCATTATTCACATTTGATACTTCATTATTTGTCATCATCAAAAAGGGGGAGAATGTTGGAACTTGGTATTTTCCATCCTCTCTTCCATAAAGTTTTGATGTGACAAATCAATATATTTCATGTTATTAACTTTATCTATGCAGATATGTAGCTACAACGCAAATTCATTTACATCACGCATTTGATCAAATTACAAGGAGATTTTGCAAAAACGACCTTGCTACTCAAATTACGTGTGAAACACGTATCTACGGAATGATGTAATTTTTACTTTTTAGATAGCTTCAGGGCCTTGGTTATATCTTATCATATATCCCTAAAGCTCAAATCTACATCATCTCCTAACTCATTTGATCCTAAGTCAAAATTCGTATTTTTCAGTACTAGCCTACTAGGAATTTTCCTAGCCTACCAAAACAGTTATATTTTGTCTTGATACTTTCAGAAAAGGATCTATCCGTTATCTATTCCACGCCACCAAAATTTTGTGACCGTTTGTTACCGTTACAAAATTGGCAGGCTACGAATTTTCGTAGCATGCCAAAATGCTTTTGGGACTGAAATTTTCCAGAACAGTTTCTGACCGTTCTCCAACGTTCCTCTCAGTTTCTGAACGTTGTGCAACGTCTCTTTTAGAGCCGTTCACAACCGTTTCTAAAACCTATAAAAGGAGGGGTACCCCCTCTCATTTTCCACACACTTTCCTCTTCTTAATTCTGATTTTGTTGAAAGCAAGTCCTTGATTTTCTGAAGTAATTCTGCCATTAGTTGTTCTTTTCTTATTTGTAAGAAGAAATCATTAGATTTCTCTCTTCATTTAAGAACGGAAGAACTTGGATTTTCAACATCACTTTTGGAAAGTTGTTTGCGTTCATAATTGCAAGAAGATATCAATAGATCTCTCTCTTCTTTTATGAACCAGAGAACTTCAAGTGTTGCGCTTCATTACATATCTTTTACATCTTGAAGTTCATCTTCTAAACACTATCCTTGAATTCATTCTCTGAAATTTATAACAAGGCTATAGGTGTTTTTCTATTTCTTATTTAACAGGTTGGAATCTCTGTTTAGAGATTGTACAAAGTTTGGGACACGGGGAGTGTCGCCATTTTTGTTAGTTCATGCTTGCGGGGCAAATGATTATAGTGGATTGAAAATCTCTACGGGGTAGAGGACTGGAGTAGGATCACAAGGATCCGAACCAGGATAAATCTCTGTGTTTGCGATTGGTTTAATTTTCAGCACTTGTCATTTTATTTCTGTGCCATCTTTGCAAATATTACTAACATCTTATTTGTAACAATTTTTTAATATACACTATTCACCCCCCTCTAGTGTATTGATCCTTGCAGGCTAAAATTACAAAATCTACATCTTATTGATTTCCACACACACAAAAAAAATCCTAACCATTTTCCCTTAAAATCCCAACAAACCCCCACTTCCCCTAATCTCTCTCCCACGTTCTCTCTCCCCTACCCTATTTTAAATAAAAACCCCTAAAGAATAACCTCAAGGCTCACGTGCTGAGCCTATTTTCCCTACCGAAACATCAAAGAAACCCTAAGCTTTTATTTTTCTCTTCCCCAACAAAAGCAACCCTAAGCCCTAGGCTAACAGCCGCAACTCCAAACACCCATGCATATTTCTTTTGTTCTCCAGCGTACAAAAAAACCCTGACAAACTACAGTAGCCTACTTCTCTAGGCTTTCACGCAAATCAAACATCCCAGGCCCCTTTCGATAGTACCCTCCTCCTATAGCTTTTGCCCGAATACTTCATCACATCTCCAGCTCGCCGTCATCATCTTCAACCTCTCACAACGTCGTCTTCCCTCTCTCTCAGCCTCACCGGCACCCTTGCCGGCATTCCCTCGCCGGTTCCCGTGTCCGACCGCCCAGAGCCACCTCCCCGCGGCCTTCCTTGCCGCCCAACACCTTTCCCGTCGACAGCTAGTTGACATCCACCGTGCAGCCTTCCCGGCGGCCAGTCCGACCGCCCAACACCCTCTCTGACGGTGATGTCCACCGTCCGCCTCCGTTACTCGCTGTTTCGGCCTCAACTCACCGCAAGACCCGGCTGTCCCCTCTCACGCGGATCTCCCCGAGGCCGCCTGGCGCCACCCAGGCCGCCGAAAGCCCCGCCAGCGACCCATCCGATGACAACAACCCCCGAGCCACACAGATCTTCCCTTGTCTGCAGATCCCCACAGTCGTAGGAACCCCGTCGTCGCTAGTTCACGACGATCCACAGTCACAGTCGTTAATCGTTGCCGCCTGTGTTTTCCCCGACATCGAACAGTCGACGGAGACCGATGACTCAGCCACGCACGACCAACTTGAGAGGTGAGTTATTATATACGTAAACAGTTACTTCCTTTTGTGATGAACAGTGTTATAAATTTATAAACGATACATCATATAATTATATGTTATACGAGCAGTAACTTACATATGTTATGATATTAACAGTAAGTCAGACTTATAAGGGTAATATATATAAGTTATATTTAAATAAGTTAGTACATTTCTGTTATATAAATTAAATGATGTGTGTTAGTGTTTGTAAACATCAACAGTTTACATAGATACGTTACTTATACGAGTACATATACACGTATAATCTTGATATATGTGTTCTTTTAGTATATATGAATGGTTACGTAAACAGGTGGATGTACATGGTTCTGTTACATTAGTTAAACTTGTAGCTTAACATTGAATCGGTTGACGCAGATAATTAAGTACGCCTCCTTGCTACCGTCTGGGCCCTGACGATTCCCTCTTGGTTGCGCTACTCGTAGTCGAGAAACCGGAGCGAAGGCGATGCGATCCGTTGCCATTTCCAGATCCGACGCCAATTCACGCGTATTCGTCAACCAGGTTGGTTCCCACTACTCGTAGTAACCCACACCATAGCAGAACTGAAAACCTAACTAAAATCAGACAACTGTAACTAAATTTATTTTCTGCACTCTTAAAACGTTGTGAAATAGTAGATTCGACGACCGGACATTTGAAATGTGCATATAGGATAGACTCGTCGATTAGGTTGAACTTTCAACTTGACCCTGAACTATTAGGGTAGCCCCGTTTAACCTAGAAATGAACCCTAATAGGCTTCATGAAAATCGCGACCTGACACCGTCGCTGTGACACTGTTTCAGACGGACGACCGCGGACGCGACGCTTGGACGAGACGCCCCGGACGGACGACACACTCGCCATCGCAGGCAAGTGTATCCACTTGCACCTTTGGCCGTTCTTAGGCCCTAGTTGGTTAGAATTGTTAACTGTGAACAAATAGAACAGGACGTGAAATGATAGCGTCCGGGACGACTCCTGATGGCTCAGACTTGACGACGAAGTCTGAGCCTGACAAGAACAATTTTTGATATTGTAGGGCTATCATGTGTGTGCGTGTATGTGGACACCCTAGAATAACCCTTCCTGTCTTGTCACGTCCCGTCCCGTCTTGCACAGCCCGCTGGGCAATAGGGCACTCTTCGAGTGATCCCTTGTACAGATTCACAGCCTGCGGGCAATAGGGCACTCTCCAAGCTAGAGAGAGTGATCCCTTGTACGGATACACAGCCTGTGGGCAATAGGGCACTCGCCAAGGTAGAGCGATTGATCCCTTGTACGGATATCTTGTCTTGTCTTGTCTTGGGGTTTGGGGTTGGGTTGAGCGTGCGCACGGCAAGAGGGTCTGATCCCCCTCGAACCGTAAGGCGTGAACCCTTTTGTGTCTCACTTGTCTTGTCCTGCCTTGTTTCCGTCACGTCCCGTCTTGTCTTGACATCTGTAGGTTAGTCCCGTAGTTGGTATCATACGCTACGATTACTACTTGTCACGTTTTACTTTCCTGCTGCGTTTTACTTTCTTTTGTTCCTCTGTTATAACCTCAGCATGCTAATCAACCAGTAAACTGTTGTGTAATAGAACCTCAGCATGCTAATCAACCAGTAAACCGTTGTTTAAAGTTTGGTGCACTTGCGGTAAAGTCTAACCCTTCTTGTAGACTTTACCTGACGTACAGTTTCCTTCTTTGGTGCTGTACGTCAGGTGTTCAGCCAGAGTTCGTGGACGAGGCAGACTCACTGGAGTACGAGGAGCCGAGGACGTCGACTCGGAGCACGTGCCTGACAAGGACCAGACCTTGAGGTCTTCTTAGTCGTCGCTCACAGAGGTTACTACTTTTAGTTTGCTTTTAGATAGTTCGTTGCCATGCTTAGGCTTCTTTTTAGACTTGTACTCGCTGGATATTATAACTCTAATTTAATGAATGCCTTTTCTTTCTGTACTTCCTATTGTTCCGAATTTTATTAATGCAAGAACCTGAAACTTTTTTTAATGGTACCCTACAGATGCTTATTGGGTCCGAGCTTCACAGCTCCGGCCTAAGCGGGCCTTAGTCACGCTTCGCCTCCGTATTTTTGGGAAGCGGGGCGTGACAGGTTTTAGTGGTGGCCCATGCAGGTCATGCAAAAGTTCGGAACAATAAGAATACCGCATTTATTTAATATCCGTGTACAAGTCTAACTTAGGTTTTCCCAGACTTACATGGTAGGAAGACTTAGATAGACGCCCAGGTTTGATAGTCTGACGCATTGGTTAAGATTTAGTCGTCCTCGTCCTAGACTACCTTAGCATCCCCATTTGATTCTGACCATGTTAGATTTCTAGAGACCTCCTATTTAGTCGTTCGCTCGGATCCATCGATTTCGAACCCAGCAGAACGTAACCTTGATTCTATTAGGAACCTTCTCTTTAGATCCTAATTACAGTCTAGTTCATTAGGAATTCTTAGTGCTGATTTTCCCCTGATCCTTAGATGACCCGATAATTAGGAACCTCTGATTTCTAGCATCCTTCTAATCATTACATATCTATGCTGCCAAATGTAGGATTTTCCCGTGACTTTTCATAAGTCATATCCTATGCGTAGTTATGTTTCGATCATGCGATCACATCTCTTGTTCCCGATTCGCGTGACTACTTCATGTTGTTCATCATCAAACGTTGACTTTTCCCCATTACCATCCTGATCATTCAAAAAGTATTTTCAATACTATTTTTGGATTTCCCTTCTAGTATAAATTCTTTGAAAACTTTTAACCTGACCATAAACTTTCTACTTTTCAGTTGACTTAAATTTATTCTTTGAAATTCGAAACTTTCTCACCGAAACCTTTAAACTACTTATCGTATAATATTTTTCTAATCGGTATCTTTCATACACATATAAATGCCATATTTCGTTCAAAAAAAAATTCTTTTTTTCTAAACCTTACTTATATTTTCCCTAATTCGATATGCAATTTTCCCTTTCTTACCCTTCACTGTTAAGACGTATTTCAAATGACTCATCGCAAATTATTTTTTTTAAAAAAAAATCCTTTTCTAAACTTATCAGTGTGACAGTCCTGTACTCATCGTATTCGCACGTCCAAGTTTTATAAAAACCTATCTCCATTTGCCAAAACAATCACTCCGTTTCATACTCATTATTTTCCTCGTCAAAATACTTTATTTCATATTTTAAACTTATATCATCTACGCGTTTTTTTGTCACTTACATTTTATAAGAATATTAATATATCTCTTTTTCCTACTTAATTAATCACCACTATATTTCTGTTTTCATATAACTAAGCTTTTCCCTTGTCCATGTCCATCCGAACAGGTTCATCCCGATCTTGTTTCGTTTCTCTATTCGAATCGGATTCTCCACTATTGTTTAGCTATCTCATTAGTGCTTGTTGTTGCCTGTGTCCACTCTAGTTTAGTAGTGGGCCATTTAGGTTTGTGATGTTGTCGTGATGCATGAGTATAGGTAGAGTGCGTAGACCTGTATGAGTGTGTCATCTTTAGGATCCTGATAATTGCCTCTTTGTGTCTTGAATGTGTACTCAGTGTTAACCATGATATGATCGAAGTTGTCCGAATGATGGTATTCATACGTATATGAATAGGGTCATAGCAGGCAATTTCCTTAGACGTAGTTTTTCGTGATTATAGAATAGCTTATCTTTGACTGCATGTGATTGAATCAAAAATTTGTTTTTCTTTAAACCAAACCTTTAAAGTTTTTTTGAAACTAGCTCACAAGATCACAAATCAATTATCCTTCCTCATCCATTACCACGACTTCTCACGTTTTTCCAAATGTTTTAAAAATGTGTCACTGGTTTTGAGTTTCCCTTCTCTTCTCTCTCTCTCTCTCTCTCCATTTAGAAATGTTATGTTATGGTTGTTGTAGGGTTGTTTGCGGGTAGGCTCAGGGAGAGATGAGATTTGTTATAGAAATTATTAACCGATTTTGGAACAATAGGATATTGGAATAGATTTCTTTCGGATGAAAAGAATGGGCTGTCCAAGACTTATTTATAAAACCGAAGTGTGGCGGCCTCAATGGAGAATTCTGGTTGAATGAGATTATATGCGTGAAGATGGGAACTTATCAGATTTGAGGCTTAGACGAATGGTAGATAGGGATGGCTACAGAGTATGGTAGGAGTTAGGGTGATCATGAGATTGAGTAGAGCTTTTATTAGCATCGAGACTTGATTGTTGAGTTGACGTGAGAAGACATTGGGAGTAACACGACGTGTTGAGATGAATGGATGGTTAGGTAGTCGGACTTAAATTGGTTGGGATTAGTTATAGTGAGTAGGATGAGATTTGATTCTGATAGTTCAATTATTCGGCGAATAGATTTATGAGACGATATGACGAAGCATGTATGGAGGACAAGGCGATTGTTAATTTGGGAAAGGTGTTATAAGATAGACAAAGTTTTGTCTTAAATTGGTGATTGGCTAGAACATCTTGCTAGCGATTGATTGATGTTGGGAAGAGATTGGGATATTTAAGGATGTTATGGAGCGACGATGTTTAGTGGAGTAGTATGGTATTAGAAGATAATTATTATTTTTATGAGAACTTGGAGTTGGAAATTGGAACTGCAGTGATGGGTCTATAGTTAAGTGTTAAGATAGGAGTTTAGTCGTAGCATCTTCCAGTGAAAAGAAGAGTAATGATGAATTGCTGTGGAACGCTGGTTGAAGTTGTATAAGTAGCGATCTTTATGTGAAATATGAGAGTTGCGGGTATAAGGATATATAGATATTATTATTATTATTATAAGAGATTCCGAGGGCGGAATCATTTCTAAGGTGGGTAGAATGTAACGGTCACTTTCCGACCGTGCGTGTTTTCGTGCGTAGCTGTGTTTCGTGTGCGTTTTTGGGTATTTGATTTTTATTACTATTGTCCGTAGTTCAGATGCTTGACCGAACCCCGTATTCAAGCTCCACTCGGAGGCGCGATCACCCCTGTATTTTCCTTTTAATTTTTGGATGTCTGTGGACATTTCCGCATTACTCATTATTGTTAAAAAACATTTTCTTATTATAAAATTTTTTTGAAATTTAAATGGTCTGTGCGTTTCCTTTTGAAATGGATTTAATATTATTAAGTATCTTTAAACCCTAATCTAAATTACCTAATAAATCCAAGTGCGGTAGGTGGGTTTCAAAGTTAAAAAAAATCAAATCTTTGTTTACTAACTTTATTAGTAAAATCTACATCTTATTGATTTCCACACACACACACACAAAAAATCCTAACCATTTTCCCTTAAAATCCCAACAAAACCCCACTTAATCTTTCTCCCACATTCTCTCTCCCCTACCCTATTTTAAATAAAAACCCCAAAAGAATAACCTCAAGGCTCACGTGCTGAGCCTATTTTCCCTACCGAAACATCAAAGAAACCCTAAGCTTTTATTTTTCTCTTCCCCTACAAAAGCAACCCTAAGCCCTAGGCTAACAGCCGCAACTCCAAACACCCATGCCTATTTCTTTTGTTCTCCAGCGTACAAAAAAAACCCTGACAAACTACAGTAGCCTACTTCTCTAGGCTTTCACGCAAATCAAACATCCCAGGCCCCTTTCGATAGTACCCTCCTCATATAGCTTTTGCCCGAATACTCCATCACATCTTCAGCTCGCCGTCATCATCTTCAACCTCTCGCAACGTCGTCTTCCCTCTCTCTCAGCCTCACCGGCACCCTTGCCGGCATTTCCTCGCCGGTTCCCGTGTCCGACCGCCCAGAGCCACCTCCCCGCGGCCTTCCTTGCCGCCCAACACCTTTCCCGTCGACAGCTAGTTGACATCCACCGTGCAGCCTTCCCGACGGCCAGTCCGACCGCCCAACACCCTCTCTGACGGTGATGTCCACCGTCCGCCTCTGTTACTCGCTGTTTCGGCCTCAACTCACCGCAAGACCCGACTGTCCCCTCTCGCGCAGATCTCCCCGAGGCCGCCTGGTGCCACCCAGGCCGCCGAAAGCCCTGCCAGCGACCCATCCGATGACAACAACCCCCGAGCCGCGTAGATCTTCCCTTGTCTGCAGATCCCCACCGTCGTAGGAACCCCGTCGTCGCTAGTTCACGACGATCCGCAGTCGCAGTCGTTAATCGTTGCCGCCTGTGTTTTCCCCCGACATCGAACAGTCGACGGAGACCGATGACTCAGCCACGCACGACCAACTTGAGAGGTGAGTTATTATATACGTAAACAGTTACTTCCTTTTGTGATGAACAGTGTTATAAATTTATAAACGATACATCATATAATTATATGTTATACGAGCAGTAACTTACATATGTTATGATATTAACAGTAAGTCAGACTTATAAGGGTAATATATATAAGTTATATTTAAATAAGTTAGTACATTTCTGTTATATAAATTAAATGATGTGTGTTAGTGTTTGTAAACATCAACAGTTTACATAGATACGTTACTTATACTGGTACATATACACGTATAATCTTGATATATGTGTTCTTTTAGTATATATGAATGGTTACGTAAACAGGTGGATGTACATGGTTCTGTTACATTAGTTAAACTTGTAGCTTAACATTGAATCGGTTGACGCAGATAATTAAGTACGCCTCCTTGCTACCGTCTGGGCCCCGACGATTCCCTCTTGGTTGCGCTACTCGCAGTCGAGAAACCGGAGCGAAGGCGATGCGATCCGTTGCCATTTCCAGATCCGACGCCAATTCACGCGTATTCGTCAACCAGGTTGGTTCCCACTACTCATAGTAACCCACACCATAGCAGAACTGAAAACCTAACTAAAATCAGACAACTGTAACTAAATTTATTTTCTGCACCCTTAAAACGTTGTGAAACAGTAGATTCGACGACCGGACATTTGAAATGTGCATATAGGATAGACTCATCGATTAGGCTGAACTTTCAACTTGACCCTGAACTATTAGGGTAGCCCAGTTTAACCTAGAAATGAACCCTAATAGGCTTCATGAAAATCGCGACCTGACACCGTCGCTGTGACACTGTTTCAGACGGACGACCGCGGACGCGACGCTTGGACGAGACGCCCCGGACGGACGACACACTCGCCATCGCAGGCAAGTGTATCCACTTGCACCTTTGGCTGTTCTTAGGCCCTAGTTGGTTAGAATTGTTAACTGTGAACAAATAGAATCGGATGTGAAATGATAGCGTCCGGGACGACTCCTGACGGCTCAGACTTGACGACGAAGTCTGAGCCTGACAACAACAATTTTTGATATTGTAGGGCTATCATGTGTGTGCGTGTATGTGGACACCCTAGAATAACCCTTCCTGTCTTGTCACGTCCCGTCCCGTCTTGCACAGCCCGCTGGGCAATAGGGCACTCTTCGAGTGATCCCTTGTACAGTTTCACAGCCTGCGGGCAATAGGGCACTCTCCAAGCTAGAGAGAGTGATCCCTTGTACGGATACATAGCCTACGGGCAATAGGGCACTCGCCAAGCTAGAGCGAGTGATCCCTTGTACGGATATCTTGTCTTGTCTTGTCTTGGGGTTTAGGGTTGGGTTGAGCGTGCGCACGGCAAGAGGGTCTGATCCCCCTCGAACCGTAAGGCGTGAACCCTTTTGTGTCTCACTTGTCTTGTCCTGCCTTGTTTCCGTCATGTCCCGTCTTGTCTTGACACCTGTAGGTTAGTCCCGTAGTTGGTAGCACACGCTACGACTACTACTTGTCACGTTTTACTTTCCTGCTGCGTTTTACTTTCTTTTGTTCCTCTGTTATAACCTCAGCATGCTAATCAACCAGTAAACTGTTGTGTAATAGAACCTCAGCATGCTAATCAACCAGTAAACCGTTGTTTAAAGTTTGGTGCACTTGCGGTAAAGTCTAACCCTTCTTGTAGACTTTACCTGACGTACAGTTTCCTTCTTTGGTGCTGTACGTCAGGTGTTCAGCCAGAGTTCATGGACGAGGCAGACTCACTGGAGTACGAGGAGCTGAGGACGTCGACTCGGAGCACGTGCCTGACGAGGACCAGACCTTGAGGTCTTCTTAGTCCTCGCCCTCAGAGGTTACTACTTTTAGTTTGCTTTTAGATAGTTCGTTGCCATGCTTAGGCTTCTTTTTAGACTTGTACTCGCTGGATATTATAACTCTAATTTAATGAATGCCTTTTCTTTCTGTACTTCCTATTGTTCCGAATTTTATTAATACAAGAACCTAAAACTTTTTTTAATGGTACCCTACAGACGCTTATTGGGTCCGTGCTTCACAGGTCCGGCCTAAGCGGGCCTTAGTCACGCTTCGCCTCCGTATTTTGGGGAAGCGGGGCGTGACAGGATTACTACCGTAAAGGTGGAGCCCGATGTAATAGATCGGGTGCCAAGCCATATAAGGCTGGAAAGAACGGGCACCGCCTGGGCATTTACGTTTCATGTGGGTTACACACCGCTTGTACCCTGCACCGAATCCATTATATCAGTTGCCGCCTGATAACCATGATACCCTGTCAATAGAGAGAACTACTACTGTAAAGGTTGAGCCCTGTGTAAAAGATCGGGAGCCAAGCCACGTAAGGCTGGAAAGAACGGGCACCGCATGGGCATTAACGCTCCATGTGGGTAACACACCGCTTGTGCCTTGCACCGGATCCATTATATCAATTGCCGTCCGATAACCATGATACCATGTCAATAGAGAGGATTACTGCCGTAAAGGAGGAGCCCGATGTAATAGATCAGGTGCCAAGCCACGTAAGGCTGGAAAGAACGGGCACCTCATGGGTATTTACGTTCCATGTGGGTTATACACCGCTTGTGCCGTGTACCGGATCCATTATATCAGTTCCCGCCTGATAACCATTATACCCTGTCAATAGAGAGGATTACTCCTATAAAGGTGGAGCCCAATGTAAAAGATCGGGTGCCAAGCCACGTAAGGCTGGAAAGAACGGGCACCGCATGGGCATTTACATTCCATATGGGTTACACCCCGCTTCTGCCTTGCACCGGATCCATTATATCAGTTGCCGCCTGATAACCATGATACCCTGTCAATAGAGAGGATTACTGCCGTAAAGGTGGAGCCCGATGTAATAGATCGGGTGCCAAGCCACGTAAGGCTGGAAAGAACGGGCACCGCATGGGCATTTACATTTCATGTGGGTTACACACCGCTTGTGACTTGCACCGGATCCATTATATCAGTTGCCGCCTGATAACCTTGATACCCTGTCAATAGAGAAGATTACTGCTGTAAAGGTGGAGCCCGGTGTAAAAGATCGGGTGCCAAGCCACGTAAGGCTGGAAAGAACGGGCACCGCATGGGCATTTACATTCCATGTGGGTTACGGTAACGACTGGTTTTCATGTATCTGGATTTATTATATTATATTATATCTTTTGGTGGATTTTCTCCTCATGTGTGGTTTTCGTCTCCGTGACTTTCATTTTCGATCGTTTCGTCGTGTTTTCTTAGCTTCTTCCTTAGAATCGTTGATTTCAGATCAATTCATTCGTGACGGGCTTCTTATCGGTCATATCTTATTATTAGATCAAGCCTAGGAGTCTTAGGAATTGATCCCGGAGCTCCGCGCTCCGTATCGGAACTTTTGGTGCACGTTAGCCGGTGTAAGAAGGGGAACCGGCCGACTAGATGACGATTTAGTCGGTCAGCAAGCCTTCATGGACCGACTAGTGGGCTTTCTAAATTTCTCAGGAGTTACTGTTTCTCGTTAGTCGGTCTAAGAACGTTGGTTGACCGACTAGGTTGCAAACTAGTCGGTCGGCAATACTTCTGTGACCGACTAACTCTTCAACTATTTTTGGTATCAGTTACTGTTCCTTCTTAGTCGGTCTAAGTTCATCTCTCGACCGACTAGTTGTCAAACTAGTCGGTCAGCAGTTGTTCATTGACCGACTAAATCTAAATCCTAATTCTGTACAGGAGTTACTGTTTAGACTTAGTCGGTCTGCGTTGGTCAACCGACCGACTAGTTCCCAAACTAGTCGGTCAGCGGTTGCTCTTTGACCATCTAATCTGTGTTAAAACCCTAATTTCTGGACAGCCACCAGCCCATCCTATTTAAACCCCTCCCAAACGTTTTCTTCTTCCTCCTCTCGACCTAAAACCCTAGTTTCTCCCCCATTGAGCCCCCTTCTACCTCAAACCCTTATTCCTTCATCCCAAGCCCAAAATCCATCATCCAAACCCTCCCTCAACACATTCTACCTCTCATCTACCTCAAAATCTCATCAAACCCCCAAAATCCCTTAAAACCCCTATTTCTCCAAACTTCTCCATCCACCTCCAGATCTGAACCCTAGGTCCTCCGGAGTGTTTCTTCCGCTTCCTCACGGTAATAAATCGATCTCTTGATGTTTTCATAACCCGTTGTGTTTTGTGGAACCCTAATTAAATTACTTGTTGTTTTGATGATTGTTTCTCCATAACAGCGACTTCCCCGTAGATTAGCATCCGTAAGACGAACCTTCGTGATCGTCATCCCCGGTGCTAGGCAAGTGAAACTTGCCACTTAGGGTTTAGGCCATGTTTTAGGCCATTTGCTTGTTGTAGGCATAAAAGAGACTAGGCGACGAAATGATACTCGCCTAGGCACAATTCCGGAACTAGCTTGACAACGAAGCTAGGACCATCGTTTACCATGTTGCACAACTACCATGTCATGTTTAATTTTGATTATCGGTACGCGAATACATTGTCATCCATGCTAACCATGTTGTATGTCGCATTCATAGCACACGCTACAATACTTGTGTTTCATGGCTCGTGTTCCAGAAGCGGGCCATGTGTTGGTTGATAGCCAATGCCCGACCTACTAGTTTCCGGCTAGGCACCCACTATACGTGGGCATAACCCTATGCCATACGTGTTAATCACACTTCCTGGCTCGTGTCCCAGAAGCGAGCATTCCGTGTTCGGGGGTAATGCCCTGGCTCGACACACGTGGGAGGGGTAGAGATAAACGGTCACTTGAGCTTAGGAGTTGGCCCGATCAGCCACTCTAGCCAACAGGCGGAATCTCTGTGCACAACGTGTTTACTTGACGTGATTTACTTGACTTGTACTTGAACACAGCCTGCGGGCAATAGGGCACTCGTTGAGTGATCCCTTGTACTTGTTCCTTGACATTACATGTCACAACTACCACTTGTTACTTGCTACTCGCACCTCACTTGTTACTTCCATACTATACTTGCCATGCATCATACTATAACTGCTAGGTTGCTAGTTTACCTTACCTTCAGTTTCCTTGCCCAAGTCTTTTAGACTTGCTGACATGTGCCCATTTACTCTTTTGGGTGACACATGTTAGATCTCGAGCCTGAGTCCGTTGTTGAGGACGAGGTGTTTACGGACGTCGTGCCCGAGCCTGTGTTTGGCGAGGAGTACGTGGACACTGGGGACCAGTCCTAGTGTCTTCGTTGAGATTTCCTTTTGTTTATACTGCTGTTTTGTTGTCAGTGAGTGGCACCTATACTTCGTTACGTTGTTGGTTTTGTTGGCCTTGTTCTGGGCCTTTAGACTCTTTCTTTTAGCCTGGTGGCTTTTCTGGATGTTGAACTTATTTTCGTGTTGGACAAATTATGAGATGTGAGAATTTTATTTCTGTCTCTCCTTGTGTTATTATTGTTGTTCCGTTTGTGGTTACAGGGACCTGCTTATGTTTTATTGACGCTTATCGGGTTTGGGGCTTCACAGCTCCACTCTCGTGCGGACCTTTTCACGTCTCGCCTCCATTTTAGGGAAGCGGGGCGTGACAGGTTTTGTTGGTGGCCCATGCAGGTCCTTCTGTAACTGCGGTTATCGGAATAGCAATAATAATATTAGAATGTCCAATAAACTAAGTTCGACGTCCGAGTCATAAGCTATGAGTCTAATTGTTTCGTTTTCTGTGTCACTAGATGGCAGGAAGACGAATCACCCGTGGTGGAGGTAGTGGTGCGCCCCCTCATGATGAGGAGCCTGAGCGGGAACCCACCAATGGGGAGATGATGCGGATGATGCTTCAGATGATGCAGGTGCAGCAAGGCGTGCTCCTGCAGGTCCAGAATGCTCCGGCTGGTCGTGCCCCTCGGGCGACTCCGGAGGCCCCTCGCTTCGAGCCGGGAGCGAAGCAATTTCGGGAGCTGGGTCCCGCATATTTTGATGGGTCTGAGGGTCCTCTGGCTGCCGATGAGTGGATTCGGAACATAGAGGATAATCTGAAGTTGGCCAAGATCACCCTGGCTGGATGGGTTGATTTGGCGAATAGGCAACTCAAGGATAATGCTCGGAACTGGTGGGATGTGGAAGAGAAGATGTTGGTGGAGCCGATAGCTTGGGCTACCTTTAAGTCCAGGTTTGATGAGGAGTTCTTTCCGAAGGCTGCTAAGAAGGAGATGCTGCATCGTTTCATTGATCTGAAGCAGGGGAGCTTGACGGTGGACCAGTACCACCAAGAGGTCACTAGGCTGAGTCGGTTCGCACCGAAGATGGTGCAGGATGCTGACGAGAGGGTTCAGAGATTCCTGCAAGGACTTGGTTTGGAGCTCCAGAGTTTTGTGTCTTCCTCCGATCTGGACTCTTATCAGAAGGTTCTGGTCGCTGCCAGGAGGCAGGAGCTGAACCTGAGTCAGAGGAGAGGACATGTTTCTGGTGCTGGGAAGAGGCCTATGGAGCATGCCAGAGCGATGGTTAGGCCTGGTTTCAAGCCTAATCAGCCAGCTCAGTTCAAGAGACCAGGAGGGCCTATTCTGAAGACTTGCCATTTCTGCGGTAGGACCGGGCACGTCAAGGATCAGTGTAGGAGGTTCCTGGGCCAGTGCGTCGTCTGTGGGGATCCTACCCATGCCATGAAGGATTGTTCGAGGTCGAAGCAGCCTTGGAGGGCACCTGTAGCAGCACCTTCATTACAGCAGAGAGCCCCCGTGCCCGCTGGTCGTGGAGCAGCTCTTGTTCCACAGAGTCAGGCCTTTCGACAGGCTGTTCCGCCAAGAAGGCATGCCTTTCTGATGACTGAGGAGGAGAGCATGACCGTGGACGAGGTTATTATAGGTAACACTCGTTCTAGCTATTTTCTTCCTTAGTTAGTTTGATTGTTGATTATGTTGGTTGCTTGCTCATGTTTGTTGTTAGAATAGGATTTGATTGTTAGACTGCTTGGTAGGTGTGGTTTTGGTTTGCACATTTCATGCACGAGTCCTCTTTGACTCAGGTGCGTCGATGTGCATTTTGGCCCGGAGCTTCGTGGAGAAGCATTCCTTGTCGACGTCCCCTCTTCCTAAGAGTTGGAATATCGTCACAGGGAACGGTGTGGTCTCGGTGCATCGTGGGTGCAATTCTTGCCCGTTGGTGGTTTGTGAACGTGAGCTTTGTGCTGATTTCATTGTCCACGACATCATCAATTACGATGCGGTCATTGGGATGGATTGGCTTGCGAGCTTCTATGCTACGATTGACTGTAGGAGGAAGAAGGTAGTGTTCGAGATTCCCGGACATCCGGTATTTGAGTTCAGTCGAGGAAGCAGCTCGCTTGGTCCTGTCAGATTTCGGGCCAGGCTGGTGGAGTTTGTGGCTATGCAGATGGAGTTGAAGAGGCCAGCTGTGGTGCGGGATTTTGATGACGTCTTCCCCGAGGAGATGTCTGGTTTGCCACCGGATCGAGCTTTGGAATTTTCTATTGATATTGTTCCGAGTGCGCAGCCGATTTCGAAGGCGTCGTATCGTATGGCACCCGCTGAGTTGGAGGAATTGAGGAAGCAGCTGGATGAGCTTTTGCAGAAGGATTACATCAACCCTAGTGTGTCTCCATGGGGAGCACCGGTGCTGTTGGTGAAGAAGAAGGATGGTTCGCGTCGCATGTGCGTGGACTATCGGGAGTTGAATGCGGTAACCATTAAGAATAAATACCCGTTGCCTCGCATCGATGATATTTTTGATCAGCTTGGAGGTTCGAGGGTGTTTTCTAAATTGGATTTGAGGAGTGGTTACCATCAGTTGAAGGTGAAGAAGGATGATGTTCTGAAGACAGCGTTCAGGACGAAGTATGGACACTATGAGTTTGTGGTTATGCCTTTCGGCGTAACTAACGCACCCGCAGTTTTCATGAATCTAATGAACCTGATTTTCTACGACTTTTTGGATAAGTTTGTCGTTATCTTTATTGACGACATTCTGATCTATTCGAGGTCGGAGGAAGAGCATGCATCGCACTTGAGGACGGTGTTGGAGATGTTGAGGAAGCATCGTTTGTATGCTAAGTTTTCGAAGTGCGAGTTTTGGCTGGACAGGGTTGCTTTTCTGGGGCATGTGGTGACTGGAGATGGTATTTCAGTGGATCCCGAGAAGATTAGGGCCATCAGAGAGTGGCCTGTTCTGTCGTCTGCGTCTGAGATTCGGAGTTTTCTTGGACTTGCTGGTTATTATCGGCGTTTCATTAAGGAATTTTCCCGTATTGCCAAGCCGATGACCAGGTTGACGCGGAAGTATGTACCTTTTGTTTGATCGGGTGATTGTGAGAATGCTTTTGGTGTTCTGAGGGAGAGGCTGACGACTGCCCTTATTCTTGTTGTGCCTGATCGTAGCGGTGGATTTGAGATCTTTTGCGATGCTTCTGGCAAGGGTCTCGGTTGTGTGTTGCATCAGCACGGACATGTTGTGGCTTATGCGTCTCATCAGCTTAAGATTCCTGAGAAGAATTACCCGACGCATGATTTGGAGTTGGCTGCTGTTGTGTTTACGCTCAAGATTTGGAGGCACTTCCTGCTGAGTGAGAAAGTGAAGATTTTCACCGATCACAAAAGCTTGAAGTATATTTTTACTCAGAAGGAGCTCAACATGCGACAGCGTCGATGGTTGGAGCTCATGGCGGATTATGAGATTGATTTGCAGTATCACCCTGGCAAGGTGAATGTGGTGCCAGATGCTTTGAGTAGGCTTCCGGCGATGATGATTTTGACCTCGCAGTGGAGATTGCAGCAGGATTTTTGCGAGTCTGGTGTGGAGATTGTTCTTCCCGGAGAGGCTTCTTCGTTGATGTACATGCAGGTACAGTCGACGATCGTGGATCGGATTAAGGCTGGCCAGGCTGAGGATCCGAAGCTGGTGAAGATTCGGGAGCAGGTAGAAGCCGGTCTGCAGACTGACTTTCTGATTGATGAGGATGGCTCGCTGAGGTTTGGAGCCAGGTTGTGTGTGCCAGCTGGGGATATTAGAGAGGAGTTGATGGTGGAGGCACACAGTTCGTCGTATTCTGTGCATCCTGGTGGCACCAAGATGTACCAGGATCTTCGTCTGAATTATTGGTGGCATGGTATGAAGAGGAGTGTGGCTCGGAGTGTGGCCAAGTGTTTGGTTTGTCAGCAAGTGAAGGCGGAGCATCAGCGTGCGACCGGGTTGCTACAACCACTTCCGATTCCGGAGTGGAAGTGGCAACACATCACTATGGATTTCGTGACTGGACTACCTCGGAGTCCGAAGCAGAATGACGCAATTTGGGTGATCGTAGATCGATTGACCAAATACACGCACTTTATTCCGTTCCGAGTGGGACAGTCCACTGAGGCGCTAGCAAGGAGATATATGGAGGTAAATTTTTTTACCCTCCGTTTTTATTTCCTTTTCCTAGTTTAGATAGTGATGTAACGTGAATCGTGCAGGAGGTCGTGCGACTTCACGGAGTCCCCGTGAGTATCGTGTCGGACAGAGACACGAGGTTCACATCTCAGTTCTGGCAGAGTTTGCAGAAGAGCTTGGGTACGCGTCTGAGTTTCAGCACGGCGTACCATCCGCAGACGGATGGCCAGTCCGAGAGGACGATTCAGATTTTGGAAGACATGCTTAGGGCGTGCATGTTGGATTTCAAGAGTTCGTGGGAGGACCATCTACATCTGGTGGAGTCTTCTTACAACAACAGCTTCCAGGCGAGTATTGGCATGGCGCCTTTCGCCGCTCTTTATGGGAGGAAATGTCGATCGCCATTGAGTTGGGATGACGTTGGTGATCGGGAGCTGTTGGGACCTGAGATGATCGTTGAGGCCGTGGATATTGTCAGGAACATTCGGGAGAGGTTGAGAATTGCTCAGGACAGTTTTAAGCATTGGGCGGATGCTTAACGTCGTCCTTTGGAGTTTCAGCCGGGTGACCATGTGTTCTTGAAGATTTCCCCGAATCGTGGTGTGATTCGTTTTGGGAAGCGAGGGAAGTTGAGCCCGCGATACATTGGACCGTTTGACATTTTGGAGAGGGTTGGCGAGGTAGCTTACCGCTTAGCCTTGTCGCCATCTTTGGAAGGAGTTCACAATGTTTTCCATGTGTCGCAGCTTCGTCGATACATTAGCGATCCATCTCATGCTGTGGATTTCTCGGAGATTACCGTTCACCCCGATATGACGTATGACCAGCATCCAGTGTAGATTCTGGACAGGCGTCAGAAGTCACTTCGAAAC
Organism: Scilla litardierei; assembly: GCA_030789695.1. NCBI lineage: Eukaryota > Viridiplantae > Streptophyta > Magnoliopsida > Asparagales > Asparagaceae > Scilla > Scilla litardierei. Next base: position 115,677,929 of record CM061130.1, on the reverse strand, counting down.
AAGGTTGTCAACCTTGTGAGGGTGATGTGGCGACACGGCTCGCCTGGAGAGTCTACTTGGGAGAATGAGGATGAGATGCGAGAGCGTTTCCCACTTTTGTTTCCGGACTCGTGAGTGTTTGGAAATTCCGAGGACGGAATTTTTCTCAAGTTGGGGAGGATGTAACGACTGGTTTTCATGTATCTGGATTTATTATATTATATTATATGTTTTGGTGGATTTTCTCCTCATGTGTGGTTTTCGTCTCCGTGGCTTTTATTTTCGATCGTTAAGTCGTGTTTTCTTAGCTACTTCCTTAGAATCGTCGATTTCGGAGTAAGTCATTCGTGAAGCGCTTCGTATCGGTCATATCTTATTATTAGATCAAGCCTAGGAGTCTTAGGAATCGATCCCGGAGCTTCGCGCTCCATATCGGAACTTTTGGTGCACGTTAGCCGGTGTAAGAAGGGGAACTGACCGACTAGATGACGATTTAGTCGGTCGGCAAGCCTTCATGGACCGACTAGTGGGCTTTCTAAATTTATCAGGAGTTACTGTTTCTCGTTAGTCAGTCTAAGAACGTTGGTTGACCAACTAGGTTGCAAACTAGTCGGTCGGCAATACTTCTGTGACCGACTAACTCTTCAACTATTTTTGGTATCAGTTACTGTTCCTTCTTAGTCGGTCTAAGTTCATCTCTCGACCGACTAGTTGTCAAACTAGTCGGTCAGCAGTTGTTCATTGACCGACTAAATCTAAATCCTAATTCTGTACAGGAGTTACTGTTTGGACTTAGTCGGTCTGCGTTGGTCAACCGACCGACTAGTTCCCAAACTAGTCGGTCAGCAGTTGCTCTTTGACCGACTAATCTGTGTTAAAACCCTAATTTCTGGGCAGCCGCCAGCCCATCCTATTTAAACCCCTCCCAAACGTTTTCTTCTTCCTCCTCTCGACCTAAAACCCTAGTTTCTCCCCCATTGAGCCCCCTTCTACCTCAAACCCTTATTCCTTCATCCCAAGCCCAAAATCCATCATCCAAACCCTCCCTCAACACATTCTACCTCTCATCTACCTCAAAATCTCATCAAACCCCCAAAATCCCTTAAAACCCCTATTTCTCCAAACTTCTCCATCCACCTCCAGATCTGAACCCTAGGTCCTCCGGAGTGTTTCTTCCGCTTCCTCACGGTAATAAATCGATCTCTTGATGTTTTCATAACCCGTTGTGTTTTGTGGAACCCTAATTAAATTACTTGTTGTTTTGATGATTGTTTCTCCATAACAGCGACTTCCCCGTAGATTAGCATCCGTGAGACGAACCTTCGTGATCGTCATCCCCGGTGCTAGGCAAGTGAAACTTGCCACTTAGGGTTTAGGCCATGTTTTAGGCCATTTGCTTGTTGTAGGCATAAAAGAGACTAGGCGACAAAATGATACTCGCCTAGGCGCAATTCCGGAACTAGCTTGACAACGAAGCTAGGACCATCGTTTACCATGTTGCACAACTACCATGTCATGTTTAATTTTGATTATCGGTACGCGAATACATTGTCATCCATGCTAACCATGTTGTATGTCGCATTCGTAGCACACGCTACAATACTTGTGTTTCCTGGATCGTGTTCCAGAAGCGGGCCATGTGTTGGTTGATAGCCAATGCCCGACCTACTAGTTTCCGGCTAGGCACCCACTATACGTAGGCATAACCCTATGCCATACGTGTTAATCACACTTCCTGGCTCGTGTCCCAGAAGCGAGCATTCCGTGTTCGGGGGTAATGCACTGGCTCGACACACGTGGGAGGGGTAGAGATAAACGGTCACTTGAGCTTAGGAGTTGGCCCGATCAGCCACTCTAGCCAACAGGCGGAATCTCTGTGCACGACGTGTTTACTTGACGTGATTTACTTGACTTGTACTTGAACACAGCCTGCGGGCAATAGGGCACTCGTTGAGTGATCCCTTGTACTTGTTCCTTGACATTACATGTCACAACTACCACTTGTTACTTGCTACTCGCACCTCACTTGTTACTTCCATACTATACTTGCCATGCATCATACTATAACTGCTAGGTTGCTAGTTTACCTTACCTTCAGTTTCCTTGCCCAAGTCTTTTAGACTTGCTGACATGTGCCCATTTACTCTTTTGGGTGACACATGTTAGATCTCGAGCCTGAGTCCGTTGTTGAGGACGAGGTGTTTGCGGACGCCGTGCCTGAGCCTGTGTTTGGCGAGGAGTACGTGGACACTGGGGACCAGTCCTAGTGTCTTCGTTGAGCTTTCCTTTTGTTTAGACTGCTGTTTTGTTGTCGGTGCGTGGCACCTATACTTCGTTACGTTGTTGGTTTTGTTGGCCTTATTCTGGGCCTTTAGACTCTTTTTTTTAGCCTGGTGGCTTTCTGGATGTTGAACTTATTTTCGTGTTGGGCAAATTATGAGATGTGAGAATTTTATTTTTGTCTCTCCTTGTGTTATTATTGTTGTTCCGTTTGTGGTTACAGGGACCTGCTTATGTTTTATTGACGCTTATCGGGTTTGGGGCTTCACAGCTCCACTCTCGTGCGGACCTTTTCACGTCTCGCCAACATTTTAGGGAAGCGGGGCGTGACAGTTACACACCTCTTGTGCCTTGCACCGGATCCATTATATCAGTTGCCGTCTGATAACCATGATACCTTGTCAATAGAGAGGATTACTGTCGTAAAGGTGGAGCCCGATGTAATAGATCGAGAGCCAAGCCATGTAAGGCTGGAAAGAAAGGGCACCTCATGGGCATTTACGTTCCATGTGGGTTACACACCGCTTGTGCCTTGCACCAAATCCATAATATCAGTTGTCGCCTGATAACCATGATACCCTGTCAATAGAGAGGATTACTGCCGTAAAGGTGGAGCCCGATGTAAAAGATCGGGTGCCAAGCCACGTAAGGCTAGAAAGAAAGGGCACCGCATGGGCATTTACGTTCAATGTGGGTTACACACCGCTTGAGCCTTGCACCGGATCCATTATATCAGTTCCCACCTGATAACCATGATACCCTGTCAATAGAGAGGATTATTGCTGTAAAGGTGTAGCCCGATGTAAAATATCTGGTGCCAAGCCATGTAAGGCTGGAAAGAACGGGCACCGCATGGACATTTACATTCCATGTGGTTTACCCACCGCTTGTGCCTTGCACCGGATCTACTATATCAGTTCCCGCCTGATAACCATGATACCCTGACAAGAGAGAGGATTACTGCCGTAAATGTGGATTCCGGTGTAAAAGATCGGATGCTAAGCCACGTAAGGCTGGAAAGAAAGGGCACCGCATCGGCATTTACATTCCATATGGGTTACACACCGCTTGTGCCTTGCACTGGATCCATTATATCAGTTCCCGTCTGATAACCATGATACCCTGTCAATAGAGAGGATTACTGCCATAAAGTGGAGCCCGGTGTAAAATATCGGGTGCCAAGCCACATAAGGCTGGAAAGAACGGGCACCGAATGGGCATTTACGTTCCATGTGGGTTACACCCCGCTTGTGCCTTGCACCGAATCCATTATATCAGTTGCCGCCTGATAACCATGATACCCTGTCAACAGAGAGGATTACTGTCGTAAAGGTGGAGCCCGATGTAATAGATCGGGTGCCAATCCACGTAAGGCTGGAAAGAATGGGCACCGCATGGGCATTTACATTTCATGTGGGTTACACACCGCTTGTGCCTTGCACCGGATCCATTATATCAGTTGCCGCCTGATAACCATGATACCCTGTCAATAGAGAGAATTACTGCTGTAAAGGTGGAGCCCAGCGTAAAAGATCGGATGCCAAGCCACGTAAGGCTGGAAAGAGAAGGCACCCCATGGGCATTAACGTTCCATGTGGGTTACACACCGCTTGTGCCTTGCACCAGATCCATTATAACATTTGCGGCCTGATAACCATGATACCCTGTCAATAGAGAGGATTACTGTCGTAAAGGTGTAGCCCGATGTAATAGATCGGGTGCCAAGACACGTAAGGCTGGAAAGAACAAGCACCTCATAGGCATTTACGTTCCATGTGGGTTACACACCGCTTGTGCCTTGCACCGGATCCATTATATCAGTTCCTGCCTGATAACCATAATACCCTGTCAATAGAGAGGATTACTGCCGTAAAGGTGGAGCCCGGTGTAAAAGTGTAACGGCCGCTTTCCGGACGTACATTTTTAGTACGTATCTCTTTATCGTATGTGTATTTCTCGTGTTTAATTTTAATTATTGTTTTTCGTAGTCCGGACTCGTGACCGGACCCCGTATTTGCGATCCTCTCGGAGGCGCGAGCGTCCCGGTATTTTCTTTGTAATTTTTGGAAATCGCCGAACTTATTTGTTTATCTCATTGCAATTTATAAAATATTTATTTAGATTTATTTGTATAAATTTGATGTTGGGAAGTCTGTGCGTTCTTTCCTATAAGCCAACTATTAATTATTAATTTAACTTTTTAAACCCTAACTAACCCCTAATATTACTTATTAAATATTTCATTTGTTTTGAATTCAAACTGTGGACGTGTGGATCAAATCAACCTTTTAACCATTAAATAAATCTTAACGTCTTGATTTATATCCCAACTGCTTCCCATGATTTTCTCTCCCACGTCAGTACCCACGTTCTCCTCGCCTCCACGTTTGCCCCTTCACGTTCTTCTCCTCCTTTTAAAAACGCAGCACCCTCGCCCCTCGACAGCCGCCATTACCCCAGTTTCGACCCAAGGCGCCACGCGGCAACCTCCTCTCGCCAAATACTGGTCCTCCTCCCTCCGCCACCAAGCGCCGAGAGCACCACCCACAGCTTCGAGCAACGCCTGTGCCGCCCCGACCGCCTCCCCGCAGCCCTCCGTTCACCTCCGCCCCGTACGACGTTCGCCACCATCCCTTCGTTTCTCCGCCTGCCGCATCACCTGAGGTCGTGCTCCGCCCCGGTAGCCATCTCCCCCTCCGGCCCGCTCGAGCTCCGGTGAACACGCCACGAGGTCCAGCCCGCGTCTCCTCCGCTTCCGAAGTCGCAACCACCTGCGAGCACAAAACAACTCGAAGGAACAAAACTGTGAGTTTATGTATAATCGGTTGTTTATTTATATTATATAATGAGTGGCTTTATACATGACAGTAAATGTTATATGCGTAAGACGTTACATGAAATATGCATATGTTATATCATATTATGTAAACAGTATAATACAATGGGATATAAGTAATTTTATATTATTATTTAAATAATGTGACTTAATGCCCAACCCCATTTCGACAGCCCGCTCATCTCCAAACCTCTACCGGCCCAAGCCCCCTCCGTTCACCACCGAACGTCGCTCCGATCGCCGCCGGCGACCTCGCCTCATCTCCCCGACGTCCTCCTCGATCTCACGCCGGCGAGCTCGTCTCCGGCATCTCCGCTTCTCCCCTCGACCACGAAGCCGGGCGCCTCCTCTCACCGCACCTCGTCACCGAGCACACCACCGCCCTTTGAGAGCAGCACGCCACCGCCCCGCCTCCGTCAGTCACTGACGCCATAACTCCCCTTGCTGCAGAGCTCCGACGACTTCCCCCCGCGGTGCCCCCTTCAGTGCTGTCGCCGCACGACCACAAGCTCGTCACCGTAATCCCCCTCCACCATCGCCCTGACTCCGTGCCACCGCCATCGACAACGACGTGTCGCCCATCTCGATGCTGCATGCCAAGCTTCCAAGTGCCGCTGCCCTGTTAACGTTTAAATGATCCCCTACAAACACGAGGAGTCACAAAGAGATACTGTGAGTTCTAATTAAAATGATGCTTATACACATATCTTATATAAATATGTATGCTGTTACATTTAAAGGTACATGATTAATTCTACATGTTAGCTTATTTGTAGCTACAGTGGCATATACGTTAGTAATATATGTGACATTGCCTGTTAGTACAAGTAAGCCTTTATTGCATATTATAATAAAAGTCTTACTATGTAAATGGGGCCAAGTTTACAAGAATAACTCATATACCTATATACTTTATTAATATACTGTGATGTGTTACCATGTGAGTTAATATACGGTGGGTTTGTATGCTTATAACGGTACATATTTTACCATGTAAGTTTTTGTACTGAGATATTTATAAGTTAGATATATATATTTATACACGCAGTAGTGTTTTATGTGTAAGCTGATGCATGTACAAGTTTAGTTAGTTTAAACACTCTTAGTCTGATATTCCAGATCCAACTTCGCAGATAGTTCCACGCTCCTCTAATGACCGCTTGGACACCCCAAACTCGCGTCATTTCAGGCAAGTATAATATTTTCTACAGATTTTCAATGGTACAAGTATTTACCCTCTTTGCAAGTATATCACTTCTTACCAACTTTTCAGAGATGCAAGTATTTATCACCATCGAGTTTTTAAACCATACTGTTCATATTTTTGTGACCGAATTGCTAAATAATTCTAATAACAACTTTAAAGTACGTTCTTAATCTTGTTGAACCTAGTGACATGTTGATTGCTTTCACTTTCAAATATTACTACTATTGAAATGCACTCATGGTTGGTATGCCTTAATTTGTGAAATGTACACCATTGATGATTTGTGATACTGGGTCCTCGGGACAATTTACGGACTATTGTGCATTTGGGCAAATTTTGGATTATTTGGCCTTCGGGCAATTACGGACTAATGGGCCTTCGGGCAATACGGATATTGGGCCACGGGCCATTTACGGAATGTTTTGCCACTCGGCAAACATTAAACTACAGATTGACTTATGGACACTTGGGTGGGGTAGTCTAGTGTAGTAGAGGCTGGAAAGCTGGATTGCACCCGATTGGTGAACTTGACCGACACCTGGCCGGGTCGGTGAGTAGAGAGTCACGGGTAGCTCCCGTTGGCTTGGGTGTGATGCTGGTCACCTCCCCCTCGGACACTGGGCTTTGTCACTAGAATTAGCACAGGTTGGCACTCTTGGTTATTGCTGCTAATATCGTGGATGTATAAGCTGTAAACTAAGCTCAGATAGTGTTTTACTTTGTACATCGCAAATGCCGTGCTTTACTTTGTGCATTACGTAAACCATGTATGCCACTTGTTACCTTATGCACTACACTTGTCACTACTCTTGCTGTACACACTACGCTTGTCACTACTTTTGCTGTACACACTACATCTTGCTGTGTTTGCTACTTTGCACACTACACTTCGCCTGCTCACTGCTTTGCACATTACACATTGTTGATGCTCATATGTTTCCATATGCTGTTATGTACTATCTTGTTGACATCATACTTTGTAAACCTTATTATAATCTTGCCGAGGGTCTTTTTCCTACTAATGTTTTTAAATCTTGCCGAGCGACCCTCGCTGACGTATATTTCCTTGTTTGTGAAATATACGTTAGGTTTTGAGCAGGAGGACTAAGAGAACCAAGAGCACGAGATCCGCTACTGAAGACGACGGACACTGCGCAGCTTGCTAAATTTTAATAATTGTTGTATTTACTTTCAGGTGTATTTTAATTTCCTTGTAACTATTGTAATGGCCATGCTAGGCCTTTTAATTTTTGTGTACTTGTAATCTGGAAGTTGAGTGTAATAATGGCATTATTTTGTTGTTCCGAATATTCGCAAGCAAGAACCTGACAAGTAGTCATACACAGACGCTTATTGGGTTGGGGCTTCACCGCTCCAGCCCAAGCGGGCCCGTTCACGTCCTCGCTCCCAAGTATAATGGGAAGCGGGGCGTGACAGGTTTTAGTGGTGGCCCATGCAGGTCATGCTTCTGCGAAATACTCGGAACAATATAGATGCCATTATTAACTAGACAGTCTGGATAAATCTTGTACGCAATGTTTACCTTGTTTGTTTGCAGCATGGCAGGAAGACGTAACACTCGACGAGGATCCGGAGCTGCTAGAGCCGGAGAGGACGACATTCGACAGATGCTTGGAGTCATGAGAGATATGCTGGAAGTTCAACACCATTTAGTCCAGCAAGGACGCCAGGCTGCGCCAGCTGCGCCAGCCGCACCAGTTGCACCAGCTCCGGGAGCCAAGCAGTTTCGTGAGATGCATCCGAAGAGCTTCTCCGGACGAGAGGGCCCGCTAGCGGCCGAAGAATGGCGTCAGAGCACTGAGGATGATTTGGGCCTCGCTCGAATCAATAAAGACGAATGGGTGGAGCTTGCCAGGAAGCAGTTGACAGATAATGCCCGCAGCTGGTGGAATGCGGAGGAAGCCAGGCTGACCAAGCCGATTTCATGGGATACCTTCTGCAAGAGGTTTGACGCCCAGTATTTTCCCAAGTCTACGAAGCGAATGATGGAGAGTCGTTTCATCAACCTGGAGCAGGGCGATATGACTGTTGATGAGTACGAAGCCGAGTTCACGATGCTGAGTCGATATGCTCCTGCCATGGTGAAAGACCCTGAGGATTGTGCACATCGCTTCCTACAGGGCCTGGATCTAGACATCCAGGGCGTGCTGTCCGGGAATACTTTTACCACTCATGAGGATGTCCTAGTAGCTGCGAAGAATCAGGAGCGGATTGCTAATCAGAAGAAGGCGCGTCAGACAGGCAACCGTCCGCAGGAGCGGCCAAAGAACGATCTCCGACCGACTCAGACAACCGATTTCAAGAAGCCTGCAACTCCAGTTGACCCCAGATTTACAGTGGTATGCTATCATTGTAACCGGGTTGGGCACATCAAGAAGGATTGTCGCGTGTTGCTGAACCAGTGCTTGGTGTGCGGGGCACCTGATCATATTGCCAGGAACTGCTCTCGTCGCGCTAGCAATTCTACGACCCAATAGGGACCGCCTCTAGCTCTCAGCGTTAAGTTCCTCATCAGGCCAATCTCGAACGTAATCAGCGCTAAAATTTCACTATGGTTGCTGAGGGAGTTGGGGACGACGAGCCAGTGATGAACGGTGACGTCTGAACCCTGACCTATTATTGCACTTAGTGATTCATATCTTGTGCTCATCTTGGTTTGTCGCTTCTTAGTCGTATCTTTTCTACTATTACTATTTTACCTACTTCTTGGTTATATTCAAGCTATTGTCTTGATAATAATTGATTTGGTCGTAGACCATCTTCATTTCAGAAGTTTTCTTTTCCTCTATATGTCTCTTCCTTCCTTGATACCCTGACCCTTCGTCTATCCTGTTTTTCCTCGATCGTACCCAGTTTAAGAAATTCCGAGGACGGAATTTTTCTTAAGGTGGGTAGGGTGTAACGGCCGCTTTCCGGACGTACATTTTTAGTACGTATCTCTTTATCGTATGTGTATTTCTCGTGTTTAATTTTAATTATTGTTTTTCGTAGTCCGGACTCGTGACCGGACCCCGTATTTGCGATCCTCTCGGAGGCGCGAGCGTCCCGGTATTTTCTTTGTAATTTTTGGAAATCGCCGAACTTATTTGTTTATCTCATTGCAATTTATAAAATATTTATTTAGATTTATTTGTATAAATTTGATGTTGGGAAGTCTGTGCGTTCTTTCCTATAAGCCAACTATTAATTATTAATTTAACTTTTTAAACCCTAACTAACCCCTAATATTACTTATTAAATATTTCATTTGTTTTGAATTCAAACTGTGGACGTGTGGATCAAATCAAACCTTTTAACCATTAAATAAATCTTAACGTCTTGATTTATATCCCAACTGCTTCCCATGATTTTCTCTCCCACGTCAGTACCCACGTTCTCCTCGCCTCCACGTTTGCCCCTTCACGTTCTTCTCCTCCTTTTAAAAACGCAGCACCCTCGCCCCTCGACAGCCGCCATTACCCCAGTTTCGACCCAAGGCGCCACGCGGCAACCTCCTCTCGCCAAATACTGGTCCTCCTCCCTCCGCCACCAAGCGCCGAGAGCACCACCCACAGCTTCGAGCAACGCCTGTGCCGCCCCGACCGCCTCCCCGCAGCCCTCCGTTCACCTCCGCCCCGTACGACGTTCGCCACCATCCCTTCGTTTCTCCGCCTGCCGCATCACCTGAGGTCGTGCTCCGCCCCGGTAGCCATCTCCCCCTCCGGCCCGCTCGAGCTCCGGTGAACACGCCACGAGGTCCAGCCCGCGTCTCCTCCGCTTCCGAAGTCGCAACCACCTGCGAGCACAAAACAACTCGAAGGAACAAAACTGTGAGTTTATGTATAATCGGTTGTTTATTTATATTATATAATGAGTGGCTTTATACATGACAGTAAATGTTATATGCGTAAGACGTTACATGAAATATGCATATGTTATATCATATTATGTAAACAGTATAATACAATGGGATATAAGTAATTTTATATTATTATTTAAATAATGTGACTTAATGCCCAACCCCATTTCGACAGCCCGCTCATCTCCAAACCTCTACCGGCCCAAGCCCCCTCCGTTCACCACCGAACGTCGCTCCGATCGCCGCCGGCGACCTCGCCTCATCTCCCCGACGTCCTCCTCGATCTCACGCCGGCGAGCTCGTCTCCGGCATCTCCGCTTCTCCCCTCGACCACGAAGCCGGGCGCCTCCTCTCACCGCACCTCGTCACCGAGCACACCACCGCCCTTTGAGAGCAGCACGCCACCGCCCCGCCTCCGTCAGTCACTGACGCCACAACTCCCCTTGCTGCAGAGCTCCGACGACTTCCCCCCGCGGTGCCCCCTTCAGTGCTGTCGCCGCACGACCACAAGCTCGTCACCGTAATCCCCCTCCACCATCGCCCTGACTCCGTGCCACCGCCATCGACAACGACGTGTCGCCCATCTCGATGCTGCATGCCAAGCTTCCAAGTGCCGCTGCCCTGTTGACGTTTAAATGATCCCCTACAAACACGAGGAGTCACAAAGAGATACTGTGAGTTCTAATTAAAATGATGCTTATACACATATCTTATATAAATATGTATGCTGTTACATTTAAAGGTACATGATTAATTCTACATGTTAGCTTATTTGTAGCTACAGTGGCATATACGTTAGTAATATATGTGACATTGCCTGTTAGTACAAGTAAGCCTTTATTGCATATTATAATAAAAGTCTTACTATGTAAATGGGGCCAAGTTTACAAGAATAACTCATATACCTATATACTTTATTAATATACTGTGATGTGTTACCATGTGAGTTAATATACGGTGGGTTTGTATGCTTATAACGGTACATATTTTACCATGTAAGTTTTTGTACTGAGATATTTATAAGTTAGATATATATATTTATACACGCAGTAGTGTTTTATGTGTAAGCTGATGCATGTACAAGTTTAGTTAGTTTAAACACTCTTAGTCTGATATTCCAGATCCAACTTCGCAGATAGTTCCACGCTCCTCTAATGACCGCTTGGACACCCCAAACTCGCGTCATTTCAGGCAAGTATAATATTTTCTACAGATTTTCAATGGTACAAGTATTTACCCTCTTTGCAAGTATATCACTTCTTACCAACTTTTCAGAGATGCAAGTATTTATCACCATCGAGTTTTTAAACCATACTGTTCATATTTTTGTGACCGAATTGCTAAATAATTCTAATAACAACTTTAAAGTACGTTCTTAATCTTGTTGAACCTAGTGACATGTTGATTGCTTTCACTTTCAAATATTACTACTATTGAAATGCACTCATGGTTGGTATGCCTTAATTTGTGAAATGTACACCATTGATGATTTGTGATACTGGGTCCTCGGGACAATTTACGGACTATTGTGCATTTGGGCAAATTTTGGATTATTTGGCCTTCGGGCAATTACGGACTAATGGGCCTTCGGGCAATACGGATATTGGGCCACGGGCCATTTACGGAATGTTTTGCCACTCGGCAAACATTAAACTACAGATTGACTTATGGACACTTGGGTGGGGTAGTCTAGTGTAGTAGAGGCTGGAAAGCTGGATTGCACCCGATTGGTGAACTTGACCGACACCTGGCCGGGTCGGTGAGTAGAGAGTCACGGGTAGCTCCCGTTGGCTTGGGTGTGATGCTGGTCACCTCCCCCTCGGACACTGGGCTTTGTCACTAGAATTAGCACAGGTTGGCACTCTTGGTTATTGCTGCTAATATCGTGGATGTATAAGCTGTAAACTAAGCTCAGATAGTGTTTTACTTTGTACATCGCAAATGCCGTGCTTTACTTTGTGCATTACGTAAACCATGTATGCCACTTGTTACCTTATGCACTACACTTGTCACTACTCTTGCTGTACACACTACGCTTGTCACTACTTTTGCTGTACACACTACATCTTGCTGTGTTTGCTACTTTGCACACTACACTTCGCCTGCTCACTGCTTTGCACATTACACATTGTTGATGCTCATATGTTTCCATATGCTGTTATGTACTATCTTGTTGACATCATACTTTGTAAACCTTATTATAATCCTGCCGAGGGTCTTTTTCCTACTAATGTTTTTAAATCTTGCCGAGCGACCCTCGCTGACGTATATTTCCTTGTTTGTGAAATATACGTTAGGTTTTGAGCAGGAGGACTAAGAGAACCAAGAGCACGAGATCCGCTACTGAAGACGACGGACACTGCGCAGCTTGCTAAATTTTAATAATTGTTGTATTTACTTTCAGGTGTATTTTAATTTCCTTGTAACTATTGTAATGGCCATGCTAGGCCTTTTAATTTTTGTGTACTTGTAATCTGGAAGTTGAGTGTAATAATGGCATTATTTTGTTGTTCCGAATATTCGCAAGCAAGAACCTGACAAGTAGTCATACACAGACGCTTATTGGGTTGGGGCTTCACCGCTCCAGCCCAAGCGGGCCCGTTCACGTCCTCGCTCCCAAGTATAATGGGAAGCGGGGCGTGACAAAAAGATCGGGTGCCAAGTTGCGTAAGGCTGGAAAGAACGGGCACCGCATGTGGATTTACGTTCCATGTGGGTTACACCCCGCTTGTGCCTTGCACCGGATCCATTATATCAGTTGCCGCCTGATAACCATGATACCCTGTCAATAGAGAGGATTACTGCCGTAAAGGTGGAGCCCGATGTAATAGATCGGGTGCCAAGCCACGTAAGGCTGGAAAGAATGGGCACCACATGTGCATTTACATTTCATATGGGTTACACACCGCTTGTGCCTTGCACCAAATCCATTATATCAGTTGCCGCCTGATAACCATGATACCCTGTCAATAGAGAGGATTACTGCTGTAAAGGTAGAGCCCGGAGTAAAAGATCGGGTGCCAAGCCACGTAGGGCTGGAAAGAACATGCACCGCATGGGCATTTACGTTCCATGTAGGTTACACACCTCTTGTGCATTGCAGGGGATCCATTATATCAGTTGTCGCCTGATAACCATTATACCCAGTCAATAGAGAGGATTACTGCCGTAAAGGTGGAGCCCGATGTAAAAGATCGGGTGCCAAGCCACGTAAGGCTGGAAAGAACAGGCACCTCATTGGTATTTACGTTCCATGTGGGTTACACACCGCTTGTGCCTTGCACCGGAACCATTATCTCAGTTTCCGCCTGATAACCATGATACCCTGTCAATAGAGAGGATTACTGCCGTAAAGGTGGAGCCCGATGTAATAGATCGGGTGCCAAGCCACGTAAGGTTGGAAAGAAAGGGCACCGCATGGGCATTTACGTTCTATGTGGGTTACACACCGCTTGTGCCTTGCACTGGATCCATTATATCAGTTGTCGCCTGATAACCTTGATACCCTGTCAATAGAAAGGATTACTGCCGTAAAGGTGGAGCCCGATGTAAAAGATCGGGTGCCAAGCCACGTAAGGCTAGAAGAAAGGGCACCACATGGGCATTTACATTCCATGTGGGTTACACACCGCTTGAGCCTTGCACCGGATCCATTATATCAGTTCCCACCTGATAACCATGATACCCTGTCATTAGATAGGATTATTGCCGTAAAGGTGGAGCCTGGTGTAAAAGATCGGGTGCCAGCCATGTAAGGATGGAACGAACGGGCACCGCATGGACATTTACATTCCATGTGGGTTACACACTGCTTGTGCCTTGCACCGGATCTATTATATCAGTTCCCGCCTGATAACCATGATACCCCGATAATAGAGAGGATTACTGCCGTAAAGGTGGAGCCCGGTGTAAAAGATCAGATGCCAAGCCACATAACGCTGGAAAAATGGGCACCGCATGGGCATTTACATTCCATATGGGTTACACACCTCTTGTGCCTTGCACTGGATCCATTATATCAGTTCCTGCCTGATAACCATGATACCCAGTCAATAGAGAGGATTACTGCCGTAAAGGTGGAGCCCGGTGTAAAAGATCGGGTGCCAAGACACGTAAGGTTGGAAAGAACAGGCATCGTATGGGCATTTACGTTCCATGTGGGTTACACACCGCTTGTGCCTTGCACCGGATACATTATATCATTTCCCGCCTGATAACCATGATACCATGTCAATAGAGAGGATTACTGCCGTAAAAGTAGAGCCCGGTGTAAAAGATCAGATGCCAAGCCACGTAAGGCTGGAAAAGAAGGGCACTGCATGGGCATTTACGTTCAATGTGGATTACACACCGCTTGTGCCTTGCACCGGATCCATTAAATCAGTTGCCGCCTGATAACCATGATACCCTGTCAGTAGAGAGGATTACTGTCGTAAAGGTGGAGCCCGGTGTAAAAGATCGGGTGCCAAGCCACGTAAGGTTGGTTAGAAAGGGCACCGCATGTGCATTTACGTTCTATGTGGGTTACACACCACTTGTGCCTTGCTCCAGATCCATTATATTAGTTGCCGCCTGATAACCATGATACCCTGTCAAAAGAGAGGATTATTGTCGTAAAGGTGGAGCCCGATGTAATAGATCGGGTGCCAAGCCATGTAAGGGTGGAAAGAACGGGCACCTCATGGGTATTTACGTTCCATGTGGGTTACACACCGCTTGTGCCTTGTACTGGATCCATTATATCAGTTGCTGCCTGATAAACATGATACCCTGTCAATGAGAGGATTACTGCCGTAAAGGTGGAGCCCGATGTAAAAGATCGGGTGCCAAGCCACGTAAGGCTAGAAAGAAAGGGCAACGCATGAGCATTTACGTTCCTTGTGGGCTACACACCGTGTGTGCCTTGCACCGTATCCATTATATCAGTTTCCGCCTGATAACCATGATACCCTGTCAATTGAGAGGATTACTGCCGTAAAGGCGGAGCCCGATGTAAAAAATTGTGTGCCAAGCCATGTAAGGCTAGAAAGAACGGGCACCTTATGGGCCTTTACTTTCTATATGGTTTACACACTTCGTGTGTCTTGCACCGGCTCCGTTATATCAGTTCTCGTTTGATAAACATGAAACCCTGTCAATAGAGAGAATTACTGCCGTAAAGGTGGACCCCGATATAATAGATCGGGTTCCAAGCCACGTAAGGCTGGAAAGAACGTGCAGTGGCCACTAAACAATAGCTATTTATAAATCAGTTGCAAGACGCAATCGGTATGCCACGTTATGATGGAAAGTACAACCACCACCTCGTACAATCTAATTTCGGAGGTACGAAATATAGGACATTTAAAATGCTTTCTGCTTTCTTCTCAACAATGTTCACGTGTGGAGACTGGAGAATGAGTCAAGTAGAACCTCGGTTTTTGTGTAAGCCCTTCATTACGATTTGTTGGCCATCCGAACAGATGCTTTATTCTAGCCGTCTGATGAGATCGTTTTAGTCAGTTCCACTTCCCTATGTAATCCAGCGGCTGAGATTAAAATAACCAATCGTTATATATATGTGGAATCAGTAGGCCAGGGGTTTTGCGAAATATTTCGTTCCTCTGTCCTTTGGTCTGTCGTTTCATTTTCTTCTTCATCTCAACACTCTCCCATTTTGTACTAGGGTTTCTTCATGTCACCAAAATGATCTCGTGAGTCAGGTTCTTCTGACTCTTAGAGAATAATAAGTGATGATGATTCAACGTCACCTGAACACGATGATCCCCTTCCCTCATCGTTCCCGGCCAATAGACCCATTCTTCGTGATGCTATGCATCGGGATGTTTTCGCTTGGTCCAACGCATGGTGAACACAATGTGTGGTTGCCTCCTCCTGGGTTTCCTCCTGCACATGCAGGTTCATCAGTTACATCTCCGTCTGAAAAAGCTCCACTCGAGGACATCAGTAATAGCCTCCACTCAATGGTTGGGATGTCTCGCCGTCAGGAGTCTGTTCTGCACAACCTCTGTAGCAAACTCGCGGCGCTTACTACGTCTGTCTCTATACTTACAGATGAACAACGTCAGCTTAAGGATATATTCATAGGCAATGTATGCCCCACATCTGCTCCTTCATCCTCCTTCCATTAGCTGGTGAACTTTACTCATAGATTAGGAGAAATTGAAACAAATCTCTCCAACACCAATCTGGCGATCTCACTTCTGTGTAGCGACTTCGACATTATGATGCTCATAATGTCGAATATACAAGAGAAGATGGAGACTCTGGTGCCCTCTCCTAGAGACATCCGTACTGTTGCCCCACCATCACCACCTCCACCTCCTCCACCTCCAGGTTTTTGAGGTGGACGGGCCGTTGGCTCACCAGCCTTTCTCTTGTCTTATAATGTATTTTTGATCATTGATGGAGAAGAGTGATTGTGGGTAGATATTCTTTGGTGTTTTATGTCATAATGTACGAAATGTAGTTTCAAATTTGTTGTGTTATGTACATTATAACGTATAAATGTTATAGTATGATAGAATTCAGACCTTAATACAATGTCATTTAATTTGATACAATTGCATGACATTACGAAATTGATATATGCGATATATACATTGATGCTTACTTGAATCAATGTCCGAAATTGAAATTACCTAGTAAAAAACCTTTTACCGAAATATAAATTACCTAGCGCACACAACGAGCATAAGTTGTGACCGTCATGATATACGTTGTGATAAAACATTTACGTTTGCACACAATTACTCAGCGCGCACAACGGTCACATCATTTGTTTGACCGCTGGGCGAGCTGTGAGCATAACCATATCTGGTTATCCACAATTACTCAGATCACACAACTGCACGGAATTGTGACCTTTTTGCACGCAGAGACAAACTATATGCAATTAAAACGATAATAATTCATCGTAACCAAACTTCAGATGCCAAGACCGTTATGCGCGCTGAGCAAAACTGTATTACATAATACATTACCCACAATTAATCATCACGTCCTGCACGGTGTGTAAAAAGGTATACCTTTCGGAAATATAATTCAGCTCGCACAACTGCTAAAATTTCACCCACCTGTACGTGTTTAGTAAAACTGTCGTAACTAATAATTTCTCATCGCGCACCACGTTCAATAAAAAATCACAATAATTAAGAAAAAACACAAAATCGGGGGAGAATTAATGTTCAGACTGACATGCGAAATAAATATATCCATATTGAAGCAAATATTAATGCGCAGACGGTCAGTTGATTGATGTGTGTAGATACATATAAGTGAAAAGACAACACATATCTTACTGTTTATAGAATAAGACAGCATATATCTTTGAGAATAATACTCATGTGTCACGCTGTTGGATTTGATGGTGTTCCATTTTGTAACATCACACTATATGGAATTATGAGTAATATTGTATAAACATAAATAATTTGCTCAACTCGCACAACTGCCATAATTTTCCCGTTGTGTGCATTGAGCAATTTTGTTATAGGCCATCAATTTTGCTCAACGCGCACCATAAAGGTCAAACATTCTTGGGAACAACATCTGGCTGGTAACAATCTGTTGTAGATTCACTCGTCTGTATATTCAATACCATATCACTCCTCACGGGTTCTTTTAGGTAGACGCACAGTGACTCTACTGTAGTCTATCGTCCTCATCAATGGGCCAGTCCAATTCGTCTATAAATGGCCTCCCTTCCCACTAGACCTTATCAACCACTGCACTTCTTGATGATAGTATCCTATCTGATTCTATCTGTTTCTACTTTATACAATATTTTTTCTTCACCGTGCTAAATTTATCCCATTGTTCATCACTGCTTCGTCTTCAACACACCAAGATGTCCAATATACCTACCGGCAATTGACATGATGAAGAAATTGAAGCCATCGCATGTATATGTACTGGAAGATGTTATTTGCTCCTTCATATGTTCTACAGCAGCAGGATTTTTCTGAGAAGTAACCGTGATATATTTTTATATCAGTGCCTAAACGTAAAGTTGCATGTCTTTATACCCTATTTTTTACTTAAATATGCTTTTTAGCGTTCATAACGGATGCTTCTTCAACACATACAGGGACATGCGCTGAAGAATCCAGATCAGTCAACTTCGGTAAAGGAGTGGTTACTTATATCGTGATGGACGATCTGGATGCAAGTGAGGATGGTGCGCACTATTGGAGCTGATCATAAATGCCATCTTGCTTGAGCTGTTCAGCATTACTTTGAACAGTTTTGTGTAATGAGATTCAATGTACCATTAGGATATTCCCGTGATTGAATTTCATATCAGTTCCAAAATGTGAAGTTACAAAATGTTTAGCTGTAGTTTCAACTTTGTTGTGTAATGTACATTATAATGCATAAATGTTGTAGTATTTTGGAATTCAGACCCTAATACAATGTCATTTTATTTGATACAATTGCAGGACAATACAAAATTGATATAAGTGATATATATATCCGACATTGATATTACTGAGCAAAAACTGTTTACCGAACTATAAATTACATTTATGCATTATGTAAATTATAATGCAAAATGTTGTAGTATGTTAGAATTCAGACCTTAATACTATGTCATTTAATTTGATACAATTACATGACAATAAAAAATTGATATATGTGATATATACATGGATGCTTACTTGAATCAATGTCCGACATTGATATTACTGAGCAAAAACTGTTCACCGAACTATAAATTAGCCAGCTCGCACAACGGGCTCATGCTATATGTTGTAATAAACTATTTACGTGTGCACACAATTACTCAGCATGCACAACGGTCACATCGATTTGTTTGACCGCTGTGCGTGCTGAGCAAAACCGTGTCTGGTTATCCACAATTACTCAGATCACACAACTGGACGTAGGTGTGACCCTTTTGCGCACAGAGCCAAAATGTATGCAATTAAACACAATAGACCATCGCACACAACAGTCAGATGCCATGACCGTTGTGCGTGCTGAGCAAAACTGTATTACATGATCCATTACCCACAATTAATCACCCCGTCCTATGAGCAACAGCAGGTAACGTTGCGAGCACTGAGCAAAAATATCTGCATTTCTTTGATTTGTTAAAATATGACCCGTTGTGCGCAGTATGTATAAAGGTATACATTTTGGAAAAATAATTCAGCGCGTACAGCTGATCAAATTACACCTAGCTGTGCGCGTTGAGCAAAACGGTCTTAACGAATAATTACTCAGCGCGCACAAAGTTACATAAAAAATCACAATAATTAAGAACAAACACAAAACCTATGGGAGAATTAAATAATGTTCAGACTGACATGCCAAATAAATAAATCAACATTGAAGCAAATATAATGCGCAGACGTCAGTTGATTGATGGGTGTAAAGCTATATAAGTGAAAAGACAACACATATCTTACTGTTTACAGAATAAGACAGCAAATATATTTATTTATCTTTGATTTGTTTACTATGACCCGTTCTGTGCGGTGTGTAAAAATGTATATTTATTTTGGAAATATAATTCAGCGCGCACAACTGATCAAATTACACCCCGCTGTGCGCGATGAGCAAAACGGTCGTAACGAATAATTACTCAGCGCGCACTCACAAAGTTCCATAAAAATCACAATAATTAAGAACAAACAGAAAACCGAGGGAGAATTAAATAATGTTCAGTCTGACATGCCAAATAAATAAATCAACTTTGAAGCAAATATAATGCGCAGACGGTCAGTTGATTAATGGGTGTATAGCTATATAAGTGAAAAGACAACACATATCTTACTGTTTACAGAATAAGACAGCAAATAAATATACATATCTTTGATTGGTTTAATATGACCCGTTCTGCGCGGTGTGTTAAAAGGTATCTTTTCAGAAATATAATTCAGCTCGCACAACTGCTAAAATTTCACCAGCCGTGCGCGTTTAGCAAAACTGTCGTAAGTTATACTTTCTCAACGCGCACAACGTTCAATAAAAAATCACAATAATTAAGAAGAAACACCAAATCGAGTGAGAATTAAATAATGTTCATACTGACATGCCAAATAAAAAATCAAAATTGAAGCACATATAATGCACAGACGGTCATTTGATTGATGGGTGTAAAGACATTTAAATGATACGATAACACATATCAGAATTTTTATAGAATAAGACAACATATATCTATGTGAATGATACTCATGTGTCACGCTATTGGATTTATTGGTGTCCCATTTTGTAACATCACTCTAAATGGAATTATGAGTAATATTGTATAAACAGTAATAATTTGCTCAACTCGCAGTCACAACTGCCATATTTTTACTCGTTTTGCGCGTTGAGCAATTTTTTTAGAGGCAATCAATTTTGTTAGAGGCAATCTCTGTAGCCCACAGTAACTCTACTGTAGTCTCAGCCTCATCCATACGCACCATACCCAGTCCAATTCGTCTATATAAAGTGATTCCCTTCCCACTAGACATCGTCAACCGCTACACTTCTTGAAGATAGTGTTCTATATGATTCTATATGATTCTACCTATATAATATTTTTTCTTTTACATGCTAAATTTTTGTTCTTAATAATGAATGCTTCGTCTACGACACACAAAGAAGGCCAGCCAATATACTTGCGGCAATTGACGTGATGCTGAAATTTAATACATCACATTTATATGGCATCAAAGATGGTGTTTGCTCCTTCAGAAGAAGCACCTGATGTTCTCGAATGCTTCACATTGCCATTAGTCTGAAGGTGCCACCAAGGTATCCTCTCTCAAACTGAGCAATCTGCTCCGAATCTGTGTAGCCTCATTTCTCTCTATGCTCCGAAGAATTTCTTAAGTGCCATTTTTGAATTTCATACCAGTGCATAAATGTGAAGTTGTAATATTCTTTATGATGCTGATTGCTCTATCTGATTATTTCTGATTCTAATTATAAAATATATTCGTTTCTATTATGTTTTTTGTGTTCATCACTGACAATTGTTCAATGAATACAGTGGACAGATGGCCAAGATACACGCGGCAAGTGACGATGGTGAGCGCTAATGGAGCTGCTCATAACTGTAATGTTTGTGGAGAAAAGGTTCACGGCATGAGAACTTGTTGTATGAGCAAAACTGTATTCCATTGCTCAACGTTAATCAGACCGCCCTACGTGCAAAAGTAGTGACCTTTGTGTGCACTAAGCAAAAATATTTACAATACTGTGATTTGTTACAGTTATTGTCTTCTGATATGATGTTGTATGCTTTTTTCGAAAAAATTGGACAAGCACCGTAAGAGTATCGGTGTATTTAGTCCATGTCTATAAATTTTGCTCTTTGCTAATCAAAACCAGATGTTTTTTTGTCGTTGTGTGCGTTGAGTAAAAAGGTATACGTTCAAGCAATTTTTCTCATCGTGCACCACTGCAGTCAAATACTATTTGGAACAACATCTGGCTGGTATCCATCTGCTATATATTCACGAGCACGAACAGTTACTCTACGGTGGTCTCATCCTCGTCCATGGTCTGTCCAACTCGTCTGTAAATGGCTTCCATACACACAAGACCTCATCAACCACTACCCCAGGTGATGATAGTTCCTATATCTGATTCTCTCTGATTCTTCTTATATAATGTTTTTTCTTCAAACTTGTATTTTTTTGTTGTTCATGAGTGCATCGTCTACAGCACACAAAGATGGCCAATATACTATCGGCAAGTGCCGTGATGCAGAAATTGAATACATCACATTTATCTGGAGGCGAAGATGTTCTTTTGCTCCTCTTCGCCTAATCTGTTCATCTTCATTTCAAACATCACATGAAGGCGAAGATGTTCTTGCAACCACAACAGCTTCATTCTCGTCCATCCCAACTTGCAGATATTCTTTGACCCTTCGTAAGTTCTGTTCAGATTCATTGCATACATAACTGCTTGATGATAACAACTGTTCTATCTTAAATCTATCTAAGTCTAATTATACAAAAAAATTTACTTTTTTATGCTATTTTTTCCTAGGGGAGTTTGTACTTGATGGTATCCCTCCTGCTCCCAATGGTGTTCGAAGTGTCATTGTTTGCCTTGAGATAGATGCCGATGGTATCTTGAATGCCTCTGCAGAGGAAACGACAGGTGTGCAGAAAAATAAGATCACAATCACCAACGATAAGTGCAGGTTGACCCAGGAGGAGATTGAAAGGATGTTCCTTGAGACAAAGAAGTATAAAGCAGAAGATGAAGCGAACAAGAGAAGGGCGAAGGCTAAGAATGCATTGAAGGATTATATGTACGACATGAAGAATGGTATCAAGAAGGATTACATTACCAGCCGTTTCAGTTTCCATCCGAAAGTGCTCAAACTGGCATCTAAAGTCCCTTTCTACTTTTCTCACTTTTCTCAAGCTGCCCAGAACCTGTGCAGACACATTTCTCTCTGTGCTCAGACGAAGGAGCCCATGAGTAAATTTCATACCACTACTAAAATGTGATGTTGGAATATTCTTTACGATACTAACTGATCTATCTCATTATACAATATATTTACTTAATTATGAATTTTTTTCTTTTCATCACTGCTTATTCTTCAATGCATATAGGGGACAGAAGGCCAAGATACTAATGGCAATTGACGATGGTCAGCGCGGATGGAGCTGTTGATTGATGCCATTTTGCAAGAGCGGTCCATACTGACTTTGATCAGTTTCTCGTATTCGGAATCCATGTAAAATGTGAAGTTGCATAATGTGAAGTTGCAAAATGTTTAGACGTAGTTTCTACTTTGGTGTGTTACGTACATTGGAATGCATAAATGTTGTAGTATGTTGGAATTCAGACCTTAATACAATGTCAATTAATTTGATACAATTGCAGCCCATTACAAAATTGTGATTGGTGATATATACATTGATGCTAACTTAAATCAAATTCCAACATTGAAATTTCTTGGGAAAAATTAGTGAAAGTAATATACATTACATTTACACAGCGTGCACAAATGGCAAAAGGCGTGAACATTGTGCGCGTTTAGAAATTTTGATCGAGGCCAACAATTTTGCTCATCGCTCACCACGTCAGTGGATCATTATTGGGAACAGCATATGTCTAATATATACAATAAATACCCTAGGTACAAGATGACTCTTCGGTATATTCCCGAGACCTCGTCTATTGACTTTCATTTAGTAGAAGTGATACTTTTATTTATACCAGCTTCCATTTACACCTGGACACTAATTAATCACCCCAAATAATTGCTCAACACACACAACGTGCAACAGATATGAATGTTGTGCGCGCTAAGCAACGCTTTCTACAATTACCAAGTTTTGCTCATCATGCACAACGGTGTTATTTAACAATCCGTTGTACGCTCGGAACAAAACTGTATACAATTACACACAATTACTCATCGTAAGCATATACAGAAGGTCATTCTCCCGCCAGTCTCGTCCTCAGTGACGGGGCAGTGTCAGCCGTCGTGCAGGGTTCCCGGGTGTCGACCTGGAATCAGGGGGAGAGAAAGTAAACACTCTCACGCGGCGTCTGTTGCAAAAATTCCCTTCATTAAATTCTGGAAAATTACATATGACTCGCTCAAAAGCAGTCTTACAAAATTAACGATTCGCAAAATTTAGGAAGACGACGCATCGTCGGCTGTAAACATGTCCTTTATCGCTCTTGCCACCCTATCCATCTTGGCGGTGGCCCGAGCTTTGAAAGCATCGATCTCTTGCCCCTTCTCGATAAGCTTGGCCTGAAGGTCAGTAACCTCTTTCCTCGATGCCTTAAGATCAGCTCGGAGTTGAGATCGCTCTCTACCCCATTGAGCTTCTGACTGATTCCTGGCGCTTGACACGGAGGCGAGGCTGGATTTCACCTCCGAGGCCACCCAATCCGACTTGCCCTTGGCGGCCATGGTATTCCCCAATTCTTCCTGCAGCTTCGTCACCTGAGCTTTGAGCTCAGAAGCCTGGTTCTCGGCATCCGCCAGCCAGCGCAGCCCCTCGATCAGTTCGAGGGCCCTTGCGACGCAGGCCTGCCCCGAAAATGGTCATCTGTAGATGGTGACAATCAGCAAAACCAGAAGGGGAAGAAAAATTCGGAAGGCCCAGTGGCAACGAACCTGAAGGCCACTGCGAACGAAGCAGTTGGCCATCGCCTCAAGGTCGACCCCATTCAGGAAATCGACATCCCTTGACAGAGTGATATTCTCCGCCAGACGAGCCCCGGTCCCAAAGTCCAGGAGGGCCGACTCGGCCGTCCCCACGACGTACGGTGGCCGATAGGTCTCCCCCTGAATCTCCCCATAATGGCCAGACAAAATGCGGTTCGACTGCAGAAGGTGGCCAAACACTGGAGATATGGGGCCGGCGGAAGGGACCGGAGGAACAATGTCCTCGTATGGCCACCCATCGTGTGGCGTGCTGGAGGACGATGCGGCCTTACTCGAGGATCATAAGGAGCCGCCTTCAAAGACCGAGCAGCTTGAATTGAGGAGCATCCAGCCTCCCCCAACTCCAGAATGAGGTTCCCCGATTCCTCTGATTCCGATTCCTCCTCTTCCACCTCTTCCTCCTCAGTCCTCTTCCTCTTACGGCCTTCTTCACTGGCCCGCTCCATCGCTGAAGTAAAATCTCTGTCTACTCCTCCCGCCATTTTTGTTTGCTGGAAGAAATAAGAAGAAGATGAGATTTCCTCGAGTTAACCAGAGACAGGAGCGCAAAAGCCATTGGCTTCACAACTCCAGTTCCTTTTATTTTGCTAAGGAATAATACACGATGATCGACACGTGTCGGAAATTTGCCAAAAATAACGGTTGAGATCAACTGAAGCCGAGAAGTTTTGGTGGCACGAATCAAATCCGATGCTTCGATTGACGTGCCCCATTAAATGAAAGTACTCATCATTCGGCCTCGATCCACATTATTTCTCGAGAACGAATCACGGGGGCCAATGTGGATACACGGGTACGTCCCCGAAACAGCTTGGGGCAATTGCTCAGTGCACGCAACGACTCAAACCGTAGGATTGCTCAACGCACACAACAACACAAAACTCACAATTGCTCACTGCACACAACTATTTTTTTCCATTCCACGTTCACATGTGCACGGGTAAATTTATTAGCCGTTGTGCGCGTTGCGTAATTATTAACACTGTCTTTATTTTACTCAGTGTGTGATTGCGATCCATAACCCATACAAAAGATCGAAAACTTACAGACATATGGTTTATTCACTTCGTAGGGGTTATAATCTTCTTTGTCGATACTAGTTTATTGTTTATGATTTATCCATGCTTTCCCAAAAACGTGGGGTTTAATGTACTGTTGGTTGCAATTATGATATAGTAAAACACATGTATCACTATGCAATGTCATTTCTTTATTCTGTGGAAGTGATACTTTTTTCTATATCAGCTTGCATTTACAGCTGGACACTAATCATTCACCACACAAAATTGCTCAGCGCCCACAACGGGCAACAGAAAGGAAAGTTATGCGAGCTGAGCGAAACTTTCTACAATTACCCATGAGCAAAACTTCCTAATCAACTCACAATGGGCCATCAACGCGCACAACAGGCATAAAAATTTGGGGTTTAATGGTACAATTTGGGCTGGTACCTAATTTCGACAATGCCCATGGGCTTGGATCAGGGAATTGACCGGTTCCGTCTTAGCCCATTGTGTGTGTGTTGGCTCAACTGGCCGCCATCACTCGAGGTCATTCGGGTTTTGATGGCTCGGTCTGAGGGAATTTGATTCATGTGTATTTGACGTGCACTTTAGTTTTGAGGCAATCACATTGAATGAAGACCAGTAGCATGAAGTTGGAATTCTCCCGCCCTTAAGGAGCGGGATTCGAAGCGCCGCCTTCTGTGAGACTTTGACACGCGTCCCTTTCTGACGGCTAGGATTCGAAGTGACCTTCCTTATGAAGCCTTTGGCCTTTTAAATTCTGCTTTCCCTATTGCTTGTTACCCTGAGTTTTAGCTTTTTTGCTCAGATGGCTGGTCAGGATTTCAGTCAAGACGTTCAGTAACTCAACCCTCGGCGACGAGGATATTTGGGTGGTCGGGGGAGTTCCTTTGGCCATGGGCCTGGTGGCACTGTGGGGGAGGACATTCTTGCGGGCAACCCACCGATTGGGGTGTCAAGGCAGGTTGATATTCCTCACCATCCACCCTTGGGCACAGCCGAACCTTCGCCCTTCATGGCGGATCAGATTAATGCGCCCTCCGGTCTCGACCTCGGAGAGGGGGACGTGGCGGCCGTCGAGTAGGGTTCCCGTGTGTTAACCAGGAATGAGGAGGAGAGGAAGAGACGCTCTCACTCGTGGTCTGAAGGTCCCGAGGGAAAGAAGAAGAGGAGTGAGAGTGGTCCAGCTGGTGTGGCCGTCCAGCTGGCACAGGGATCTGTCCTTCCGAGTGACCGCACCTTGTTAGAGGGGGTTCCTTATTGGGAGAAACTGGCAGACTCTCTGGTATGGCATATCTAGCATGTCGGACCCTTTTTTCTTCTATGACTGTTTTGTTGAGGGCGAAATTCACCCCTTCGGTCTCGCAGGTTTCCACGGTTGCTGTAGAGGCGCATCGCTTCTCAGAGAAGGTAGATGGTCTTGAGGCGGCCTTGGCACAGGATCGCCTGAGGGCTGAGGTGGCTGAGCAATCAGCCAAGGAGGCCCACCAGTTTAAACTGAGAGTTGCATATCTCACCTCGGAGGTGGGATGTTTGACGGAGGCTCTGGCTGTCGCCGAGAGATCGGCCAAGTATGCTTAGGATGCACTGTCCCTCCCCCGGGAGAAGCATAGAAAGGGGAAAGGCTCTCTTTGGGCCGATATAGGCGACCTACGGGAAGTGGCCCATTCTCGGATCGTAGCTGAGGTCCAGAGGGGTTATGGGGATGTTCTGGCTCCGAGGATCGTGGAGTCTCTCCGTGAGGGATTCCGAGCGTTCTCGGACATTTTAGCTGCGAAGATTGAGAGGTCCTTCCGAGATGGTTTCATAGCGTTCGAGGAGCGGGTCTGAAGAATGCTTCCCCGACCACCGGTTGTCCCTGGTCAGTCTACTGGTTTGGGAGAAGACGAATCACCTGGTGACGCCTGTTCGCGACCTCATGCATCATTGGTGGATCGAAAACACACAAAGATGGCCTGCGCACATCTCACATGCTTCATCTACGACACAAAAAGATGGCCAATATACTTCTGGCAAGTGACGTGATGCTGAAATTGAATACATCACATTTATATGGAATCGAAAATGTTGTTTTCTCCATCATAATGTTGTTTTCTCCAAGAATCACCTGATGTTCTAGACTGTTTCATATAACATTGCCAGTAGCCTGAAGGTGCCACCAATGAATCATCTCTCAAACTAAGCAATCACTTTTCCCCGCGCTGCTCGAAAACTGTGCAGCCTCATTTCTCTCTATGCTCAGAAGAACTTCTTACGAGTGCCATTATTGAATTTCATACCCCTGCCAAACTGTGATGTTGCAATATTCTTTATGATACTACATGATCTATCTCATTATACAATATATTTACTTAATTATGAATTTTTTCCTTTTCATCAATACTTATTCTTCAACACATACAGGGGACAGAAGGCCAAGATACTTATGGGCTTCATTACATCAATGCTTTTCATACCCCTGTCATTTTTTCTTTGGTGATGAGCTTGATGACTGAGCCCACAGGCATGGCCAAAAGGCTGAAGAGTAAATCGACAAAATCTTTGCCAGCTTCAACGAACAACACTCTCTTCATCCTCTTGTCTATGAAAAGATTCAACCTCAGTTGGGTTGCCATCATCACTGTTGCAGCAAACAGGTGATGGTTTGTTTAAGCTATGGTCTCTGGTTGGGGGTGGGGTTGGGGGGTGGGAGGGGTTGCTTGAATATGGTCAGAGTAATATTTGACCAAGGTTACTTCTTCCTCATGCCTTTCACATCACTCGAAGTGTTGTGGTTGAATAGTTCTTGTGGGTAGGGAAGCCATTTATAGATGAATTGGACTGCCCTTGGATGAGGATGAGCCTACAGTCGAGTGTAGCATTACTTCTTCCTCATGACTGATAAACATCATTCGAAGTGTAGAGGTTGAAGATGGCTTGTGCGTAGGGAAGCCATTGTATAGATGAATTAGACTGCCCTTGGATAAGAATGAGTCTATAGTAGAGTGACCGTGAGTCTACAAAGCAGTGATCGTGAATGTACATAAGATTTTATTCATCGCACACATCTTCCTAAATTATTTGCTCTCCGCGCACAACGGCCATATTCTTATCGGTTGTGCGCGTTGAGCTATTTTTTTGAGGCTATCAATTTTGCTCAACACGCACCACCACGGTCATACATTATTGGGAACAACACTGGATGATATCAATCTGATGTAGATTCACGGGCATTCTTCTGTATAATCACACGCAATTTGATGTAGACTCACGGGGTCTCTTCTTGATGATAGTATTCTATCTTATTCTATCTGATTCTAATTATATGATATTTTCTCTACAACATTCTATTTTTTCCTTCATCACTGCTGCATCCTCAACACTCAAAGATGGACAATATACTAGCGTCTAGTGACGTGATGCAGAAATTGAATACATCACATATATATTGATTCGAAGATGTTCTTTGCTCCTTAATATGTTCTGTTCGTCGTCATTGAAGCTATCACCTTCCATGCACACCCACTTCATCACCGCTTGTATATGTCCTTTGATACTTAGTTGCAGACATCACTGCTGGATGATAATAAATGTTCTATCTTATTCTAAGTGTACCCGTACAATATTTTTACTTAATTATGCTTTGTTATGTGTTCATCACTGATTCTTCTTCAACGTAGAGAGGGGGGCGGATGGCCAAGATACAAAGAAGCAAGTGACGCTGATGCAGCTGATGGAGCAGCTCATAAATGGCAACAAAGTTTAAATTTTTTTCATGGTGGGAATCCATGTATTCCTAGTATAGTCCAGCGCTTGAATTGCTTAGTCGGGCAAAAACTGTGATGTTGCAAAATGTTTAGATGTAGTTTCTACTTTGTTGTGTTATGTACATTTGAATGCATAAATGTTGTAGCATGTTGGAATACAGATCTTAATACAATGTCATTAAATTTGGGGCAATTGCATCACATTACAAAATTGCGTGATGCTAACTTGAAGTACCCACAATTACTCAGCTCGCACCAACGGCAACAGCATTGAACGTTGTGCAAGCTGAGCATAACTGTCTACGATTACCAACAGTTACTCAACGAGCATAACCGTCAAAGTTAGTAATCGTTGTGCGCGTAGAGCATAACTATTTACAATTATCCATATTACTCAGCGCGCACATTCGCAACATTATTGAACGTTGTGTGCGCTTATTAGGAAGCCTGTAAAATTACCAAGTTTTGCTCAGCGCGCACAACGGGTAAAAGTTGTAAACGTTGTGCGCGCGGAGCTAAACTGTATACAATTACCCACCATTACTCATCGCGGATAGCTACATGCCTCATTCTCTTCATTCTCTTCAGCTCTGCTTCTTCTTCTTCTTACTCCTTAATCCCATTAATTTTCTTGACAATTGTCAGGTTCTGCAGCAACAGAGAAATTATAAGATATGAGATCCGCAGCATCGGATATAGGTCTCGAATAATAGGCATCATCCTCATAGGCTTATAATCAGACTTTGTGTTTTAATGTTCAATTTGGACCCACAGCCCTATTAATTCAACTCCACGATGGCTACATTTTGGACTAAAATATAGGAGGCTGCCGTTTTCAGATGACCATTTTTAAAGAGAACCAGTTTACTTACAACCCATTTACACTGATATGTCCGTGACAGATGCATGTAGTATATTTCTTCCAAGCTAATACAAAATTGTTACCTATAGGATATAAAATGTCGGCCTTCATATCACAGCCTTGTTAAGTCATTGGTCGAAGATGTTTCCTACAGAGATTATGGAGTAATGATGTTAAAATAATTTATACTAGTATATAAAATAGTAACCAGTTGTGCTCATATATACCTTCTTTCTACCAGCTGTGCTCATACGACAAGTTCTAATGTCATGACCTTTTCTGCACAAACACTGCAAATCCTTGTTCTTGTTTGACTTTGTTTTTGTGAAACGTGTATTCCAGACGGAATCCTTGACGCCACTCGTGGTTGGCCTTTAGTTCTTGCTTTTGCAAGATCATGCATAATGACATCATTTACTCCCACTTCTTGTTTGATAGGTGCACTGGACCCCACCTGTGATCTTGGCTCTTCAGAAGCAGTTTGCGCTTTATTATTCATATTATGTTGGTCCAAAAAACTGTTTGCCCACCCAAAGACGTCATCAAACAGAAGGGGATCTCTTGTAACCGCCTCCACGACTTTATCGAATGATGATCGAATTCTCCAGGCTTGAAGTGGAGTAATTTGAGTTGGACGCACTCCGTGTACTGTGCTAGTCGAAGAGGCCCTAAGACTCATAATGCTATGTCTTGAATTTAGAGTCCACCTTGGTAAAATATATCTCTAAGGGATGGCTTGCATATCATACTTTTGCTTCATGATATATAAAATTTGCGTGCATATCAAACCTTCAATCACAGCCCTTACACACGTACACCTGAACATTCCCTTAGATATATTGAATTGAACATTATGCATGTAGCTATTTCCATCAATCTGCATAGTTACTCTATACGTGGTCGTATCCCCATCCGTGCTCACCCTTTCATGCCGACAATATAAAGTATTTTTGAAACGATTTTGAAAAATGGAATATATGTTTCTAGGATTGTAACGACCGGTCTTTATCGATGATATTATCTGTATTTCTCTAGTATAATTTTTCGTATGTATCCGTAGTTAGGCGTATCCGTCCCCGTGCACGTGTCAACCTTTTTCATGTTAATTATTTCTACCTTTATATTAAGCCACTTAGTTAATTTCATTATTATTATTATTATTCTTTTTGAGTATCTCTTATTAATTTCAACTTTCGAATTTAAAATTTGAATTTCAAATCTTTTTAATAGTCAAATGAGGATTGCCTTATTTGGACCCATTTAAATCTCTTAATAAATTATTATTCCCTAGTATAACCTACTAATTAAGACCCCATTAACATTTCAAACCAGTAATTGTTTTCAAATTATTTCCCTAAAATATAACCCTAGCCTTAGACCCATGTGGCTAATCACCCATGTATCACTCACGCACACAACACAGCCTACCATATCCTTTTGTTTCTTATACAATCAAACCATGAGACACACAGCCCCACCTACTCTAATTCTATACAATAAACCCCAAGTACAGCAACTAGCCCATAGGAATAAACCTAAAACTAGGAGCACTCACGTGCCTACACTTTCTTTTATTAAACCCTAGAGAAAGCCTATAACCCTAGGGCATTCTTTCCTCTCCCCAACTTTCTCAGCCGCCAACAAGCCAAGTGCCGCAGCCTTCCTCTCGCAGCGAACACCTGCTCCCCTCATCCTCGCGCACATCACCCAAACCCGCGGCCAACTCCTTCGACCTGCACCCAGTCCACGCACACGGCCTCCTCACCATCACGCATCATGTGCCCTCTCTCTCTCTGACATTCGAACGCCATCCCCTAGCCCAGGCAACGGCCTCTCTTCGCACTGCACACGCCGTCAGGCCACAAACAACCCCCGCTCCTCCCCTACTCGACCTCAGTCCGGCCCTCTTCCCCTCGGCGCCTCCTCTACGAGCTTCTGCCCACCACGCTCGCAAACGCCTCCCCCACACACGGATCCGACGACGTCAGGTCGTATTCACGTCGCTAGCCTCAGATCCGACGTCGACAACCCCAGGGATCCGCTGTAAATCTTCACTACTACCTGCGGAGGTCCCAGATGCCGCTACTTGTCGTCTTCCTCGCTGCCGCAACGAATTCCAGCCCATAACCATCGTGCGTATCGCCACCGCTGCATCCTGATCCCTCCCTGGACTACCGGTTAGTGGTTCTACCCTTTAACAACTCATAACCCACACCGTAAAGTAGAGAACTTAATAAAACCGGTTGATTAAACGTCGTAGGAGCTTATTGTAAATCTGTTCTGAACGAAAAACGCCTATTCTGATTTCATGTTTTGTCAAACCATCGAACCATCTCCTCCGTAGCGTAGTATTCATCAAGACGTTTCCAACGACACCAAGAACGCCAAAAACAGGCAAGTATATGATTTTATATGATTTTCCGAAGTTTTGACACTTTTGCGCCGTCTTTGTGTATTGCTGTATAACTCAAAAACTAGGCGTGAAATGACGTGCGAAATCGACACCATAATGATCAGGATGAATTTTGGGATCCAACGGTATATCATATGATATACCTTAATTTAAAACAATTAAGAGAAAAAAAATGTTTTCTGTAGCAAGTCCAAAGAAAATATGTGTTCGTTATTACTTTGAGAATGCCATAAAATTGTCAACCCACTTTTGTTGTGTAGAACCGTCACAAGTGGGTATTAATGATGATAACAGTAAAATTTAGTGAGTCTTGACATGCCTAACAAAAATGGACATCATGAAAATCGTGCGCCTTGAAGCCAGTATCGTGATATCGTGATATCGTGTGAGTCGACTCGGTCGGCTCGTGTTCCGGTAAACTTTTGGGTGGGTTAGGGTTGAGCGGCCACTGGGCGTATGAAGGGTACTCTCCTCAAGAGCACCACCCGCACGCAGTGGGTTAGTGTCAATCACGGTAAGCCCCCGTGAGAGGAACGACCTTCTCATCACGACCTAAAGGCGAGAACCCTAGATTAGAATGTTAACTCTTGACATGGAAATTACAACGCTAACTTTGGTCTCTTGGAATATCATCATGCTAATGAACTCAGAGAAAATCCCAACTTTAATCTTGCAAACGTCTATAACTGCATGTTAGGAGTGCTTGTCATGCTTCAACAAAATTGTTCAATATTAAATTGCTGCAGTCGCTTTCTTAAATTATTAATGCTTCTAAAATTCATATATATCAGATATCTTGTCTTAGGATGCTAACACTTTCTTGCAGACCCTAGCTGACATACATTCATTGTTTGTGGATGTATGTCAGATCCAGCGCTTGAGTACCCGGAGGACCCGTACGAGACGCCAGACTTGGAGAGTCAGGAGTTCGCACCTGACGCAGTGCCTCTTCCAGCTGAGGACTAGAGGACCCCTCACTTCCAGTTTTCTTAGTTTACTTTCAGTCACTTGTTGTAGTTGTGTACGTTACTTGGTTGCTACTTTAAGCACAGCTGTGGCTGTTTAATTTCGTGTACGAACCTTAAATTCTGGATGTGGCTTTATTTCTTTGAAGTGTTTCTAATTGTTCTGATTAGAAATTGCAAGAACCTCATCTGTGTTTTTATCACAGACGCTTATTGAACTCGAGCTTCACCGTTCCAGTTCAAGCGGACCGTGTAACGCTCTCGCTTCCGGTGTCTTTTGGGAAGCAGGGCGTTACAGGTTTTGTTGGTGGCACATGCAGGTCCTTGCAACTGCGAAATTCAGAATAATGAGAACACTTATCATTAGCCAAACATCTAGAGAAATCGTATACAGGGGATTAACTCGGGCTTTCTTTCTCTTTTGCAGGATGGCCGGAAAACGCATCACCCGACACGGAGCCGGAGCCGGAACAGGAGCTACTGGAGGCAGAGAGGACGACATCTGCCAGATGCTCGGCGTTATGAGAGATATGTTGGAGGTTCAGCATCATCTAGTCCAGCAAGGACGCCAGGCTGCGCCAGCTGCGCCAGCCGCACCAGTTGCACCAACTCCGGGAGCAAAGCAGTTCCGAGATATGCGTCCGAAGAGCTTTTCCGGACGAGAGGGCCCGCTAGCGGCCGAAGAGTGGCGTCAGAGCACTGAGGATGATTTTGGCCTTGCCCGAATCAATAAAGATGAATGGGTGGAGCTTGCCAGGAAGCAGTTGACAGATAATGCCCGCAGCTGGTGGACTGCGGAGGAGGCCAGACTGACCAAGCTGATTTCATGTGATACCTTCTGCAAGAGGTTTGACGCCCAGTATTTTCCCAAGTCTGCGAAGCGAGTGATGGAGAGTCGCTTCATCAACCTGGAGCAGGGTACTATGACTGTTGATGAGTACGAGGCGGAGTTCACTATACTGAGTCGATATGCTCCTACCATGGTGAAAGAACATGAGGACTGTGCACATCATTTTCTACAGGGCTTGGATCTGGACATCCAGAGTGTGCTGTCTGGGAATACTTTTTCCACTCATGAGGATGTCCTGGTAGCTGCGAAGAATCAGGAGCAGATTGCCAATCTGAAGAAGGCATGTCAGGCGGGCAAGCGCCCGATGGAGATACTGAGGAGTGCACCTAGGCCCGGTGTACGTCCAGTCCAGACCACCCAGTTCAAGAGGCCAGCTGCACCTGTTCCCAACCGAGCTGAGCTGACTTGCCATTTCTGTGGCAAGCTTGGCCATGTGAAGAAGGACTGCAGGAGGATGCTGAATCAGTGTTTGGTTTGTGGATCGCCTGCCCATGTTGCGAGGGACTGCCCCCGAGGTTCTCGACCTATGCCTGCTGGACCACCTGGACATGTTCAGCGGGCAGTGCCTGCACCTGGACCCGCTCAGAGACCAGTGCCTGCACCTGGACAGCGAGGACCACCTCTGATACCGTAGGAGCGAGCCTTTCAGCAGGCCAACCCGCCGAAGCATCGAGCTTATACTATGACAGCCATTGAGGCTGAAGCTGCTGACGACGTGATTGCAGGTAATTCCTAACCTAGTCTTTCCATTTCTGCATTTATGTTCGATTAGTTAGTTTCCTTGTTTGATATAGTTGCATGATTCCCTTAGGTGTTATCCTAGTTTCTTCTCACCCAGCCTTGACCATGTTCGACTCTGGAGCTTCCATGTGCATCCTGTCACGAAAGTTCGTAGTCGAATACTCGATACCCACCTACACACTTCCCAAGTGTTGGAACATCATGACTGGGAATGGTGTAGTGAAGGTTGCACTTGGTTGTCGACCTTGCCCATTGGTGGTTAGTGGACACGAATTGTATGCTGATTTCATCGTCCACGACCTATCCAATTTCAATGCAATCCTCGGCATTGATTGGTTAGGAGCTTTTTACGCCACGATCGACTGTCACCGGAAGAAAGTGGTGTTTGAAATTCCTGACCACCCAGTGTTTGAGTTCGTCAGCGGAGGATGTTCGCTTGGACCTGTCAAGTTTCGGGCCCAGCCATACAGTTTGACTGTTGCATCTATGATAGCAGAACCGGAGAAGCCAGCAGTAGTGCGAGACTTTGAAGACGTTTTCCCTGAGGACATTTTCGGTTTGTCGCCTGATCGAGCATTGGATTTCGGCATTGATCTGATGCCAAGATCTCAACCGATTTCTAAGGCGTCGTACCGTATGGCTCCAGCTGAGCTAGAGGAGCTGAGGAAGCAGTTGGACAAGCTACTGTAGAAGGGTTTTATTCATCCCAACGTGTCTCCCTGGGGTGCACCCGTCTTGCTAGTGAAGAAGAAAGACAGATCGAGGAGGATGTGTATCGACTACCAGGAGCTGAATTAGATCACTGTGAAGAACAAGTACCCGCTACCCCGTATTGATGATATCTTCGATCAGCTAGGTGGATCGAAGGTGTTCTCGAAGTTGGATCTTCAGAGAGGATACCATCAAGTCAAAGTCAAGAAGGATGACGTGCCCAAGACAGCTTTCTGGACCAAGTACGGGCATTATGAGTTCGTTGTCATACCGTTCGGTGTGACCAATGCTCCTGCTGTGTTCATGAATCTCATGAACCTCATCTTTTACGACTTTCTCGACAAGTTCATGGTGATCTTTATAGATGACATCCTGGTGTACTTGAAGAGCGAGGAAGAGCATGCAGAACACTTGAGATTGGTATTGGAGACACTCCGCCATCATCGACTATATGCCAAGTACAGCAAATGCGAATACTAGCTGGACAGAGTTGCGTTCCTTGGACATGTAGTATCAGGAGCCGGCATCTGAGTGGATCCGGAGAAGGTCAGAGCAGTTAGTGAATGGCCTACACCGCGATCGGCTTCGGACATCAGAAGTTTCCTTGGATTGGCTGGCTACTACCGCAGATTTATTAAGGATTTCTCGAGGATAGCTGAGCCGATGACGAGATTGATGCGAAAGGATGTCAAGTTCAGTTGGTCAGAATCTTGCGAGCAGGCTCTTTCTACTTTGAAGGAGAGACTGACGACTGCACCAGTCTTAGCTATTCCGGACAGAAGCGGAGGCTTTGAGATTTTCTGCGATGCATCGGGGAAGGGACTTGGTTGTGTTCTGCACCAGCACAACCATGTAGTCGCATATGCTTCACGACAGTTGAAAGTCCATGAGAAGAACTATCTGACCCACGATTTGGAACTCGTCGCTGTCATATTTGCACTGAAGATTTGGCGTCATTTCTTACTGAGTGAGAAAGTGAAGATATTCACTGATCACAAAAGTTTGAAATACATATTTACTCAGAAGGAGCTGAATATGAGACATCGCAGATGGTTGGAGTTGATGGCAGATTACGACATCGACCTTCAGTATCACCCAGGGAAGGTGAATGTCGTACCGGACGCTTTGAGCCAACTGCCAGAGGTGATGGTTCTCACAGCTCAGTGGAGATTACAGCAGGATCTACGAGAGATGGATGTTGAAACTGTTCTTCCGGGAGTCACTTCGTCGCTGATGAACATGCAGATTCAGTCGACGATTGTTGATCGGATCAAAACTGCTCAAGCTGGTGATGCTAAGTTGATGAAGATCAGAGAGCAAGTCGAAGCCGGACTCCGGACAGATTTTCTAATTCACGAGGATGGATCTTTGAGGTATGGCAGTAGGATCTGCGTGCCTGCGGGAGATATCAGAGAAGAGTTGATGAATGAGGCTCACAGTTCGCCTTACTCCATTCATCCTGGAGGTACGAAGATGTACAAGGATCTTTGTCAGAATTTCTAGTGGCACGGGATGAAGAGAAGTGTGGCACGGAGTGTCGCCAAATGCCTGGTGTGTCAGCAAGTGAAGGCTGAGAATCATCGCACCGCCGGACTACTACAACCCCTACCTATCCTGGAGTGGAAGTGGTAGCACATCACGATGGACTGCGTGACTGGCTTACCTCGGAGCACCAAACAGAATGACGCAATCTGGGTCATCGTCGATCGACTGACCAAGTCTGTGCACTTCATACCGTTCCGAGTAGGACAATCCACAGAGATACTGGCAAGAAAATATATGGAGGTAACGATCTGACTCATCCCTTCGTATTTTCTTCCTAGTACCAATAGTGATGTGAAAAATATTGTGTAGGAGATCGTGCGCTTGCATGGAGTCCCTGTGAGCATCGTGTCTGATCGTGATACGAGGTTCACATCTCAGTTCTGGAAGAGTCTGCATACAAATCTTGGTACCAGTCTGAAGTTCAGCACTGCGTATCACCCATAGATGGATGGCCAGTCAGAGCGAACCATTCAGATTCTGGAGGACATGCTGAGAGCTTGCATGCTAGATTTCAAGGGTTATTGGGACCGGAGCTGGGACGACATTGGAGATAGATGGTTATTGGGACCGGAGTTGATTGTCGAGGCAGTGGATGTTGTTCGAGGTATCAGGGACAAGCTTCGGATTGCTCAGGACCGTTATAAGCATTGGACCGATGCTAAACGACGTCCTCTGGAGTTTCAACCGGGAGACCATGTGTTTCTGAAGATTTCCCCGAATCGAGGAGTGATTCGCTTTGGGAAACGTGGTAAGCTCAGCCCGAGATACATCGGACCCTTCGATGTTCTGGAGAGAGTTGGCAAGGTAGCTTACAGCTTAGCCTTGCCACCATCTTTGGAAGGAGTTCACAATGTCTTTCATGTGTCTCAGCTTCGTCAGTACATCAGCGATCCATCTCACGCTGTGGACTACTCTGAGATCACCGTCCGTCCAGATCTGACGTATGACCAGCAGCTAGTGCAGATTCTTGACAGACGTCAGAAGACACTCCGAAACAAGACTGTCGATCTTGTTAGAGTGATGTGGCGACACGGCTCGCCAGGAGAGTCCACCTGGGAGAGGGAAGATGAGATGAGAGAGCGTTACCCACTTATGTTCCCTGATCAGGGGTTGTTAGGAATTCCGAGGGCGGAATTTTCTTTAAGGTGAGTAGGATGTAACGACCGGTCTTTATCGATGATATTATCTGTATTTCTCTAGTATAATTTTCGT
The DNA here is from genome assembly GCA_030789695.1 of Scilla litardierei. Lineage (NCBI taxonomy): Eukaryota > Viridiplantae > Streptophyta > Magnoliopsida > Asparagales > Asparagaceae > Scilla > Scilla litardierei. Next base: position 115,639,549 of record CM061130.1, on the reverse strand, counting down.
CTGTATCCGTAGTTAGGCGTATCCGTCCCCGTGCACGTGTCAACCTTTTTCATGTTAATTATTTATATCTTTATATTAAGCCACTTAGTTAATTTCATTATTATTATTATTATTCTTTTTGAGTATCTCTTATTAATTTCAACTTTCGAATTTCAAATTTGAATTTCAAATCTTTTTAATAGTCAAATGAGGATTGCCTTATTTGGACCCATTTAAATCTCTTAATAAATTATTATTCCCTAGTATAACCTACTAATTAATACCCCATTAACATTTCAAACCAGTAATTGTTTTCAAATTATTTCCCTAAAATATAACCCTAGCCTTAGACCCATGTGGCTGAATCACCCATGTATCACTCACACACACAACACAACCTACCCTATCCTTTTTTTCTTATATAATCAAACCATGAGACACACAGCCCCACCTACTCTAATTCTATACATTAAAACCCTACTACAGCAACTAGCCCATAGGAATAAACCTAAAACTAGGAGCACTCACGTGCCTACACTTTCTTTTATAAAACCCTAGAGAAAGCCTATAACCCTAGGGCATTCTTTCCTCTCCCCAACTTTCTCAGCCGCCAACAAGCCAAGTGCCGCAGCCTTCCTCTCGCAGCGGCCACCTGCTCCCCTCATCCTCGCGTACATCACCCAAACCCGCGGCCAACTCCTTCGACCTACACCCAGTCCACGCACACAACCTCCTCGCCATCACGCATCATGTGCCCTCTCTCTCTGACATTCGAACGCCAGCCCCTAGCCCAGGCGACGGCCTCTATTCGCACAGCACACGTCGTCAGGCCGCGAACAACCCCCGCTCCTCCCCTACTCTACCTCAGTCCAGCCCTCTTCCCCTCAGCGCCTCCTCTGCGAGCTTCTGCCCACCACGCTCGCAAATGCCTCCCCACACGCGGATCCAATGACGTCAGGACGTGTTCACATCGCTAGCCTCAGATCCAACGTCGACAACCCCGGGGATCCGCTGTAAATCTTCACTACTACCTACGGAGTTCCCAGACGCCGCTACTCGTCGTCTTCCTCGCTGCCGCAACGAATTCTAGCCAGTAACCGTCGCGCGTATCGCCACCGCTGCTTCCTGATCCCTCCCTGGACTACCGGTTAGTGGTTCTACCCTTTAACAACTCATAACCCACACCGTAAAGTAGAGAACTTAATAAAACCGGTTGATTAGACGTCGTAGGAGCTTGTTGTAAATCTGTTCTGAACGAAAAACGCCTATTCTGATTTCATGTTTTGTCAAACCAACGAACCATCTCCTCCATAGCGTAGTATTCGTCAAGACGTTTCCAACGACACCAAGAACGCCAAAAACAGGCAAGTATATGATTTTATATGATTTTCCGAAGTTTTAACACTTTTGCGACGTCTTTATGTATTGTTGTATAACTCAAAAACTTGGCGTGAAATGACGTGTGAAATCGACACCATAATGATCAGGACGAATTTGGGATCCAACGGTATATCATATGATATACCTTAATTTAAAACAATTAAGAGAAAAAAATGTTTTCTGTAGCAAGTCCAAAGAAAATATGTGTTCGTTATTACTTTGAGAATGCCATAAAATTGTTCGACCCACTTTTGTTGTGTAGAACCGTCACAAGTGGGTATTAATGATGATAACAGTAAAATTCAGTGAGTCTTGACATGCCTAACAAAAATGGACATCATGAAAATCGTGCGCCTCGAAGGCGGTATCGTGATATCGTGATGTCGTGTGAGTCGACTAGGCCGGCTCGTGTTCCGGCAAACTTTTGGGTAGGATTAGGGTTGAGCGGCCACTGGGCGTATGAAGGGTACTCTCCTCAAGAACACCACCCGCACGCGATGGGTTCGCGTCAATCACGGTAAGCCCCCGTGAGAGGAACGACCTTCTCATCACGACCTAAAGGCGAGAACCCTAGATTAGAATGTTAACTCTTGACATGGAAATTACAACGCTAAATTTGGTCTCTTGGAATATCGTCATTCTAATCAACTCAGAAAAAATCCCAACTTTAATCTTGCAAACGTCTAGAACTGCATGTTAGGAGTGCTTGTCATGCTTCAACAAAATTGTTCAATATTAAATTGCTGCAGTCGCTTTCTTAAATTATTAATGCTTCTAAAATTCATATATATCAGATATCTTGTCTTGGGATGCTAACACTTTCTTGCAGACCCTAGCTGAAATACATTCATTGTTTGTGGATGTATGTCAGATCCAATGCTTGAGTACCCGGAGGACCTGTACGAGACGCCAGACTTGGAGAGTCAGGAGTTCGCACCTGACGCAGTGCCTCTTCCAGCTGAGGACTAGAGGACCCCTCACTTCCAGTTTTCTTAGTTTACTTTCAGTCACTTGCTGTAGTTGTGTACGTTACTTTGTTGCTACTTTAAGCCCAGCTGTGGCTGTTTAATTTCGTATACGAACCTTAAATTCTAGATGTGGCTTTATTTCTTTGAAGTGTTTCTATTTGTTCTGATTAGAAATTGCAAGAACCTCATCTGTGTTTTTATCACAGACGCTTATTGAACTCGAGCTTCACCGTTCCAGTTCAAGCGGACCGCATAACGCTCTCGCTTCCGGTGTCTTTTGGGAAGCGGGGCGTTACAGGTATATACCTTTGCGGCATGAACCTCTAACTTATGCATGCCGCTAAATTCTGGTTTGTTCCTCGTACAAAAAGTATCTTCTCTCTCCTCTTTGTCTCGCTGAAATTTTACGGCTTTATCATATTGATCAATGAACTCGTATAATGGAGTCATACAGTTTACGTATCCATCAAAATACGCGTTCATGCTTTCACTCCTTTGGCTGGACACCATGCCTACACACAACACAAGAAATGAATACCATGTGCTGAGTTTATTTTGATCATATATTTTTACAACAATCTCTATCGTATTAACATTTTCATACCCGCAAAGAAAATATCCAGTAAGTATGCCTTAATCCAATGCTGTGCTTTCTCATGCATCGGATGCAACCACTTCCAGGCTTTCATTTCATTTTTTGTTTTTCTGTCAATGGCTCCTGAAATTCCGTTTGGTACTTCTCCATTAAGATGGCCCAACAATTCTCAGCTTCTTCAACATTATGACTGTTCTTACACCAGTTTGCATAGTCTTCATCAAATTCAGGGTTATAAGAAGACCGCAATGAACGTAGATGCTCATCTTCGTGCAGACTGATATGCCATATGCAATACATGTGCTTTGTATTTGGAAAAACTCTTTTGATTGTATTGCATATTGCCCGGTCTTGATCAGTGATGATAGCTCCTGGTGCTTTATCCCACATACATGTTAACCACTGTCCAAATAACCACACAAAGGATTCTTCCTTCTCATCAGCAAGAAGAGCACATCCAAATAAAATAAACTGTTTATGATGATTGACACCTGTAAAAGGTGCAAAAGGCAACATGAATCTATTTGTCTTATAAGTGACATCAAATACAGCATCTCCAAACTGACTATATGATGTCCTCGCCCTTCCATCAGCCCAAAATATACTCCTACATACGTTCTCTTCATCATGCTCAATAGCATAATAGAATTGAGATTCTGTAGCATGCCTTTTAATAAATTATTCTATTACTCTAATGCATTCCTTTCCAATGTTGTTCTTTCTTGCTACTCTCTCATGATCAATGCATTGTTGCGTACTAATATTGACATTACTATTACTCGTGGCATTTAGAATCGTTGCAATCTTTGCAGGTCCTACTCCACAGCCACGCATCTGATCAACTAAATTCCTACATGTTCTGTCCATATGCGATCCTTTATGTGACCGTAACATCTAGATCTTCGATGGGCTTTTTATCAACTCATGATTATGATCATCATTAAAGGAGTTTATGCGCCATACTCCATCGGCGATTTTATGAACTGTCATTCGAGCCATACAGCCTTCTCTCTCATTTTTCCATCGATTAACGCCCTTCCATATCTCCCTCTTATCTTTTAAGCTTTTATACCCTTCTTTGTTGCACGTATACTTCCTCCTCGTGGTATTGCCATCTTTTCCCTTTCCCGTAGATCCCTTTCGGGTTGCAAAACCTGTTATTGTTGCATAGTATTATAAAATTGATATGCATCTTCTTCTGTTTGAAATGTCATTCCAATATGTGGGCTGCCTTTTTCATTATCAATATGCCTATCCTCTTGATATACGCTGTTTTCACTGTCATTTTCAGCGTCAATCTCATTTGGCATCTCCTGAGCATGCACAAAGGGTTCACTCTCTTCGATTTTCATTTTCTACATTAGAAACAAGTAAAAATATCAGTAATATGGACGCAACATACCTACTATACATGTCTATCCAGTAGCAGTAGATTATCATCAGCTTGTTAGTTGAAACCACAATACTATTACTAATCATGTTAAAACCTTGCGTATTATAGCTATTCTTTTTCAATCTGATCTAATTGTTACCATCATATTTGATGACCAGATCAAATACATCAAAAAATCAAACATATCACACGTTTTGCGCGGTGGGCAATATTATGTACGCCATTCGCTCTATGTTGTTGTGCTATATGAGCGGCTTCGGTAAGTTTTGATGGACATCTCATATTGTTCAATGCGCACAACGGGTGATATGTTTGAAGGGGTTTACGCGGAGAGTAATTTCCATCGCAACACTTCGCTAGTTTGGAAATTACTCACCGCACAAAACGGTACAAAAATTTAGCCCGTTGTGCGCGGAGAGGAATTTCCAGCGCTAATCGTCCAACAGTTGGAAATTACTCACCGCGTAAAACCCTTCAAAAATTTATTCCGTTGTGCGCGTTGAGTAATATGAGATGTCCAACAAATTAGGGATGACGATCCTTACCTCGATGGAGGAGAGTAGGAGGGGAATCAACGAGCGTGTGATGGCCTGGATTTGGGGGCGATCTTAGGCGTGGGCTGTTGAAATCGAAGACCTTGTGCAAAACTGGGGATCTACTTCAGCTTCTGCGTTTTGCGCGGGAGTGAGCAAAAGAATTGGTGGCGATTGTATTTTAGTACAAAATGGCTTAAAGGTAATTTAGTACAGAGGCACGTTGAAAAGAGCTTAAAGGGTGTTTTGGTAATTGCACCAAAAGGTCAGATATTACCATGATCGCGGATCGAATCGGACGGTAGGGAGGGGTCGAGCGCAGGAATCCCATCTGAGCTTGAGCGCATGCGCATTTTACCATATATATATATATATATATATATATATATATATATATATATATACTAGTCATAACCCGTGCCCGCGGGCACGGTTCATTTACGATTTTCACCCGCGAAATCTTTGTCCCCAAACATTATTTACACAGTCAAATTTGTGCGAAACAACAAATTCGGCGTAAAACAATAAATTCGGTGAGGGCGCCCTTGAGTCGGAACAACAAATTAGCATAAAAAAATTTAGCGAGCTCCTTCGGCGCGAAGGGTGGAAGTGCATAAGTGTGTGTGTATGGTGTGTGGGTAAAAAGTGAAATGAGAGGTTTTTTAGCAAAAGGGGAAAATAGGTGGTATTCTGCGCAAATGTATTGATTGTGGGGAGTTTGAAAACAAAAGGAAAAAAGTGGTGGGTTTTCCAAACACTCATGTTAACCCTTCTTTTACCAAGATTAAATCCTAACCATTCTTCTATCAACCTTTTTATACATCAGCACGACATCAGCTTGTCACAGTCAGCCCTAGAATTCAAAAACCTTTGTGTTTTAATATATAGATATATATATATATATATATATATATATATATATATATATCTCTCTCTATATTATACATTTGACAGCGATTTTTGAATCCTAGGGCTGACTAGGACAAGCTGACTAGGACAAACTGGTTGATAAAAGACGGCCAGGATTTAATCTTGGATGATGAACGGTTAGGATTAAATTTTAAACATATTTTTGATATTCATGGGTCCAACTTTTTTTGGGTAAAGACATCAGCACGCTTTGAAACAATAAACAAAATTCATGAAGAAGAGCAAAGATCTCAATTCGCGGGGTACGAGGCGTCTCTTGCTCTTCCCCATAATAGAGGAACGGGTGACGAGGCGTTCTCAATCAACGCCAGCTCCTCCCCAAAATAGAGCAAAATCTGAAGATCAAGCTCATCTCGCAGGGGCCGCTTCATCTCGCAGGCAAGCTCAGCTCTGAGCAAAATCTGAATATCAAGCTTCATCTGAAGAGCTCTCGCAGGCAAGCTCTCACAGGTAAGAGCTTCACTCCAGTTCATCTCGCATGCAAGGCTCTGAGCCTCATTTCACCATTTCTGAAGAGCTTCAATTTCTTTGTGCGATGTTTTGTGCGATCACGAAGAAATTTAGAAATCTATAATTTGGGATTTTGAATACATCAATTTCTTTGTGCGATGTTTTTGTGTGATGTTAATTGCAGATGTTTTGATGTATCCAGGCTGTTACTTGGGATCACGAAGAAATTGCAGATGTTTTGTGCGATCCCAATTTTTTTTCTTCACAGATCATGTTTTGTGGTCTTAAGCTGTTAAAAACTTGGATTTTGAATACATGGCGTGTAGTTTTGAATACATTTAATCACTTTTGTTGGTTGTTTGATCTTAGAGAATGATTTTGTTGTTATGCAGGGGACAAGTTGGGTATATGATGCGTTTCTGAGACCGCTGGTTGTGCAGCATGAGCTTGACATTAAAGAGAAATTGAAGAGATTCAGAGTGAAATCTGCGGACTTGCTGATGTTCTACATCAAGAACTTCACATATCAGGGCAAATCCATGTTTCTGGAGCCAAGTGGATCATCAGGAGCTGCACCAGAGGTATTTGTTTAAATGTCTCATAATTGAGTCAATTGGGTTTGGTATTAGTTTGTTGACCAAATAAAAAAGAACTCTGAGAACAAATTAGGTGCATTAGGATATATCCAAATCTAAAATACATAAAGAGGCACATATTTGACAGCCTTATAGAGGAAAAGTTTGAATATATCACCCAAAATTGAACCCAGACATCTCGAAGGATGGTGAGATTTCATGTGTTGACTGATACAACCTAATACTATGTCAAGTTGGAATATGACCCCATTACCATTGACCAGAGAACAGCCTGCATTCAAATCAGCATGGGATAGTGTTTTAAATAGTGGTTGGGGTTGGGTTTTAATTTCTGACTAAAGAACTAAGGCCAACATCCCAAGTCTCATATAATTATACATTATCAACAATTTTTTTGACCTTCTGGATTTTCTTAATAATACTTATGTTGGTATTATGAAATCAAAATTCACATGTTATAGATCAATTTTTTGGATTGAGATTTGTGGTGTATCATTTGTACCTTTTGCTACTTGATGCCTCTGTTATAAAATGCCAAGATGCTAAAATCACCTTGGTAGTGGAACACATGATTAATTTTCAACTTTCTTCATCTTTATATGCACTGTACCAATAAAAAACTGTACAGAAGTGTTCCTACTTTGTAATTACTTGCTAGATAATAACTAAGGAAGGTATTGGAAGATACCTAACATCGACAAATTTTGCATTTTGCTTACTTTTATATCTTCTAGCAGGAATCCGAAACCATTTAGTGAATACAAGATTAAAAAACACATTTTCAACCAACAAAAATCCTTTTGATGTGTCACCATGTCAACCCGTGCAATTAGAATCTGCTGCACAGGTTCACAAGAATGCAATTTATCTGGCAGACAAAGGAACTATGCATCTTTGTAAGTTTGGGAATCTTAAATAACCTCCAAGTAAAAGGAAGAGCAAGCTATAAGCATTTTAAAGTAGCTTGAGTTTCCTTAAATTTCAGTTAGGGCATTGACTAAGTTTCAGCTTCCTTATAATAAAGTAGCTTGAGTTTCCTTATGATGAATTTCAGGAATTTGGAGTCTTCTCGCCTTGGCATTCTTCTCGCCTGAGCCCTTGGAGAAGGAAGAGGCAAGAAGCATCTCGCAGCAAGAGGCAAGAAGCATTCTTCTCGCAATTGGTTGGTTTGAAATTGGTTGGTTTTTGAAATTGGTTGGTTTTTGTAATTTTTTTCCACAATGAGCTGATGGGCAAATTTTCAATTTTCATTTCATTTTCAATTTTCAATTTTCATTACTCAATTTTTAATTTTCATTAATCAAACCTGTAGACCATCTTTTGGATGCAAATGGTAATCATAAAAGAACAATCAACAATCGATTTAAATAGTATGTCTGTTTATTAATTACATTAATCTACCATTTTAATGCCGCAATTAGTAACTAATATTAACATGTTGCAGGGGAGAGGGCACTGTGAGTTAAACTGGTGACATCATAAAATGGGGCACGGACACTCTAACCCAATTTCATAAGCAATTGGGAAGAGACTCAACTTTCAAGTTAAGTTTTTCATTTTTGTTTCCTATTGTATCCAATACGAGACTATTTTATTTAATAGCCCCTATCAAACTCAAGGCGTATTCACATGAAGTTTGGAAACCAATTAATGAAGCAATTGAACTCCAGCACAATCCACTACGCCAAAATATTAAAGTTATGATGATGGTTTAGAGTTGTACTTTATTTTCTGACATTCTCCTGCAGATTGCGTACCCTTTTTTTATGGGTAGAAACATGGCTTATTGTAGAGGTATATTTTTAATCGTCTTTCTTTAATTATGCACCCAATGACTTTAAAAACTAGGTTGCTATAGTACAATGATAGAATATGGATAGAACATGATGGGGGGCAAAATGAGTTAAACTGGTGTAGTCATAATCTAGGTAGAGGCCCAACTTTCAATTAATAGTCATCACTATTTTGTATTCTTTGCAATGTGGGACATTCGCCTTAACAGTTGTACTGCAATAATTCACATTGTGTAATACATGTAATATTACAACCTATCAGAAATTTTCATGATTTCGAAAAGGATTAGTCATTGTCTCAACTTTGAACACGGTAGCTTAATGTATCTTGATTTTTTCAATTAAAACCTACCTAAAAATCATCATAGTTTAAATACTTCTACAATCATTCCCACTAAGGTATAGTCACTCATATAATACAATTAAATAAACACATCAAGCATATGGGAACATGTTATGTGAAGTGTACGAGTCATTTAAACATGTCCAATGTTTTCATAACATATTTAAAAAAGTATCAGACATGTCTCCAAGAAGTGTCCAAGAAGTATCGGTGTTCAGTACATGTATTTGTGTTGGTACATGTATTTGTGTTGATGTGTCCGACATGGGTATTGCTTCATGACAGATGTATACATGCTACATAGGGTTCAATGGGTAGTAGTTCAGGTACAATTTCTTCTCACAAGATTGCCATCATGCCATTCTCCTAAGCATTTTACCTTCCAAAAACAGTACTAAACAAGCAACGTAAATATATATATTTGCATATACATGAATCCAACATAAAATTAACTGTGAATAATAAATTCCAATTATATTGCTGAAACTTAAGAGAATTTACTAAGAAACTCCTACATTGACATTGTTCAACAATCTTAACAGCAACAGCAACAAATCCCGGGTTAAAACCACCAATATCAACAGAAATTAATCATTGAGGGTATCAACTGTAAGTAACACCCATAGCAACTAAAGACTAATCCTATCAAATGATGCTTCCATAAATAGCCAATTTACAAGATGTATATATAGTGACAACTATTCATGAGTTTTAAGAGGGCGGTCCATTTCCGAAAATAAGCCGCCAGCTCTATACCATCCCCCCTGGGACACACACTAGGCCGTCCGGAAAAAGAATATCTACGAAGATACAAGAAATTATTTTCAAAGGTCTACTTTCTGATTATGAACATTTCAGAATTTTCGATGGATTGAGTTATTTTCTAATATAGGAAGATATAGAACTCTTGCCACATGTATTCGTTATTCTATGCTCCAATTTAGCTACCTACTTGAGGAGATTGGATGGAGACTACACTTAGGTAAGACCATCATTAAAAAAACTAATGGGTTAATGAACAAAGTAACTATGAAAATCAAACAAATACATGAATAAGGAAACCACATGTGGCGATCATGGTATTAGTTGAAATGATTTGAAGTATATACGCAATAGGAAGAAATAGAGTTTCTTTAAACCATTTTTTATTGTATTTAATCATGTAGGCAAAGTGCCTTCCATCGTTCACGAGCACTAAAACTGTGAATCCATGTTATGCTGGACAAGCGTATCTGATATGCAAACCGGCCATACCTACCGCATGATATTTAATTTTTGATATATATTTTAGAAGTTACTTAATTGTCACAATGTAGTGCCATATCCATATGTTAGTGTCTGTGTAAGTGCAATATAATTTTTCCCTTCCATCAACCACTGAAATACAGATGACCTAAAAAGGGGCAACAAGAGAAGAAAAAGAAAACTTAATTTAGAACAAACTAACTCAAATAGTACTCTAATCCTAATTAGAGCATTATGACCTTATATGATATTAATTGCATGACTCAAATGAATTTCAATTTGTAAAACCACCATAGCCAAATCTATGTATATAGTAACTTTAGACATGACTGAGCGGCTGAGCTCAAATGGCATGACATGGCCTTCCCTCATGGAATGTCATGTGTTTGAACCTTCCTATCAGCAGCATGTAAGGGAATTTTTAATCAAAGAGTGTGGTTGTGGGTGTTCAGGGGAGCTTAATTAAGAAAAAGGGAAAATTATGGGCACAATACAATAATAACTACTACTACAAAGCCTTGATCAAAAAATTTAGTGTGTGCATGAATCCGCTCCTTCTATTCATATTGTTAAGTGTTAAATTATTGGTTAAATCATCATATCACTAATGTTTCATGTTCCAGGATTTCATATCAAGTAATATCCTGGAACATGAACCATTATTGATATGATGTTTTTACAATATCACGTAATAATGCCAACACATGTGCTGAGAGTATTGCATGAAGCTTTTCTTGAGAATTTATTCAACGCATTCTTACATTCATTTAATAATCTGATATAAAATGCTAAAACAAGCACATAGATCCAATCCATTACAGAATTGGCCAGAGCGACACCTATGATCATGCTGGTAGAGTAATCCATCATGAACTAAATATGACGGGAATTAAATTTGGGGATGAACTAAAAATTTTGGTATGAACTAAATAACAATTATTGGTCTTTAATTTCCTTTAAAATTAGGAGATCCAGTGTTTTGCAGGGAGAATATGTTAAAAGAACGGGGGGATTAAATTTTGGTAGGACTAAAATTTTTTCGTGAACTAAAAACAATAATTGCGCTTTAATTATAGTTGTTAGTTGAAAATTAGGGGATCCAAGGTTTAGAGGGAAGAATATTTTAAATGAACCGTGCCCTTAGGACATGGTTTGAATCTTGAGTGAACTAAATTTTTAGGAAAACTAAATTCTTTGGAAACTAAATTTTGGAAAAAACTAATATTTTTGGAAAGTGAAAATTTATCTGGAAAAACTCTAAAATTTTGGAGCGGAACTAAATTTGGAGTGCACTAAATTTTGAGAGAAACTAAGAAATTTTGGCGAACAAAATTACTTGGGATGAGCTAAATTTTCGGGGGTACTAAGATTTTAAGTGGGGGATTTTTAAAATGAATCATGTCCACATTTTCAGGGGGACTAAGATTTTGAGGGGGGAATATCTATAATGAATCGTCATCACATTTTCGGGGGGGCTAAGATTTTGAGGGGAAAATATCTAAATTGGCGGGGAAAAAAACTTTTTGGTGAAAAAATATTTTGCAGGGGAAATCTAAATTGAACCGTGCCCGCGAGCACGGGTTATGACTAGTATATATATATATATATATATATATATATATATATATATATATATGTTAATGGGCCAATGCTGACAGCGCTGGAAATTTTTCCAGCGCTGTCCGCATTTTGGACGAGATAAAAAAATTTTTTTGAAATTTTTTTCTGCAGTAGTTAGATATACGTGTTAGGAAGCTCCCCACAAAATATCAGGTCAATCCGACACCGTTTGAGCCTCCGTTTATCGATTTCAAAAACGTTACGCAAATCTGTCCACAGTTTTGCGTAACGTTTTTGAAATCGATGAACGGAGGCTCAAACGGTGTCGGTTCGAGCTGAAATTTTGTGGGGAGCGTCCTAACACGTATATCTAACTACTGCAAAAAAAGTTTCAAAAAAAAATACTTTTATCTCTTCCAAAATGCGGACAGCGCTGGAAAAATTTCCAGCGCTGTCAGCTCTTCTCCATTTTTCACACAGATATATATATATATATATATATATATATATAGGGATTAATGGGTATCATACGCCATATGAGAGCTTCTCTCATACGCCCTCTCACATAAAGCACCCAAGTACAAGCCCACATGGGCTTGTACTTGGTTGTACTTGGGTGCTTTATGTGAGAGGGCGTATGAGAGAAGCTCTCATATGGCGTATGATAGCCATTATTCTCATATATATATATATATATATATATATATATATATATATATATGGAGATGATATGGTGAGCAAGTGAGCAAAAATGCTTAATGTGAGCAAACGAAGCACATTCGTCGGATCTGAGCCAACCGCTCAAATTAGGGATAAGAATGGGCATGCCCAAAGCCCAAATGGGTACCTATTTGGGCATGCCACATTCTAAATCCTTCACTATGGTCTAGGAAGATTGGCCAATCTTCCTAGACCATAGTGAAGGATTTAGAATGTGGCATGCCCAAATGGGTACCCATTTGGGCTTTTGGGCATGCCCATTCTCATCCCTAGCTCAAATCTTCCCAATTCCCAATTTCCCCAGTAAATCGATTCGTTTGCCCCCCCCAAACCAAAAAAAAAAAAAAAAAAAAAACCTAAACCTAGGTTGTTTGCCCACATCTGCTTCAAGAGGTCGCTTCAATTTGTGTCTCGACCGAGCTCAGTTTATACATGCACGAGGTAAAATCAGCTTGTTTCTCAAGGAATAATTTTTTTGTTGATTTAATTCCGCGCCATTGATTTATCTATTTTGATGAGAGCCATTCATATACTTGCCTGTGCTGACATTGATTTATCTATTTTGACAATCAACATATAATTTCTTGCTGAAATTAGTATTAAGAGGTACCAATCTAAAATTGCCCTTTCTAGAGAGAAACTCCCCTCATCCTGTTAGATCCCTCCAACTGTTCCTCATTTTTTGGTTGATTATATATTGATGTGTTTATATTCTATGAAATTGAATGAACTAATGTGCACATAATATAATGTCTCTACCAAATTACCCTTTCGAGACTTCAGTTAAATTGTGTTTTACATGTAAACTGTGTGGGTTCTCTACCAAATTTGTTTGAACGGGTGATGTCACTTTGTGATGGAAATGGGAGCCTGTCTTTTTCTCTTCGGGCTGCTGGTTTCTCATGTCTATCTGAATTACGCGTAGATTGCTTCAACTGCTATCTGGCAGGAAGGAATTACAGTAGCATTGATGCCGGTTATTCATGTGTGTGAGCATAGGTGTGGTTAGAGAAAATGAGGGATATCTATCAATTTTTACCTTAGGAAAAAAATGATACATTCATTGTATGAAAAGATTAAATAATCCTGCCAAGCCTTTGCTGGTAACTCAGATGGCTGTTTTTATGAATTGTGCTATGAAATTAAATTGTAGCAGTGACTTTAATGCTTCAGTACCATCTTCAGATCTTCTAGACAATTTTTTGCTATGTATTTAGGCTCATCAGTTCAAAGTCTGTAGGAGTGCATTCACAAGGGCAGGAAATTCTTGCTTTTGTATTTCCTAACTGTGATTTTATCTTAACCACATGTTTTAGTGTGTGATTACCTTCTGGAAAGATAATTACAGCATGCCCCTATCGTCTGACGGTTTCTTGCATCAGTTTGGGAACTTCTGCCTGCTACTTAAAACCCTGTTATTAATATTGTAATAGCATTATATGGCCACTATCTGCTATGTTTACATTCCTTGATATGGATACCTGGACGCATCTTTCATTTGTGGATGTTTAGTATGTGTAGTTACATTTAAGGAAGTTGTAATAAAACGAAAACTTCTACGTACTTGTTACAGTTGCATGATCATTCTAATAGTTGCGCAATATTTAATAGAACATGTGGAAACACGTAAGTCGATAATTCTTTGTGCATATCATTTTTGAGCATGTTCATTCATATTTGATACTAAAATGTCCGAAGTACAAGAATTTTATTCTTTGTGCATATCATGTGGGTTTAGCCTGTGGACTTTCATGTTTCCATCTGCTTTTGGTTATAAACTTTGATGCTTGGCTGGATGATATATTGCTGCAGCGGCCGCCTCTTGTATATCCTAATGAAAATATGCAAGCACAATGAAATATGCAAGCACAAATTGTTGTTTCTTTTGTAAATTGCACATATGAACAGCAAAGAAAATTACTGACACTCTTTAAAGCTTAATTGCCTTCATAAAGTATTATCACCATGTTGCAGTGGATCACCATGTATATATATTTTTTTCATTTTTCAAAGCCATGGATCTGTTTTTTAAAACCTAAACATAAATGAGTATAATCATAGTTATCCTCAAATTCACATCTCTTTATTGGCAGGGTGCATGTTCTCTAGCCATTTATCTGTATTCAAAAAGAAAAAGATTAGTTGGATTTATGGCTCTGTTACATACTATCTCTTTATTGGCAGGGTGCATAATACCTATAGGTGGTGGAAATTGGCAAGGGAAGCAAGGTGAAATATGAACTTACAAGAAGAATGGACTTATTAAGGTAGGCAAATGTCTCCACTTGTTATTCCTTTAATTTTTTGACTGAGTTTTTAATTCCATTGTGTTCTCTTCAATCAAAAAATTAAAATAATTTTCTGCCATGTTCTTCTCCCAGATTAGTTGAATTTATGGCTCTATTACAGAAGATATTTTAACAAGATTTAAGATACATTGCCATGGATGGAGATCAATTTATTGCATGCCATTGAGGCCATGTTTCAAAGGATATGCCCCCATCAATCTTTCAGATCAGTTGCATCAAGTTCTTTGCTGAACATTTGAAGGGTGCATATATTGGAGATGAACTTTTACTCGTTTCTGCATTGCATCTTAAGTCACTTCTTTTTTGTTTACATTGCAATGGGAGTGAGATTTTTTTTGTTTGGGTTGTGACAGGACCGATGGGAAATCACAAGGAGAAAGATGCGATAGCAGAACTGACGAGATGAGCACATTGAGCCGCTTTCCATGAGCACATTGGGGACGTTCAGGGTGCTCTACGGGACCGCAGAGCTGCTCTTTATGTAGATCCCAACCACCACGAGATGCTTGAGCATCACAACAGAGTTAACAGCCCAGAGCCATAACTGATCCTCTTTCAAGCTTCATTCTTTATTGTTTCAGTATTCCATTTTATACCAGTGTAATCCAAGCGATTTTGTAAGCTATTTGATGTATCATGAGCAAAGTGCGAGAGCCATGGCTGTACAGAATTTTGTGTTTGAATGAAATGAACTTCTTGCTAATCAACTTCTTGTTTAATTGTTTATAATTTTTGGTGTGTGAATGAAATGAACTTTTTGCTAATCCATTTTATACCAGTGTAATCAACTTCTTGCTATTGGATGTGTGGATGCCAATTGTTTATATAATACGTTTATATAGAATATTGAATGCACAGATGGAGCTGAAGCATGCACGACGTAGCTGAGGCATGGATAGATGGGGTTGAAACTGAGCACCAAAGTATACCTACCTCGCGGCTCGATGGAGAGCAATGGAACTGAGGAAGCTGAAAGGGCTGAAGTACAAGGACAAGGAGCATCTAAAGCATGTGCAGATGCACTTGATCCAGAGTGTACAGACCACCTTTCTGCAGTGATTCTATCGCATTGCTTAGTGAGGAATGAGTATCAGACCATGCAAATGCGGTAACATGTTTCCTTAAAGTTGCAGTTGACAGTAGCAGTGATGATGTTGATGAATCTGATAAAGATTACCTACCAAATATGATGAAGGCTGATGGCATCCATGTTTTGGTAGATCCTAGGGGTGATCCTTTCAATGAATAGCCATAGATTCTTATGATTCAGATGAGATTATGAGTTCTTACTCGTACTGATGATGAAAAGTGTCAGGGGCCTAAAATATTCTTCTAAACAAGATATTAAGAGCCTTCATTTATAAAAATTGTGAAGCAACAATACATCTCCAAAATCTGCACCCTTCAAACACATCTTGTTCCTCAATAAAACTGGGAAGTCTTGCACATCACTCATCTTGTTCCTCAATAAAACTGTGAAGTCTTGCACATCACTCGGTCCTTCACGTTATGCAACCTGCCATTACTCCTAAATGCAAGATTGTTTTGCTCCCAGAAATTATGAAGCATTTTCTCAAACACTTCTTGTGCTTGCAACAATTGTGAAGTAAACAACACAACACATCACTTTTTTTTTCTTCCAGAAATTGTGAAGCATTTTCTCAAACATTCATGTGCATTCTTTTCTCATCAGACTCTAAATAAACCAATGCTTTATCCTTTCACAGCATTCAAATCATCATTCAAATTAAGCTTGAATCCAACCTGTTAATACAATAATAAAGAAATATACAGTTGAAATTGCTCTTGGGATAGATCCTCACAATCTTTGCTTCAACATCATACTCGAAAAGAATGCATGAAAAATTACAACTTCTAACTGTAAAAAATTTACAAATTTTAATCTTTGATCCAACTTCAACTATATAAAAAGAAAGAAATAAAGAAAATAAAATTAAAAAAACAATCTCAAGATGGCAATGAGATTTTCTATGGCTGCTTTGAGATCAGAATGATCTTCTTTGTTAGAACTAGAGCCGACATGATACGCTTTGAGATCCCGAGCTTCGAGATGGCAAGGAGGTCCTCTATGGCTGGAGCAGAGATGATGTATATATGTATAGAGTAATCTTCCGCTGCGAATGGGGTTTGCACCAAAATCATGCAAAAATGCTCTGCAACCCTATGATACACACATGCAACCAATATCATGTATCAGTTTTATTTGAGCAGTAACTTCAAACCCACTTCAATCTGCGTAGTTGAGTTACATGGGAATAATTAGTAAGATGGACATGCCAGTATGTGAATGGCCATTTATGTAATGAGGATCAAACAAGAAAATTAGGACCATTTGTACCAGGAGAATCAACTAAAGAAATCAGACCGTTTATGCAACAAGTGTATCAGCTTAATAAATTAGTCTAGGAATCTTGTATATATATCGTGCATGGCAGATCATCAAGAGCACAACGAAATTGTTAAATTGGCATGTTATTTTAAAATGTCGTTGGAACGCCCAAGAGATATTCTCTCAATGCAATATCAAAAATACAACATAGGACTTATCCCAAGTATTTTTACAGTTGCATGATTGTACTTTTTTAGTATTCCGATATCTATGAAGCTTATTAAATGTGTGTAACAAAGGAAGGAATTTGACCGGGCATGGTTTTTATATTAAGCTCCCTTTCACATGAGCATAGTTCTAATGATTCAGTTGCTTCTTTATTAGCTCCACAGATTTTTTTTTTCTTGCAACAATTGCATTTATAGACTAGATTTCTCCCATATGACAATTTAAAATTTCAAAATCTAATCAATCAACCCGATTCCTAGAAACCTTAAGTAATCTTTACAAATGACTAAACATACACCATAACAATAGATATGATGCTAAAACCAATGTTTGTTGCCTACAATGCAGTGAAGAATGCATGCTTCAACTATTGACGATGGAAAACTCCATGGCATCGTACGATGGGAATAGAGCTCGATAACACCGATGTTGAACTCCTTGCAGTAAGAGTTTGAAAGGCAAAGAATTTGTAGTTGGATAGGAAACATGCATGAAATTCCATACACACTCGGTATATAAATAGATACACTTTCGGTAAATAATCATCGGAAGTGACCAATATGCCAACATGGAATGCTGGGGTCAAGAAGAAACAGGACCACATTCGAGCATCGAGCACAATTAATGAATGCATGTGAACAAAAAATAACCGAAACCCCAGAAAATTTTGCATGCAAGACCCTCAACCCATAATTATGAAATTTAGAAAGAGGGGGGAAGAAAAATATGATGTCTTACCCTCCTTTACCTGTTGTAAAGTCTCGTGGGTTGAGGATCAAGCCAAGAGGGATCCCCTAATTCCCCAAATCAAACGAACCAAGGCAAGAATGAAAGCCCTAATTCACCAAATCAATCTCGCAGCGGGGCTATGTGGGAACGTGGCGAGGGCGAGACGGTGAGAGGGCAACCGCCACCGGAGAACCGCTGGAGATTAGCAGATCGCACGAGATCGAGAGGGAGACTAGAGCAGGAGATCGCACGAGGGAGTCGCAGAAGGGGGGAGAGAGAGTAGCTCAGATGAGGTATTTCGCCTGATTTTGGGTTTTCGTCTGCGAGAGGGAGAAGGGGGAGATTTCGCTGGGAGGCTGGGTTGGGATCACGTGATGCGCGCGTGAAGATGTGTTGGGCGGGTTAAATCTGAGCGGTTGGCTCAGATCCAACGGCCAACGATGTTTTTCTCACTTTAAGAGGGTTTGCTCAGTTACTCATCCTATCATCTCCATATATATATATATACATATATGGGGCAATCTTCGGGTGCGAAAAAACCAGTGCGAAGACTTTTTTTTAATTTATTTGAAAAAAAATTCAAAAATTTCTTTTTTGATGTTTACTCCATACAATTATATACCCCAGGAAAAATAATGAGTGAACTCGTTGGGGATTAGAGCACACATTCACCCGTTACAAATTTAACGGTCTCAAAACGTGCGAATTTGATAAAATGCCTTGATCGAATGCCAAATGACATTATTTCTCAACGATTATTTTAAGGGGGGTATAACAACATATAATGAAGGTGGAAAAAAAAATTGAAATTTTTTTTCAAAAAAAACTAAAAACATTTTCGCACCGTGCGAAATGTTCTCATTTGAAGATATACATACATACATACATACATACATATGGGGAAGAATAATCATGATTTAGCTCGTCAACACCCATAAGTTAAGGAAAGATGAAACATTTGTAAGAGTCAAACTCGTTATGAGATTCATGAAACTAGGATATGATATCTTGCTCTACTTGTGATAATTGCATGTCATCAATTTATATATTACTAGTTGAATGCTGGATATAGAAAAATTTCATGACATTTGCTCTTATTCATATTTGTTTCATAATGTCTATCGGGTTATGTTGAAAAGCGATATCTTTGATTGTACCATAGTTAACCGATAAGATTTGATGTGCTAATGATTTATCTTGAAAAAGATCGCGTATTTTGTGAGGGTCTAGCAAAAATCTGGTTGGGAGATATGATTCTGGTGAAATATTGGATATTCACCCCCTTTATTCATGTGCATTTTGGGCATATTTTGCATTCATTTTAGTTCCGATATGTGTATTCTTAGAATATCATGAAATATTGGAGAATATCATTTATTCATGCACAAAATACTATATATATATATATATATATATATATATATTATTTCTGTCTTCTTATATTTTTCATGTGAAGATAGCATTATTACGAGTCTAACGACTATTTTTGCATATTTTTTAGAGATCGGATGCATCTTCTCCAACTTCTGGAAGATGACAGTACAACAAGTAATCAGACGTCTAGAGGCATCAAACCAGATGTCTGGACATGAAGCTTCAGCTGTCTGATGCTTCCAATCAGACGGCTGATTACAGTCAGCTCTCAAAGTGGCAAAAACAGAGAGTTTAGAAAAATTACAGCCACATCCACTCAGACGTTTGAAGAAGAAGAGCCAGATGTCTGATCGTCTTAGTGGCTGACACTCAGATACGCCATACATCTAGACATTCCAAATTGGACAGTTGATCGATCTACCTTAGCAGGAAGCGACATGCAATCAGACGTCTAAGAAGACCATGCCAGACGTCTAACTGACCCGACTTAAAGCTAGCCACATCAACAGAGCCAGAAGTATGGAGGGTTCTCTCCAAGTCTGACTGACTCTTTCAGGCGACTTCTGGAGCATTTCTCAACCGAACCGAACACGATTTGAAGTGTCAGATCTTGCATTCAAGGGCCGAGATTAAAAGGGGTTTTGGGTAGTATAAATAAGATTCATGAGGGCTTAATTTCTTTCTTTAGACGACCTAAAAGTTAGGGGATGCCATTTTTGGAGGTAAGGCTTGGAGGAGCTCAAGAGAGAAATTGGAGCTTCGTCTCCTTCCAAAAGAACGCAGATTTGATTTCTCTCTTTCTCTCTTGTGTATTTTGATTTAGATACATTGTAATAGTGATTTGGATGATCTTTTTGTATAAAAGTGCTTCCTTTCTTATTATGCTGAGCTAAATCATTCTTTGTGTGTGTTGTGGCTAGTTTAGGGTTATGTTATTTATGCTTTCCATTGTCTCTTGCGTTGTTAAATGTTTAATTCATGGGATTGATGGGTTATCTATATTCGTATTGCATATGCATTACCCTATGTGTAATTACATTACCCGTGAGGGATCCCAAAAGGATGATGTGCCACGATATGCATTACCCTATGTGTAATTACATTACCCGTGAGGGATCCCAAAAGGATGATGTGCCACGAGGCATTATCTACATGTAATTGCACTACCCGTCGAGAAATCCGAGAATGATGTCTCGTGAGGCATTATCTACATGCATAATACCCGTCGATGGGCCCTAGAAGAGGGTGATGTGTTGGATCTGGATCCTAGCCTAGAGGAGAGGGTGAATAGGCTAATAAAATATTCTCGTGCAACCCATGAGAAATCACACGCAGTTAAAAATACAACCAGAGTAAATAAGAGACAATCACAGAGTACACACAGATTTACTCTGGCTCGGTCGCATCAACGACCTACGTCCAGCCCCCAAGCAAATACTAGCATTAATAAATTCCTTCTGTACACCTACATTGGGGTCCAAGCTCCAACTCCCCACCTAGACTGTACCACACTCAACAAAGTGCAGAACCCTATCAACCTAGTAAATGTGTATCTTGACTGTAACAACCCGTCAAGACCCTCTTATCTAGCCCTAACCAGACAAGTCCCAAAAAAACAAAAAGATGGTAAAGTTTCCCCTATGAAGATCTAGCAAACTACTACACAAAATAATAAACAACAGAGTTTAGAAAGCTCAGTTTGTGTAGCAGCTTCGTCTTCGTCAATCAGCGTGGGTCAGATCTTGTCTGACGTAGATGTGGATGTCCCTCGCTAACTCTCGACAACTCAGTGATGCATCAATAAACTCTCTGAAATGTTCGACCTTGCACTTGTATGTTGCGGTATGCATAAAAGTCTTGTGATCTTCAACAAGTCATGGCCTGGAGCTTCTCCAATAAGCAAGGTGAACTCACAAAGTCACGACTGGGGCTTTCTTGCTTTGAGAATCAAATTTTGAGACTTTGTTAGTCAACAATTTTGGCAGCACATGGGTTATCCTTTGATCACCAAGCGTGCACATGGACTACTGCCTTTTGCCTTCAACTTTGTTCGGCCCCGGTCAAAACACAGTAACAAACAAATTGGAGAGTCAAAACTCAAAGCACATGAATGTAAAGCTCATTTAAAAATTAGTAGGAAAAAAAAACTTAATTGTTGGCTGCCCTTCTTTGATTCTTTCTCCATTCCAAATGATGCCCCTCTCCCTTGTAGATTTGTGTTGCTGCCTACTTGATTCGTTCCGTGTAGTTGGCAAAACAAAAACAAAACTTTCAAAAAAATTCTGCAGCACTTGAATCCTGCATGCAAGCAAGGCACTTGATTTGCGGCTCTAGGCTTCGGGACTTGATGCTTGATGCGGCGGGAGGAAGGTCGGTCGGCACTCCACAAATGTGTGAGCAAGCAGTCGGTCAACGGGGCTTTGGCACGAGAGGATTGGTCGGTCGACAAGCTTGACGGTGCATGACGGCAGGGAGCAGGATGTGAGACTCTTGGCACTTCAACCTTTTTGATTGAGTGTATAAAGTTGCGGCAGTTGCGAAATTGAAGAAGATTGTGGCTTGATGTTTTAGTTGCTCCTTGGGACTTGGTGATGGAGGAAGATTGGTAGTCAACCTTTATGTCTTGTCCTTTTATTCTTCTGAGGGCTTGAATCAAAGAACTGCTCTTTGATTGGAGGATGATGGGCTTTGCAAATTTACTTGCAGCAAGATGATGATATGAATTACATATAGCTTGCGGCAATGAACTATAGACTAGGGTTTTTCTCTTTTGATTATTAGCCGCATACTTGCCCTTGTTTTTGAGAGGGTTTAAATAGGGATACCTAAGGCAAGTAGATTTGGCATGGAGAATCCTATTTGGGATATGAATAAGAGATTTGATGCAATCACTAATTGGTATTTGAGTTTGAATAAGATTTTGGCTCAATCTCAAATTGATATGACTCAATCCCATATGATTCTCTCCATCTCATACCATATTTGACTAAGTACTCTTTGCTAGGTGTATAGCTCTTTGACCAAGTCCATTTGCTATGTGGGTAGCAATTCCTCCAACAATTGACTTATTCATCACTTTGAAGAACTACGTCCTTGCCATCACTGAAACACACTAAGCTCGCACGTTAAATAGCAACACATGTTTGTCGTCATCAACTAAGGATCCTAGATCGTTGCTTCCAACAATCTCCCCCTTTTGATGATGACAAACCCATAAAAGATTTGAGCAAATAAATGCGCGTGTGTGAAGTATGATGGAGGATGTAATTCAATATGAAATATACAATGAACAAGAATTACAAGCATGCACAACAAATGTAGCAAGTAGATAGGCATGCTCCCCCTCTTTCCAAGCTCCCCCTATTCATGTATTTTTATGCTCACCCTTCAACCAATAATACCATATTATGTGTCAATAGTACCAAATCTTTTCAACACTTTTCTCCCCCTTTTGTTATCATTAAAAGTGGATTAATGAAGTCATCAAATATCACATGCACAAATAAAGTATTATTGAGTATATCTAGCACTTGCATGTATTTTCTATAAAGTAGGTACTGCAAGTCCACAGAAAATCATAATTTAGACTTCACCACCATTGTGTACGTGTGATAATATAAACAATGAAGTACAAAGGGAGATTCAATTTTGAACATCAACCAAATAAATCCACATTTTCCAATTAACATGAATTTCAACTAGGATTGATTTTTCACACCTCATTAAAAATGAGTTCAAGGTACCAAACCACCAAAACATAGCCTATAAGGACTCTTAGATGTGGGGTGGCATTGCTTGACGAGTAAAGTACACCAACGCTAAATATTACCCTTAAAGCATATGTTGGATACTCGTGGGTAGTGTACTTGCCATGAATTGTATCCATTTTACATACGAGCAATTTTCATTATATATATTTTCATTTCTTTTCGTGCTCAATTTTTATTCATGGCTATACACATCATGCCCCTTAGATAATTCAGTTATTATCAACCTACATTCACTTTCCAATATTTATAAAAAGAATCTCCAAAAGTACAACAAGTTTAATATTCGTGGAAGTGAGTATGTAGGTGTAGAAATCAAATTAATCATTTCATAAAGCATTTCATGGCTACAAAATAGATTTTAACATGCGCATGTGGCTATAACAATAATACAATGATTTCTACAAGGATATGAATGAACATAAAATAATACCACTTATAATGATTCATGAAGAGGTATTCATTAAGAACATTTTTTTTAAAATTTTTGGTTTTTTTTTTCATTTTTTTAGGTTTTATTTTATAAAGGACTAAAACAAAATAAAAAAACAAGCAAATAAGCACACAAACAAAAATTAAATCAACCACACACACAAAACTATGAAGGTATGCAATGAATGCAAAGAGGGAAAAGAAATATACCTTCGCGTCGCTATTTGACTAAGGAGCTAAAATAATGAGACTTTAACATCAATGCTCCTTGCCAAATCTCCATCCCACATACATGAAAGGTGTTAAGTGTGACCTTGGAATCCAACAAGGTCCACTAGTGTTAGTCATCAAAGCTTTAGGAACCCACACTTGTTTGAACTTTATGTTTGTGTTCCTAAACTTACAATAATAGGATGTGTGACCACCACTATCACAAGTAAATTACTTTGCATGCATATTTTTCACAATAGAAGGCACATTGTGGAATTTCTTAAATTTGGACTTTTCGACATTTTTCAAACCAAATCAAAGTCCTCTTCTATTATTGCCATATAATTGTTTTTCAAGTATGGTATCCAACGAATGTTTACCAATTGAAAATTTTCTTAATGACAATTCTAATTTAGAAACTTTGGATTTTAATAATTTATTTTATCCACAAGCAATGTGCATTTACTTAGAAAAGCTACCTTGTGTTCCTCTTCCTTCTTTTCAAATTCATCCATTTTCCTTTTAAGTTCGTTATTTAACATGCACAAATTATCATTAAGCTCTCTAATCACATAGTCTTTTTTAGTTTCGAGCTTAATCAAATCCTGCTTAAGCATGCTAATATTATTCAACAAGGAAGTGCAAGAAAGACAAGCAGCTTCTTCATTAAAGCATGATTTTTCTTTTTTCATTATAGCAATGGTAGAATCACGAGCATCAAGTTTTACTTTAAGGATGTCAACTTCTTCAGAAATGTCATAGTTTTCTTCCTGTAATTTAAAGCTGGCATTCCTATAATCATTTAACATGAGTTCTAGCAAATTAATCTCATTTTGCATTCCTTTACAAACATCTAACAATTCAGCTTTAGTGAAGAAATCTACCACATCGTTATTTGCCATTAAGCAGACGAATGAGTGTGCTTCATTATCCTCGAGTTCATCTCCACTATCCATGTCCCACGTTTGCACTACAAATTTTTCTTTCTTCTCTACGACACCAGCTGTTTCTTGTGGGCAATGTCTAGCGAAGTGTCCCTACTTCCTGCATTTAAAACAAATAACTTTACGCTTAGTATTGTCACAAAGAGAAGCATCAAAATTATTTTAAAGAGCGTTTCTTCCCTTTTGATTCTTTTCATTGCAGCCGAAGGATTGCTCACTTCCATATGCAATTTCCAAAGAACTCCATATATCCTGCGCAGAAGAGCAATGTGAGATACGATCAAATATTATTCTACTCAACCCACACAATAAGATATTCATTGCTCTAGCATTTATAGCACACACATTTTTATCATTTAAATTCAGATTTTTTTCAGGCATAGAATATCTGTTATCAATAATGTACCAAGTATCAACATCAACGGATAGTAAATAAGTTTTCATCCTAGCCTTCCAGTATATATAATCATGGCTGCTAAATAAAGGAGGACGATCAATAGGCATGCCGTGAGCAAAGACCAACTTTGGGGTTTTCATGATAACTAGACTAGACCAGATCCTCTAACCTGCTCTGATACCACTTGTTGGATCTGGATCCTAGCCTAGAGGGGGGTGAATATGCTAATAAAATATTCTCGTGCAACCCACGAGAAATCACACGCAGTTAAAAATACAAGCAGATTAAATAAGAGACAATCACAGAGTACACAAAAATTTACCCTGGTTTGATCGCATCAACGACCTACGTCCAGCCCCCAAGCAAATACTAGCATTAATAAGTTCCTTCTGTACACCTACAATGGGGTCCTAGCTCCAAATCCCCACCTAGACTGTACCACACTCAACAAAGTGCAAAACCCTATCAACCTAGTAAATGCGTATCTTGACTGCAACAACACGTCAAGACCCTCTTGTCTAGCCCCAACAAGACAAGTCCCAAAAACACAAAGATGGTAAAGTTTCCCCTACGAAGATCTGGTAAACTACTACACAAAATAAAAAACAACAGAGTTTAGAAAGCTCAGTTTATGTAGCAGCTTCGTCTTCGTCAATCAGCGTGGATCAGATCATGTCTGACGTAGATTTGGATGTCCCTCGCTATCTCTCGACAACTCAGTGATGCGTCAATGAACTCTTTGAAATTTGCGACCTTGCACTCGAATGTTGCGGCATGCACAAGAGTCTTGTGCTCTTCAACAAGTCACGGCCTGGAGCTTCTCCAACAAGCAAGGTGAACTCACAAAGTCACGG
>CM061130.1:115585765-115612970 GCA_030789695.1 Scilla litardierei | reverse complement strand
GGCGCAAATTTAGGAACTAGCTTGACAACGAAGCTTGATCCGACATTTACCATGTTGCACAACTACCATGTCATGTTTAAATTTCCATTAACAGTACGCAAATTAATTGTCATATCATTGCATCCTTTAAGTGTTTCCGTGATTGCGTAGCTTCGCTACAATACTGGTGTTTCGTGGCTCGTGTTCTAGAAGTGGGCCATGTGTTGGTTGATAGCCAATGCCCGAACTACTTGTTCCCGACTAGGTGCACCCATACGCCAAATGCTTATGAGTCGTGAACTAGAATGCGAGCCCCTGTGCGGGGCAACCCTGGCTCATTTACTGAGCTCGTGTGCAGGGACCCTGGCTCGTTCACATGTGGGTATTGTTGGTAAGAGTTAAGCGGCTAATCAACTGGGAGTCTGCCCGATCAGCAACTGCAGTGGTAAGGCGTAAACTCTGGGTTCTGGGGTAGTGTTAAGCGGCCAATCAGCGTGAATGCCAAACCGTTCAGCTGTAAGGCGTTAACATCTACAAACAACTTGAAACGTGACTAGTGAAATGATTGAGATTGTTAGTAGCTTGGCTACTCTTGACTTGTCCCGATAATAGTTCTCTTGTACTTATTATTTCACCATGTCTTGCTTGTGCACTCGTGTTATAACTACCATGTCATGCATACTATAACTGCTAGGTTGTTAGTTTGCCTTACTTTCAGTTTCCTTGCCCAAGTCTTTTAGACTTGCAGACATGTGCCCCTTTACTCTTTTGGGTGACACATGTTAGACCCTGAGCCTGAGTACATCGTAGAGGACGAGTTGTTTGCTGACGCTGAGCCCGAGCCTGTGTTTGGCGAGGAGTACGTGGACACTGGGGACCAGTCCTAGTGTATTCGTTGAGCTTTCCCTTTTGTTTAGACTGCTGTTTTGTTGTCGGTGCGTAGCACCTATACTTGGTTACGTTGTTGCTTTTGTTGGCCTTGTTCTGGGCCTTTAGAATCTTTCTTTTAGCCTGGTGGCTTTTCTGGATGTTGAACTTAATTTTCATGTTGGACAAATTATGAGATATGCGATTTTATTTCTGTCTCTCCTTGTGTTATTATTGTTGTTCCGTTGTGGTTACAGGGACCTGCTTATGTTTTATTGACGCTTAATCGGGTTTGGGGCTTCACAGCTCCACTCTCGTGCGGACCTTTTCACGTCTCGCCTCCATTTTAGGGAAGCGGGGCGTGACAATAGATATTGCTTTAGAAGAGGAAAGTTGGGTTTTTGCCATGCAAGAGGAATTAAATCAATTTGTCAGGAATAATGTCTGGAAACTAGTACCTAGACCCACTGATTATCCTGTAGTTGGTACTAAATGGGTGTTTAAAAATAAGTATGATGAATATGGTAATGTTATTAGAAACAAGGCTAGGTTGGGAGCTAAAGGGTATAATCAAATTGATGGAATTGATGTGGATGAGACTTTTGCACCAGTTGCTAGGCTTGAGTCCATTAGAATCTTGCTAGCTTTTGCAAGTTATAAAGGGCTCAAGCTGAAACAAATAGATGTAAAACGTGCTTTTCTTAATGCCTACCTAAAAGAAGAGGTATTTGTTGAGCAACCCCCAGGTTTTGAAAGCTATAATTTTTTTCCAAACCATGTTTATAAATTAGAAAAAGCTTTGTATGGTCTTAAGCAAGCTCCACGAGCTTGGTATGACCGTCTAAGCACATATTTGTTGGAAAATAATTTTAAAAAGGGGAGTGCTGACAATACACTATGTTTGATGCATGAATCTGAAGATTTTCACATTGTGCAAATTTATGTTGATGACATTATTTATGGTGCTACTAACGATCTTCTATGTCAAAAGTTTGAGAAATTCATGCATGATCAGTTTGAGATTAGGCTTGTGGGAGAGCTGAAATATTTTCTGGGGTTCCAAGTAAAGCAAGGAAAGGAAGGCATCTTTATATCTCAAACCAAATACATCAAGGAGCTTCTGAAAAAGTTTGGGATGGAGAGGTCTAAAGGAATTGGAACGCCGATGTGTCCCAACACAAAAATGGGTAGGGATGAACACGGAGTTGCAGTGGACCAAAAGCTATATCGAGGTATGATTGGTTCCTTGTTGTACTTGACTGCTTCTAGGCATGATATAATGTTTGATGTATGCTTGTGTGCACGCTTTCAATCAAACCCAAAAGAATCTCATTTGAAAGCCATTAAAAAGATCTTTAGGTACCTAATCAGTACACCTACTTTAGGCCTTTAGTATCCTTCTAGTGGTAACTTTAATTTGGTGGGTTATTCTGATGCTGATTATGCGTGAAGTTTAACTGATAGAAAGAGCACTAGTGGCACTTGTTTTATGCTAGGACACTCTTTAGTTTCATGGTCTAGCCGTAAACAAAATATTGTTGCATTATCCACTACTGAAGCAGAGTATATTGCTCTCGGCTGCTGATGTCCTCAAGTATTGTGGATGATGCAAACATTATCTGATTACGGACCAGCTCTTAAAAGAGTTCCTCTTTGATGTGATAGCAAGAGTGCCATAGATCTTTCTAATAATCTCGTACACCACTCTCGTACTAAACATATTGACGTAAGACACCATTTTCTTAGAGATCACCTCACTAAAGAGGATGTGTCTGTGGAGTTCGTTCCTACGGAATCACAACTTGTAGACATATTCACCAAACCTTTGGTTGAGGCTCGCTTTTTTCGTCTTCGTCTTGAGCTTGGTATTGTTGATAAAACATAGTACGAGACTCCATGCTTTCTTGTGTGTAACGCCCCGCTTCCCAAAAGACACCGGAAGCAAGGGCGTTACGCGGTCCGCTTGAACTGGAGCGGTGAAGCTCGAGTTCAATAAGCGTCTGTGATAAAAACACAGAAAAGGGTCCTTGCATTTGTGTATCAGAACAACCTGAAAACATTTCATTAAATTAAATGGGCACTTCCAGAATTGTTCGTACAGAAAATAAAACAACAGGGCCTCAGCATGGCCAAAGGAAACTACAACCAAACACTAATCCTACTACAAGGAACTAAACTAAAACTCAAGAAATGACGGGAAAGAGAATCTAGTCTTCTGCAGAAAACGTCTCGACGTCTTCGACAACTCTGGCTCTCCAAGTCAGGTGGTACCCAAGCTCTGAACCTGACATACATCCACAAACATGAATGTATGTCAGCTAGGGGTCTGCAAGAAAGAGTTAGCATCCCAAGGCGAAGTATATAACAGGTATATGAAATTTAGAAGCATCATTAAATTTAAAAGGAACGACTGCAGCAAGTAACATTTAACAATTACAGAGCAGAAACAAACAATCCTAGCATGCAGTTCTAGTCAATGGCAAGTTTAAAGTTAGATTCTCAGAGTTTGTTCGCATTTCAATATTCACGATGACCAAGTTAGCGTTACAATGACCATGTCAATGATTCACATCTAATCTAGGGTTCTCGCCTTTAGGTCGTGATGAGAAGGTCGTTCTTCTCACGGGGGCTTACCGTGATTGACACTAACCCACCCCGTCGGGTGGTGATCTTGAGAACAGTACCTTTCATACACCCAGTGGCCGCTCAACCCTAACCCCACCCAAAAGTTTTGCCGGAACACGAGCCGGCCTAGTCGACTCACACGACATCACGATATCACGATACCACCTTCGAGGCGCACGATTTCACGATGTCCATATTGTTAATCATGTTAGGACTCACTGAATTTGTTGGTGACAATATTGAAGTTTTATGGTGACCGTTCTGCAAAGCGGAAACGGGTCGAACGACCGTTTCCGTAATTTCAAATAATGACGATTTTGTCCTTTTTGTTCAACTCGCTACAGAAACAATTTCTTTCTCTAGTTGTTTAAATTGGGGATATATCGTATGATATACCGTTGGATCCCAATTTTCGTCCTAGTCATTATGGTGTCAGTTTTGTATGTCATTTCTCGTCTAAATTTTTGAGTTACACAGCAAAACATGAAGGCGGCGTAAACGTGCCGAAACTTCTAAAATTCATAACAAATCATATACTTGCCTGTTTTTGGCGTTCTTGGTGTCGTTGGATTCGTCTCGACGAGTACTAAGATGTGGAAGGTTCGGTTCGCTGTTTTGGCAGAAAATAAAATCAGAATTGGTGTTTCTTGTTCAGGACAGATTTACTAAAATACCCCTACGGCGTCTAATCACCCAATTTTATTAAGTCTTCTACTTTACGGTGTGGGTTAAGAGTTATGGGGGTAGATCTACCAACCTGAAGTGTAGCGAGGGATCAGATGACGCCCACGAGCAACGACGACGCGTACGGTGCAGAAACTTCGACGTCTACTCTCCGAACTCGCAGCAGCAGCGAGTAGGCGATGGACAGAGGTTGTCAGCGCGCTCCGGGGGCTGTCGACGTCAGATCTGAGGGCGTGGAGCTGCTGTAGCGTGCCTGGGCCGTGGGTGCTGCTGTGGGGATGATGGAGATGGCGCTGAGGGTGTTGCGGATCTGTAGGGAGTTGCTGAAGTGGGGATCACGGCCTGGAGTTGGGATTGATGGCGTGGGGCTGTGGAGAGAGGCTCACGGCCTAGAGTTGAAGCTGGCGGCCGTGGGTGGTTTTGTGCTCGGGTGGAGAAGAGGAGGGGTGGAGCCGTGAGGAGATGAACTCGGCCTGTGGTGTTGGGTGGCCGTGGGGATGACTCTTGGCATGGGTTGTTTGCTGCGGTAGGGGAAGAGGCTAGGAGAAGGCTGTGGCCTAGGGGGTTTGTTGCGGTTTGCCGTGGGGAGGAGATGGAGGCTGTGGCCTGGGGGTTGCCGCAGGGGATCATGCGGGTTTGAGGAGGCCGTGGGTGGGGCATCTCAGAGGAGGGGGAGGGAGAAGCTTGGGCAGGGGTGTGGCGGCCTTGGACGTGGTAGGGCGGCACTAGGGAGGAGGCCCTTGCGAGAAGAAGACTTCACCGTGCGCTCGCCTGGGTGTGGGGTGCTAGCCGCCGTGCCGTGCATGCGAAGGGGAAGTGCCACGAGCCGGCGGTCTAGTCGCGTGGAGAGAAGACTTCGACTTCTCTTTTCCATGGAGGAGGAAAATAATAGGGGCGGCTGCGAGCTGGCGTTTTTTTTTGTGGTAGGGTTGGGAAAAATACCATAGGTTTTATTTATAATAGTTGTACGGTGATGCAGTAAGTGGGGTGTTGGCATGGGTTAAGTACGATTGGTATTAGGTTTTCTAGGGTTAGAAAAAAAATGATGTAGTGTTTTTATAAAGGTGAGGGCTGTGTACTTACTCCTTAGGGTTTTAATAGAGTTTATAAAGAGATTAGGGCATGTGCTCGTTTTAGAGAGGGGTACGTCTAGGTAGAGTGCCTGGGGTTCCTTCCTAGGGTTCATAGGCTAATGTAATGTGTGTGTGTGTGTGTGTCATGCCCCGCTTCCCAAAAAGGTCGGAGGCGAAGTGTGACTAAGGCCCGCTTAGGTCAGGGCAAAGAGCCCAGACCCAATAAGCGTCTGTGATATTCCAAACAAAGGCAACAGGTCCCTGCAAGTTAGTACGGAAACAACAAAGTATTGAAAAGAGATATCATTTCATTTTATTCCAAATAAAACATCCAAAAGTACTGAGAGTCTAAAACGCCCAAAGGCTACAACTGCAGAAAAGAAACTACTGGTGCAAGCACCCAACCTAGACAAGGAAACAACAGGTGCTACCCACCCAATCTAAACTAGAACAGAAATCTGGATCAGCAACAAGAGGCCTCTAACTATGGTCCTCCTCCGGGTCGTACTCCGGAATAACGTCCTCCGGCTCTCCGTCAGCTAGCAAGTCTGCCTCGTCGACGTACTCTGGCTCAACACCTGACGTACAGCACCAAAATAAGGAACTGTACGTCAAGTCAGGTCTACAAAAAGGGTTAGACCAAACTGCAAGTGTATCAACTTTTTAGACAACGTTTTACTGGTTGATTAGCATGCTGGGGTTACAACAAGTACAAGAGAAGTAACGTAGCAGGAAAGTAAAGCGCAACAAGTAGTAGTTGTAGCATGTGCTACCAACTACGGGACTATCCTACAGGTGTCAGGACAAGACGTGACGTGACGGAAGCAAGGCAGGACAAGACAAGTGAGACACGAAAAGGGTTCACGCCTTACGGTTCGAGGGGGATCAGACCCTCTTGCCGTGCGCACGCTCAACCCAACCCCAAACCCCAAGACAAGACAAGACAAGACAAGACACCATTACAAGGGATCACTCGCTCTATCTTGGCGAGTGCCTTATTGCCCGCAGGCTGAGAATCAGTACAAGGGATTACTCTCTCTAGCTTGGAGAGTGCCCTATTGCCCTCGGGCTGTGTATCAGTACAAGGGATCACCCTCTCAACTTGGAGAGTGCCCTATTGCCCGCAGGCTGTGAATCAGTACAAGGGATCACTCGGCGAGTGCCCTATTACCCAGCGGGCTGTGCAGGACGGGACGTGACGTGACAAGACGGGAACGGTTATTCTAGGGTGTCCACACACACGCACATACATGATAGCCCTATGATGTCAAAAATTGTTGTTGTCGGGCTCAGACTTCGTCGTCAAGTCTGAGCCGTCAGGAGTCGTCCCGGACGCTATCATTTGATGTCCGGTTCTATTTGTTCACAGTTAACAATTCTAACCAACTAAGGCCTAAACACGGCCAAAAGTGCAAGTGGATACACTTGCCTGCGATGGCGAGTGTGTCGTCCTCTCGAAGCGCCTCGTCCAAGCGTCTCGTCCGCGGAAGTCCGTCTGAAATATCGCCACGGCGACGATGTCAGGTCTCAAATTTATCAAATCCTATTAGGTTTCGTTTCTAGGTTTTCAGGACTATCCTATTCGTCAAAAGTCACTTTTTGATGTTCAGCCTAATCGACGATCTATCCTATGTGCACAGTCAACAAAGTTCGTTCGTCGATTTTCTATGTTCGAACAACATTTTACAGGAGCTGGAAAGTAAATTTAGTTCAAGTTGACGGTTTTTAGTTTAGGGTTCAGTCAGCTATTGTGGGGGTTTCTACGAGTTTCGGGGAACCAACCTGAACCGGAGTTTACTGTAGATTGGATGTCGGGTCTGATCGGAGAACTCCTCAGCTTCAGATCTGGTCCTCGCACGTCTCTCCAAAAGTTCGAACTTGCGACGAAGGCCTACGACATGTCGCAACGTCGTAGACGGCAAATCCGCGAAGTAGCACGTCCAAGTGGGGCCCACAGCAGTGCTAGGGGTCCAATGGGGCCCACAACACCTCAGGAGCACTTGGGGGGCCCACCACATAAGTTGGTGTAGGAGAAACCAACTTGCGACGTTTGGCCGTCGGTCGTTCACTGCGGGTGCGTGGGTTCCTCTCGGTCAGACCGAGAGAGGCTCTCGGTCGTGCGAGCTGCGATGAGACGAGGTCGGGCACAGCGTCGGTGCGAGGGAAAACGTCGGTCAGACCGACAGATCCCGTCGGTCGTGCGCTGCGGGTGCGGGCGAAGCGATGGGGGCGATGCAGCGGGGCGGCGTCTCGGTCAGACCGACAAGGCAGGTCGGTCGGGCGCTTGGCGATGCGGAGCGGAGCGGTGCGGGCGGCTGTGCAAGGAAGTCTCTCGGTCAGACCGAGAGAGAGCCTCGGTCGGAGCGGGGCGACAGGGGGTGCGATGCAGCGGTGCGCTGCAAGCGGCGATGCGGAGGGCTGCTCCGGTCGTGCGCGGGGATGTGCGGGGGTGAGCTCCGGTCGTGCGCTGTGCGATCGTCGCAACGTTGCGACGAAGCTTTGGAAGAGGAAACGGCGGCTAGGGTTTTGAGCAATGACGAAAAAACTTTGCCTAGGGCTAATTTAAATAGGTTAGAGCTAGGGTTAGGGTTAGGGTTCGGAAAAACGTTATTAAAATAATTTAAAATAATTAATTTAGTTAAAAATTACTCTCCTCTCCCTCACGCAAAATGGGTGCGGCCAAAAATTCTAAAATTTTGCCTAAAAATTCTTTAATACGTTATTATAATATAGGAATTTTATTGTAATTAAAACTCTTATAAAAATAGGTTTTAAAATTATTTAAAACTTTCAAAAAAAATGGAAAATAGGTCAAATTAAGTCAAAAAATTATAAAATAATTATGGGGTGCTCGGGACAACTAAAGAAAGTCAGCGGAGAAGACGGATCTAAATTTCGACATCGAGAGACGAAACTAAAATTCGAAACGTCTCGCGTCAAAACAGAAAGTCGCGACGTCGCGTCAATTAAGATAGCATCGCTGAAGAACGACTCGAGAGATATGTCGTTACAAAGTTATTCCACAATCTAATACTTCCAGAGACGATCACGTCGATATATCACACATTAATGTTCAAAATCAAATAAAGTCAAAAATAAGCACGTGCACAATCAAGAGCACGTGCACAAAGAAAGTACGATCGGAAACCGACCGTTACATCCTCCCCAACTTAGAAATGATTCCGTCCCCGGAATCAAGCATTGCTGGGAAAAATATGCGGGAAGCGCTCTCTCATATCATCCTCACGCTCCCAGGTGGACTCTCCAGGCGATCCGTGACGCCACATCACTTTCACCAGGTCGACTATCTTATTCCTCAACTGCTTCTGTCGACGGTCCAAGATCTGCACAGGTTGCTGGTCATATGTCAGGTCCGGTCGAACCGTAATCTCCGAGAAATCGACCGTGTGTGACGGATCACTGACGTATCGACGTAGCTGAGATACGTGGAATACGTCGTGAACACCCTCCAAAGATGGTGGCAGAGCAAGGCGATAGGCCACTGCCCCCACACGCTCTAGCACATCAAATGGCCCAATATACCTCGGACTCAGCTTTCCCTTCTTCCCAAAACAAATAACTCCGCGGTTCGGAGAAATCTTCAGGAAGACATGATCTCCAGGCTGGAACTCCAAAGGTCTCCTCTTGGCATCTGCCCAATGCTTGAAGCGATCCTGTGCAACTCTAAGCTTCTCCCTGATGTCCCTCACGACATCCACAGCTTCACCTATCATCTCCGGACCCAACAGCTCCCGATCTCCGATGTCATCCCAGCTCAGTGGCGATCGACATTTCCTTCCATATAAGGCAGCAAACGGCGCCATGCCAATGCTCGCCTGGTAGCTGTTGTTATATGAAAACTCCACCAAGTGAAGATGGTCCTCCCATGATCCCTTCAAATCGAGCGCACAAGCTCGCAGCATATCCTCCAGAATCTGAATAGTCCTCTCGGACTGGCCATCAGTCTGCGGGTGGTACGCCGTGCTGAAACTCAGACTTGTACCCAAATGCTCCTGCAAACTTCTCCAGATCTGAGATGTGAACCTCGTGTCTCGGTCAGACACAATGCTCACGGGGACTCCATGTAAGCGTACAATCTCCTGCACGTACACGGTCTACGTCACGACTATTTCAAAGAGAAAATCAAAATAGAAGTAAAAGTAGAACGGAACTTTACCTCCAGATATTTCCTCGCCAAAGCTTCCGTAGACTGGCCCACCCGGAAATGGATAAAGTGCGCAGACTTGGTCAACCGATCCACGATCACCCAAACTGCGTTGTTCTGTAGCTGGGTCCGAGGTAAACTAGTCACGAAGTCCATCGTAATATGTTGCCACTTCCACTCTGGAATGGGAAGCGGTTGCAACAACCCAGCAGTACGATGGTGCTCAGCCTTCACCTGTTAGCATATCAAACACTTGGCAACGCTCCGTGCCACACTCCTCTTCATGCCAATCCACCAATAATTTAGACGGAGGTCCTTATACATCTTGGTGCCTCCAGGATGTATAGAATATGGCGAGCTATGAGCCTCGCTCAACAGCTCCTCGCGAACATCACCTGCAGGTACACAGAGTCTACTGCCGTACCGCAGCGAACCATCCTCATGAATCACGAACTCCGTCCGTAGTCCAGCTTCGACCTGCCTCCTGATCCTCTGCAGCTTCGGATCTCCTGCCTGTGCTGCCTTGATCTGATCCACAATCGTGGACTGAATCTGCAAATTCATGAATGAACGAACCACACCAGGTAGGACAACCTCCAAATCCATCTCCCTCAGCTCCTGCTGAATCCTCCAGTCTGCTGCAAGCATCATCGTAGTAGGAAGTCTACTCAAGGCATCCGGCACTACGTTCACCTTCCCCGGGTGATACTGCAAATCAATCTCGTAGTCAGCCATGAGCTCTAACCATCGCCTCTGACGCATGTTGAGCTCCTTCTGCGTAAAGATGTACTTCAAGCTCTTGCGATCGGTGAAAATCTTCACACTCTCAACTAGCAAGAAGTGCCTCCAAATCTTCAGTGCAAAAATCACTGCTGCCAACTCCAGATCGTGCGTCGGGTAATTCTTCTCATGAGTCCTTAACTGACGAGAAGCATACGTGACCACGTGGCCATGCTGATGCAAGACGCATCCTAGGCCCTTCCCTGATGCATCACAATAAACTTCGAAGCCTCCGCTTCGATCCGGTACTGCCAACACCGGGGCCGTGGTCAATCTCGCCTTCAAGATACTGAAGGCCTCCTCACAAGCATCTGACCAAATAAACTCCTCGTCCTTCCTCGTCAGCTTCGTCATCGGCTCTGCAATCTTCGAGAAATCTTTGATGAACCGCCGATAATAGCCTGCTAAACCAAGGAAGCTCCTGATGTCGGACGCTGACTGCGGAGTCGGTCAATCTCTGACTGCTCTAACCTTCTCCGGATCCACAGATATGCCATCACCGGACACCACGTGTCCCAGGAATACGACTCTGTCCAGCCAGAACTCGTACTTGCTATACTTGGCATAAAGCTTATATCTCCTCAGCGTCTCCAGCACTGTCCTCAGATGACAGCTGTGCTCCTCCTCAGACTTCGAATAAATAAGAATGTCATCAATGAAGATGACAAACTTGTCCAGGAGGACGTAGAATATTAAATTCATCAAATTCATGAACACAGCCGGAGCATTGGTCACGCCAAACGGCATGACTACGAACTCATAATGTTTGTACTTTGTCCGGAAAGCCGTCTTCTGAACATCGTCCTTCTTTACCTTCAACTGGTGGTATCCACTCCTCAAGTCCAACTTCGAGAAGACTCTCGAACCTCCAAGCAAGTCAAAGATATCGTCGATGCGCGGCAGCGGATACTTATTCTTTACGGTGACAGCATTCAATCCTCGATAGTCCACGCACATCCTGCGGGACCCATCCGTCTTCTTTACAAGCAAAACAGGTGCACCCCACGGTGACACACTAGGGTGGATGAAACCCTTCTGCAGCAACTCATCCAACTGCTTCCGCAGCTCCTCGAGCTCAGCGGGGGCCATACGGTACAGCGCCTTCGATATCGGTTGCGCTCCTGGCATAAGATCAATTCCAAACTCTAAAGCTCTGTCGGGTGGCAAACCTGAGATATCCTCCGGAAAGACGTCGTCGAAGTCTCTGACGACTGCTGGTCGCTCGATCTCCATCTCCATCTGCATGGCTGTAACAATCGGCACCTCCAGCTTGGCCCGAAATTTGATGGGCCCAAGCGACTCGTCCCTGCTGCGGAATTCGAACTCCGGATGACCTGGAATCCGGAACACCACTCTCTTGCTGTGACAGTCGATCGAGGCGTGGAAATCTCCCAACCAATCGATGCCAAGGACGACATCGAAATTTGGCAGATCGTGGACAATGAAATCTGTAAAGAGATCGTGTCCACTGATCACTAAAGAAATCGATCGACATCCCAAATTTACCGTCACCACTCCGTTCCCTGTGGTAATGTCCCAACACTTAGGGAGTGTATGGGTGGGGATAGAGTGCTTTGTTGCAAACCTCCGGGATATGATGCACATAGATGCACCGGAGTCGAACAAAGCCAAGGCTGGGTGAGAGGACACTAGAATGGTGCCTAAGATATAAGGGGACTATGGTCAAATCAAACTATTCTAACAACAAGTCAAACAAGCAACACTAATAACAAGATCTAAACTATGAAATGAAAAAAAAAACTAGGATCAAGAGTTACCTGCTATAACTCCATCCAGCTCCTCAGTCTCAACAGCAGTCATGGTATACGCCGGCCTCTGGGGCTGTGCTGCTCTCTGATACATCTGCCTCTGTGGCGGCAAAGGTGGTCCACGAGCAGCAGGTCCTCTCTGAACTGAAGCAGGCGCTCTCATCTGCAACGGGGCTGGCGCTCCAACTACGGCATGACGAGCTCTAGGGCAATCCTTCGCAGCATGCGAAGCATCTCCACAAATTAAGCATAGCC
Organism: Scilla litardierei; assembly: GCA_030789695.1. Classification (NCBI taxonomy): domain Eukaryota; kingdom Viridiplantae; phylum Streptophyta; class Magnoliopsida; order Asparagales; family Asparagaceae; genus Scilla; species Scilla litardierei. The sequence goes on along the minus strand of CM061130.1, from coordinate 115,600,773 downwards.
CCATCCTCTTCCTGCAGGTGGCCTGAACGTGTCCAGGCTTTCCGCAGAAGTGGCACGGGCCCTTGCCCTGAATCTGAACTGGTGCTCCAGGCCTCTTGAATGGTACTGTCTGAACTGGCCTCATCGCCGGCCTAGCAGGTGGCCGGTACTGCTCCATAGGACGCTTCCCCTTAACAGCTGGAGGGTCAGGCAAAAGAGCTATGAGCTCATGATTCTTCGCAGCATCAAGTACCTCCCTCATAGTCGAGAAACTCGCCGAAGACATCGAAGCCTGAATCTTCGGACGCAGTCCCTGACAAAAGCGATCAGCTCGCTTCTCCTCCTTCTTCACCATGTGCGGAGCAAAGCGACTCAGCATCTCAAACTCCGCCTCATATTCCTCGACGGTAATGTTCTCCTGCTTCAGATCTATAAACCTGCTTAGCAGCTCCCTCCTAGCAGACTTGGTGAAGTACTTATCCTTGAACATAGACCTGAAGGTCTTCCAACCCACTGGCTTCTCAAGACGCCTCTCCTCGATGCGCCACCAGTTCCTCGCATTCTCCGTCAGCTGCATCTTTGCTATCTCCACACGGGTATCATCAGGAATCTTCACAGCAACTAACTTCTCCTCCATGCTCTGGATCCACTCGTCAGCAGCTAGGGGTCCCTCCTTCCCCGAAAATGTCTTTGGCTGGAGCTCGTTGAACTGCTTCACTCCTGGAGTAGCTCGAGGGGCAGGTGGTGGTGGTGGTGGTGCAACTGGAACAGCCTGGGCAGCACGCTGGGACTGCTGAACCAACTGATGCTGAACATCCAGCATCTCCCTCATCACACCCAGAAACTGATGGAAGTCTCCGCTCTGGTCCTCCGGAACTCCATCGCCTAAGTTCCCCGATCGGGTAACACGTCGTCCGGCCATCCTATTGACAGAAACACAGAGGTTAGACTCGTACAATTATTGGATGATAATAAAATGAATTTCAATACTTTAATTGTTCCGTATTCGCAGAAGTAGGGGACCTGCATGGGCCACCACTAAAACCTGTCATGCCCCGCTTCCCAAAAAGGTCGGAGGCGAAGCGTGACTAAGGCCCGCTTAGGCCAGGGCAAAGAGCCCAGACCCAATAAGCGTCTGTGATATTCCAAACAAAGGCAACAGGTCCCTGCAAGTTAGTACGGAAACAACAAAGTATTGAAAAGAGAAATCATTTCATTTTATTCCAAATAAAACATCCAAAAGTAATGAGAGTCTAAAACGCCCGAAGGCTACAACTGTAGAAAAGAAACTACTGGTGCAAGCACCCAACCTAGATAAGGAATCAACAGGTGCTACCCACCCAATCTAAACTGGAACAGAAATCTGGATCAGTAACAAGAGGCCTCTAACTCTGGTCCTCCTCTGGGTCGTACTCCGGATCAACGTCCTCCGGCTCTCCGTCAGCTGGCAAGTCCGCCTCGTCGACGTACTCTGGCTCAACACCTGACGTACAGCACCAAAAGAAGGAACTGTACATCAGGTCAGGTCTACAAAAAGGGTTAGACCAAACTGCAAGTGTATCAACTTTTTAGACAACGTTTTACTGGTTGATTAGCATGTTGGGGTTACAACAAGTACAAGAGAAGTAATGTAGCAGGAAAGTAAAGCGCAACAAGTAGTAGTTGTAGCGTGTGCTACCAACTACGGGACTAGCCTACAGGTGTCAGGACAAGACGTGACGTGACAGAAGCAAGGCAGGACAAGACAAGTGAGACACGAAAAGGGTTCACGCCTTACGGTTTGAGGGGGATCAGACCCTCTTGCCGTGCGCACGCTAAACCCAAACCCAAACCCCAAGACAAGATAAGACAAGACAAGACACCAGTACAAGGGATTACTCGCTCTATCTTGGCGAGTGCCCTATTGCCCGCAGGCTGAGAATCAGTACAAGGGATCACTCTCTCTAGCTTGGAGAGTGCCCTATTGCCCTCGGGCTGTGTATCAGTACAAGGGATCACCCTCTCAACTTGGAGAGTGCCCTATTGCCCGCAGGCTGTGAATCAGTACAAGGGATCACTCGGCGAGTGCCCTATTGCCCAGCGGGCTGTGCAAGACGGGACGTGACGTGACAAGACAGGAAGGGTTATTCTAGGGTGTCCACACACACGCACACACATGATAGCCCTATGATGTCAAAAATTGTTGTTGTCGGGCTCAGACTTCGTCGTCAAGTCTGAGCCGTCAGGAGTCTCCCGGACGCTATCATTTCACGTCCGGTTCTATTTGTTCACAGTTAACAATTCTAACCAACTAAGGCCTAAACACGGCCAAAAGTGCAAGTGGATACACTTGCCTGCGATGGCGAGTGTGTCGTCCTCTCGAAGCGCCTCGTCCAAGCGTCTCGTCCGTAGAAGTCCGTCTGAAATATCGCCACGGCGACGATGTCAGGTCTCAAATTCATCAAATCCTATTAGGTTTCGTTTCTAGGTTTTCGGGACTATCCTATTCGTCAAAAGTCACTTTTTGATGTTCAGCCTAATCGACGATCTATCATATGTGCACAGTCAACAAAGTCCTTTCGTCGATTTTCTATATTCGAACAACATTTTACAGGAGCTGGAAAGTAAATTTAGTTCAAGTTGACGGTTTTTAGTTTAGGGTTCAGTCAGCTATTGTGGGGGTTTCTACGAGTTTCGGGGAACCAACCTGAACCGGAGTTTGATGTAGATTGGATGTCGGGTCTGATCGGAGAACTCCTCAGCTTCAGATCTGGTCCTCGCACGTCTCGCCAAAAGTTCGAACTTGCGACGAAGGCCTACGACGTGTCGCAACGTCGTAGACGGAAAATCCGTGAAGTAGCACGTCCAAGTGGGGCCCACAGCAGTGCTAGGGGTCCAATGGGGCCCACAACACCTCAGGAGCACTTGGGGGGCCCACCACAGAAGTTGGTGTGGGAGAAACCAACTTGCGACGTTTGGCCGTCGGTCGTTCACTGCGGGTGCGGGGGTTCCTCTCGGTCAGACCGAGAGAGGCTCTCGGTCGTGCGAGCTGCGATGCGGCGAGGTCGGGCACAGCGTCGGTGCGAGGGAAAACGTCAGTCAGACCGACAGATCCCTTCGGTCGTGCGCTGCGGGTGCGGGCGAAGCGATGGGGGCGATGCAGCGGGGCGGCGTCTCGATCAGACCGACAAGGCGGGTCGGTCGGGCGCTTGGCGATGCGGAGCGGAGCGGTGCGGGCGGCTGTGCGAGGAAGTCTCTCGGTCAGACAGAGAGAGAGCCTCGGTTGGAGCGGGGCGACAGCGGGGTGCGATGCAGCGGTGCGCTGCAAGCGGCGATGCGGGGGGCTGCTCCGGTCGTGCGCGGGGATGTGCGGGGGTGAGCTCCGGTCGTGCGCTGCGCGATCATCGCAACGTTGCGACGAAGCTTTGGAAGAGGAAACGGCGGCTAGGGTTTTGAGCAATGACGAAAAAACTTTGCCTAGGGCTAATTTAAATAGGTTAGAGCTAGGGTTAGGGTTAGGGTTCGGAAAAACGTTATTAAAATAATTTAAAATGATTAATTTAGTTAAAAATTACTCTCCTCTCCCTCACGCAAAATGGGTGCGGCCAAAAATTCTAAAATTTTTCCTAAAAATTCTTTAATACGTTATTATAATATAGGAATTTTATTGTAATTAAAAATATTATAAAAATAGGTTTTAAAATTATTTAAAACTTTCAAAAAAATAGAAAATCGGTCAAATTAAGTCCAAAAATTATAAAATAATTATGGGGTGCTCGGGACAACTAAAGAAAGTCAGCAGAGAAGACGGATCTAAATTTCGACATCGAGAGACGAAACTAAAATTCGAAACGTCTCGCGTCAAAACAGAAAGTCGCGACGTCGCGTCAATTAAGATAGCATCGTTGAAGAACGACTCGAGAGATATGTCGTTACAAAGTTATTCCACAATCTAATACTTCCAGAGACGATCACGTCGATATATCACACATTAATGTTCAAAATCAAATAAAGTCAAAAATAAGCACGTGCACAATCAAGAGCACGTGCACAAAGAAAGTACGATCTGAAACCGACCGTTATAGTGAGCTGTCTAGAGGGTTGGGTAAACATGTGTGTGCGTCAGTGTTAGGGAGAAATATTTTGAGACCATTAGCTTTTAATTATAGCTATTAGAAGAAAGTTTAAGAAATGAAATGTTTCAAAATTTGTTTTAAATACCATTATTTGGGAAATTATTTAGCAAAACTATTTAGGAAATTTTGAATAACAATTTTAATTAGGGAGAGATTATTGGGTTTGATGAGGGGAAGGTTTATAAAATAGTTGTAGATTTAATTAGTATTTAAAAGGAAAGTCTTTAAATAAATTTGAATTTCAATTTGAAAATATTTGAAATTATTAGAACATTTGAATTTTAAAATCTCAATATTAATACACTATTAATAAATAACTATAAGTATAATAATGAAACTAGGCATCCAAAGTTATTAATGGAAGACATACATAAGTAGAACTTCACTCAAAAGTAGCTGAAAACACAGGTCGTTACATTCTATCCACCTTAAAAGAATTCCGTCCTCGGAATTTTATCGGCTAGGGCACCGGGAAAACATAAGGATAACGCTCGCATCTCCTCTTCCAAAGCATACACACCATAAATAACCATCATGCCATATCCAAATAGTATTTCTAATACTAATATCAATACCAATAGTATTACCGCTGATAGTATTAATCAACGTCCATGCTAATAGTAGTAACTATACACATACACACATTACTAATTACGTATTAACATAACATGTTTAATATAATACCATCCTATAAGCACAATCCATACAATAATATACTCGGGCGATTAGTAATACTTACACGACCACCACAATTATACTGGCTGTAAGGGTGCCAACACCTGGCACACTCACATCATTACTAATACCCCATATATTACCATATATCTTATACACTCACAATCTTTAATGATGTAGTACCAGATGTCACTTAAACATACCACTAACTTATAAATACAATCATTCTTAGTCAATTAGCACTTAAATCGTACATCCACTTTTATATACCGCATATTACCATATACACACATACTATTACAAATCACTACACGTATATACATGCACGTAATACATTACACCACACACAGATTTATACAAGCCTTACTCCTAGCACTAGGGTCATCGTAATCTACCCACCTTAGGATCAAGTCTATCCCCTGACTTCCTTAAATAGGCCGACGTAGGGGTGGGTGACTTAGATACTAAAGTCGTCCTATCCCGGACACACGTACATTATAATGAAACCATATACATCCATATACATACACTTAATCATATAGCACACACTTTCAAATTTCCATACATATATCAATTTTACAAACATATACATACTCACACTACCACACTCTTATCTCGTATCTATATAGGTCACATATACACTCGCCGGTACACAAAGCCATGGTAATTTGTATAGGGCTAACATACTATTTCATACATTCACATATATGTAGACACAAACATACGGCCATGCATTCCTACTGGTATACACGTGCTCACACATCATCCCGTAGGGGTAATACATTATAATCTTACTACACATACAACACACTTACTCATACAATACATATATATATATATACACACACACACACCTATAACTAACCACATAACTAACCACCCTAATCCCAAAGAATGATAATGCTTCGGGCCTGGGTGACTATAGACCTATTGCGTGCTGCAATGTCCTGTACAAGATTATCAGCAAGCTTTTATGTAACAGACTGAAGCATGTCATTTCAGAGTTGATTTCTCCTCACCAGGCAGCTTTTCTGAAAGACAGGTTACTTGCAGATTGTACCCTCCTTGCCCATGAACAGATCAGAGACTTTAGCAATCCAATGGGATCCAGAAGTTGTATCAAATTGGACATTCGAAAGGCATTTGATAGTGTTAATAGGGAGTTTGTTCTTTTCCTACTTCACCAGATGGGCTTCAGATACAAATTCATTAATTGGATTTCTCTGTGCATTTCCACCCCTATGTTCTCGGTTTTAATTGATGGTTCCCCTGAAGGATACTTTGGATCCAATAGAGGGTTGCGCCAGGGCGATCCCCTCTCTCCGTATCTGTTTGTTCTTGTTATGGAAGCCTTCTCTCTTCTCATGTCTGTTGCAGAATCTGCTGGTGCAATTCATCCGTTACGTAGAACTGGTTCAATATCTCATCTCCTCTTTGCTGATGATCTTTTAGTGTTCTGCCGAGCAAATGCACATTCTTTTCGAGGTCTTAAGTATTTACTTGTGAAATTTAATCTCATGTTGGGCCTTCATATTAATTGGGATAAGAGCTCTGCTATTTTCAGTAAGGGGGTGCGTAATGCGAGAAGTTTAGCAGACATGCTGGGAATTAAAATGGTATCCTCTTTCACTACCTACTTGGGTCTCCCCCTTTCATCAAACTACCCCAGAGCATCTATGTTCTCTAGACTGGTTGATAAATGTAAAATGAGGCTTCTTGGGTGGTCTTCTTCTCTACTCTCTGTTGCTGGGAAAATTGAACTGGTCCGCTCGGTCATATACGGTATGGTTGCTTTTTGGATGCAAGCTTATTGCTTTCCTAAATCTGTTATTAGAGCAATCAATTCAGTTTGCAGGAAATTTATTTGGGGTGGGAGTAACATGTGGGCCTGGCGGGATATGTGTACACCTAAGCACGTAGGTGGCGTGGGTCTGAGGTATTTGGCAGACTTGAATGTGTCCTCTGGTGTCCGTTTGACATGGAGATTGCTTTCTAATAAAGGAATTTGGGCAAATTACATGAGAAAGCGAAATTCTGTGGTTGAAAGCGGGTTTTATTCTGCCAAATCTGCCCCAGCACTCTCTGGAACTTGGAAATTCATGCTTAAAAGCCGTCACATCTCTCACCAGCTGATCAAACACACTATCAATGATGGTAAGTCAACTTCATTCTGGTTTGATAACTGGCATCCAATGGGGCCGCTTTACCTAATTCAGGAACCGATTGCTGGATCTGAAAATGCCCGGATTAGAGACTTCTGGAATGGAACTGTGTGGGTTGATGTGCCGCATATACCTGGAGTAGGCAACCCATTACAAAATGTCAATTTGTGTGAAGAAGCCGATGGCTGGACGTGGGCTTCAGGGCGCAGTTCCTCCCTGCACGAAATTTGGGAGAAAACGCAAGATAACCGGCCTTTGTTCCCCTATTTTGATTGTGTTTGGTTCAAGCATCATGTCCCAAAGTTCTCTCTTGCTTTGCTACGAGCTCTTCTAGGGAAACTTTTAACCAAGGATCGGCTCTACAGTTGGGGGAGCGTTTTAAATCAATCATGTGTTCTCTGTTCTAGTAATGGGGTGGATAGTGTTGACCACATCTTCTTTGCATGTGAGTATACTAAATACTTGCTGGCGAGGTCTCTTCTTAAGCTCGGTATTGCAAATCAGATGCCTGGTTCCCTTTCAGCTGTTTGTGATCTAATCCTATCCAGATTTAAGAAGAAGGATCCGGTAAGTGTTTTGGCCAAAATTGCCTTATCTTCTATGGTCTGGCATATATGGAGGCAGCGCAACATGCGTATTTTTGAGGAGAAGTCCACAACAAAGACTATTTTGTTTGAGGAAATCGCGGCGGATATAAAATTAACTCTTTGCAGTTTAGACTATGAAGAAGTGGCAGACACTACCCCTTTTGCTAATTGGGGCCTTGTATCTAGCTAATTTTGAACTTTGTTCTTAGTTTGTAGCTCTTGTTGTACTATACTTTGATACTCATTGCTAACAAGGGGAGGTAGTTACTAATATTTGGTAGAGGGTGACGGCGCTAGTGCCATATCCCCTCTCCTTTATTATGATTGCTGCTCACTTGTCTAGGAATGATGTATATTTTGATATCAATAAAGACTAACCATTATCTGTCAAAAAAAATAACTAACCACATACATATATACGCACAAATACACACAGACATGCCATCACACAATAAATCTGCACGCACAACTATGTGTACACCTATTAACATTGCACCTAACACGCATATCACTATACCAGCATCCAATTACAAACATTAATAAGTACAACTATGGTACATATACTCCTAGTAAATGGCCAAAACTAAATCTAATATTCCTATAATGATATAGTCAATTACTTGCCTAAGTATAAACGTAACACTAACTATTCTATACTCGCCTATATACATGTATATCAAAAATTACCGTACATGCACATATGACACAATAGACAATCACTCCATAATAATATCCTAAGGGTAAGCACACTCATATATGGGTGGTATATAGAGATTAGCATACGCTGGTCCACAGTCACTATCTATATACATGCACCACAACACCACAATCGGGCTAATGGTCCCACTATACTTAAACTAAAGCTGACATAAGGAAAGATAAGCTCTAATGTGATAACTAAGCAAGGTGCAAGAATAAGGCAACGAGTTAATGTTGTGATGGACGGTTTCGAATGTGACATGGGTAAGAGGTTAGCTGGTTGGGTCACATAAAATATTTATGAATAATTGAAGTAAGAAGATAAGGATATGTGTAAAATAACATCGTAAAATAGTGAACATATGGAATAAGTTAAAATGTAAAATATGATTAGTCAAATAATTGGTGAAGAGTAATATGGTCATAGTGATGTGGTACTTATTTTGCATATGGAAAATAAGTCTGTAAAGAAAAAAAAGATTTCTTTTCTTAAAATATTTGAAGACAATGATTATGAAACTAACACGCAGTATTTTGAAGTTCTATTTAACTTAGTAAAGTATTTTAAAAGTATGTAGGAGTGACCGTGTTGAAATATGTTAGCAAGAAATGGAGATGATATTGTGAACTAGCAAAAATAGAAATAAAGTTTAAAAGGAAGTTCTTTACATGAGAAAAATAGAGTGCCTACACGAGGGTATGCGAAATAGAAGTGCGAGAGATGAATGTTAGGAAATCGTTATAAGGTAGTAATTAAAAATCGCGTCAGAAAAGTTTCATATCAAGATTGGGTTTAAGTCAACTGAAGTGTAGAGAATCTAGTAAAAGTTTTTCGAAAGAATTTTAAACTTAGAGAAGAATTCAATAAATGAAATATCGAAAATATCTTTTTAGAAGGAGGGGTTCAAGGTTAAAAAATGGCGGATATGAAGAGTTTATGTGAATCGAGGACAAGAATCAGGTTCGACGATTGAAGCGTAAGGACGACTAAGAAGTAACTCTGTGAATACGCTACGGTGGCTTTCTACGATCATTAACATGGAAGTGTAATAATTACAAAATAATAAAATCAGGGGGAAATAATCATTGGGTCGACTAAGGTTTAGCACTAAGGTTCGTCAAAGAACTAGACTGTGTTAGGGGAGCCGATGTGAGGGTTCGTCGGGGATCGAGATCGAGATCTTATCTATAGATCTGGAATATTCCATGCTTCGAAATCTACTCATTGTAGACGTCTCAGGCTTGACTTGCACGTCGACGATCGCTACGTCCGGTTGGGCCCTAGATTCGATAAACCTAAGTGAATGGTTAACGAAACTCGAAAGTTTAATAAGGTTAGAGCTGGATGATCAATCGACACGTTGACTCCTAAGATGATAATACCAAGTCATGGCAGGGTGTCTAACTAACGAGCACAAGCGTCTATCTATTCCTATCATCCTGGTGTCAGTTTCCTATCGTGCTGAGACGAGATATTCAAATAATTTCACGTACGAACTATTCTGGATATTTTTGGATAATGAAAAGTGTTCTAATTGTTCTGAACTTGGCAGTTGCATGACCTGCATGGGCCACCACTAAAACCTGTAATGCCCCGCTTCCCAAAAGACACCGGAAGCAAGGGCGTTACGCGGTCCGCTTGAACTGGAGCGGTGAAGCTCGAGTTCAATAAGCGTCTGTGATAAAAACACAGAAAAGGGTCCTTGCATTTGCGTATCAGAACAACAAGAAAACATTTCATTAAATTAAATGGGCACTTCCAGAATTGTTCGTACAGAAAATAAAACAATAGGGCCTCAGCATGGCCAAAGGAAACTACAACCAAACACTAATCCTACTACAACGAACTAAACTAAAACTCAAGAAATGACGGGAAAGAGACTCTAGTCTTCTGCAGAAAACGTCTCGACGTCTTCGACAACTCTGGCTCTCCAAGTCAGGTGGTACCCAAGCTTTGAACCTGACATACATCCACAAACATGAATGTATGTCAGCTAGGGGTCTGCAAGAAAGAGTTAGCATCCCAAGGCGAAGTATATAACAGGTATATGAAATTTAGAAGCATCATTAAATTTAAAAGGAACGACTGCAGCAAGTAACATTTAACAATTACAGAGCAGAAACAAACAATCCTAGCATGCAGTTCTAGTCAATGGCAAGTTTAAAGTTAGATTCTCAGAGTTTGTTAGCATTTCAATATTCACGATGACCAAGTTAGCGTTACAATGACCATGTCAAGAATTCACATCTAATCTAGGGTTCTCGCCTTTAGGTCGTGATGAGAAGGTCGTTCCTCTCACGGGGGCTTACCGTGATTGACACTAACCCACCGCGTCGGGTGGTGCTCTTGAGGAGAGTACCTTTTATACGCCCAGTGGCCGCTCAACCCTAACCCCACCCAAAAGTTTTGCCGGAACACGAGCCGGCCTAGTCGACTCACACGACATCACGATATCACGATACGGCCTTCGAGGCGCACGATTTCACGATGTCCATATTGTTAATCATGTCAGGACTCACTGAATTTGTTGGTGACAATATTGAAGTTTTATTGTGACAGTTCTGCCAAGCGGAATCGGGTCGAACGACCGTTTCCGTAATTTCAAATAATGACGATTTTGTCCTTTTTGTTCAACTCTCTACAGAAACAATTTCTTTCTCTAGTTGTTTAAATTGGGGATATATCGCATGATATACCGTTGGATCCCAATTTTCGTCCTAGTCATTATGGTGTCAGTTTTGTATGTCATTTCTCGTCTAAATTTTTGAGTTACACAGCAAAACATGAAGGCGGCGTAAACGTGCCGAAACTTCTAAAATTCATAACAAATCATATACTTGCCTGTTTTTGGCATTCTTGGTGTCGTTGGACTCTTCTCGACGAGTACTAAGATGTGGAAGGTTCGGTTCGCTGTTTTGGCAGAAAATAAAATCAGAATTGGCGTTTCTTGTTCAGGACAAATTTACAAAAATACCCATACGACGTCTAATCACCCAATTTTATTAAGTCTTCTACTTTACGGTGTGGGTTAAGAGTTATGGGGGTAGATCTACCAACCTGAAGTGTAGCGAGGGATCGGATGACGCCCATGAGCAACGACGACGCGTATGGTGCTGAAACTTCGACGTCTACTCTCCGAACTCGCAGCGGCAGCGAGTGGGCGACGGACAGAGGTTGTCAGCGCGCTCCGGGGGCTGTCGACGTCAGATCTGAGGGCGTGGAGCTGCTGTAGCATGCCTGGGCCGTGGGTACTGCCGTGGGGATGATGGTGATGGCGCTGAGGGTGTTGCGGATCTGTGGGGAGTTGCTGAAGTGGGGATCACGGCCTGGAGTTGGGATTGATGGCGTGGGGCTGTGGAGAGAGGCTCACGGCCTAGAGTTGAAGCTGGCAGCCGTGGGTGGTTTTGTGCTCGGGTGGAGAAGAGGAGGGGAGGAGCCGTGAGGAGATGAACTCGGCCTGTGGTGTTGGGTGGCCGTGGGGATGACTCTTGGCGTGGGTTGTTTGCTGCGGTAGGGGAAGAGGCTAGGAGAAGGCTGTGGCCTAGGGGGTTTGTTGCGGTTTGCCGTGGGGAGGAGATGGAGGCTGCGGCCTGGGGGTTGCCGCAGGGGATCATGCGGGTTTGAGGAGGCCGTGGGTGGGGGATCTCGGAGGAGGTGGAGGGAGAAGCTCGGGCAGGGGTGTGGCGGCCTTGGATGAGGTAGGGCGGCTCTAGGGAGGAGGCCCTTGCGAGAAGAAGACTTCGCCGTGCGCTCGCCTGGGTGTGGGGTGCTAGCCGCCGTGCCGTGCATGCGAAGGGGAAGTGCCACGAGCTGGCGGTCTAGTCGCGTGGAGAGAAGACTTCGACTTCTCTTTTCCATGGAGGACGAAAATAATAGGGGCGGCTGCGAGCTGGCGTTTTTGTTGTGGTAGGGTTGGGAAAAATACCCTAGGTTTTATTTATAATAGTTGTACGGTGATGCAGCAAGTGGGGTGTTGGCATGGGTTAAGTATTATGGGTATTAGGTTTTCTAGGGTTAGAAAAATAATGCTGTAGTCTTTTTATAAAGGTGAGGGCTGTGTACTTACTCCTTAGGGTTTTAATAGAGTTTATAAAGAGAATAGGGCATGTGCTCGTTTTAGAGAGGGGTAGGTCTAGGTAGAGGGCCTGGGGTTCCTTCCTAGGGTTCATAGGCTAATGTAGTGTGTGTGTGATCTGTCTAGAGGGTTGGGTAAACATGTGTGTGCGTCAGTGTTAGGGCGAAATATTTTGAGACCATTAGCTTTTAATTATAGCTATTAGAAGAAAGTTTAAGAAAGGAAATGTTTCAAAATTTGTTTTAAATACCATTATTTGGGAAATTATTTAGCAAAACTATTTAGGAAATTTTGAATAACAATTTTAATTAGGGAGAGATTATTGGGTTTGATGAGGGGAAGGTTTATAAAATAGTTCTAGATTTAATTAGTATTTAAAAGGAAAGTCTTTAAATAAATTTGAATTTCAATTTGAAAATATTTGAAATTATTAGAACATTTGAATTTTAAAATCTCAATATTAATACACTATTAATAAATAACTATAAGTATAATAATGAAACTAGGCATCCAAAGTTATTAATGGAAGACATACATAAGTAGAACTTCACTCAAAAGTAGCTGAAAACACAGGTCGTTACCTTGTGTGCTTGAACTTTTTTCTTGTGTTTGTGCTAGTAGTTGCATTGTTATGTGTGCATGATTTTTTTGTTTGTGTGCTTGCATCTCATGTTTGCTTTAGTACCTCATGCAAAAACAAAAAAAACAAAAAAAAAATGAAAAACAAAAAAAATGGTGCTTCGTGAATGTGTATCTGTCTCTTTGATTCATTAAAAAGGTATTCATGAATGATTTTCATATTTATGTAGAAATTGATGTATTATTTCCTCTGCTACATGCGCATGTTCATCTTTCTAAATATTCATGGCATATTCAATGTTAGAAAATAACTTGATTTCTACACCTCCTATTTCACTCCCACATGTATTATTATTGTTGCACATTTTGAGATATCGTTTATGAAATTGGAAATGTGAATGTAAGAGGAAAACTTAACTGAAAATCTAAAGGATATGATATAGCTTCCCTTGGATAAAAATTAAGCAAATAAATATGTTGTTATGATTATAAACAAAAAATGAAGAAGAAGAATAATTGCTTTGTATGAAAAATGGATACAATCCTTGGCAACGGTATTACCCACGAGTATCCAACATAAGCTTTATGGGTAAACTTTAGCGTTGGTGTATTTACTCGTCAAGCAATGCACATCCACATCTAAAAGTCCTTTTAGGCTATGTTTTGGGGTGTGGTACCTTGAACTCATTTTTAATGAGATGAGGAAAATCAATCCTAGGTGATAGAATATTATATGGAACATGTGGATTGGTTTTGGTTGACTTTCTTAAATGATTCTCCCTATGTGCTTCAATTTTAATCATTGCACGCACACGTTGGTGTTGAAGTCGTAGTTGTTTTAATTACATTGGAACTTGACTTAATTATTCTATGATTGTCTACATGCAATTGTTGGAATTAGCTTATAATACTCTCTTTTTGCATGATATATGGTTTTGACTTCGTGTTATAACTTTTGATGATAGAAAAGGGGGAGAAATGGTCAAAGATTTGTTATTTGTGGTAATTGGACGAAGATTTGATATTTGTGGTAATTGGTGTGCTACTTGGTATTTGGCTTTTGGTACTATCTTTTTAATGCTCGTGAACATATGATTGTTTGATTAAGGGGGAGAATAAATGAATATTGGGGAAGCACAAAAATAGGGGGAGCATGCATATTGTTAATTGTACACATCATTGTTTGCACATCATTATATATCATTGCATGTCACCCTCTATCAGAACACTTTCACACACACTATTTAAAACTTTAATGCTCAAATCTTATACTTAGTTTGTCATCATCAAAAGGGGGAGATTGTTGGTAGGAAAGATTTATGAACTTCGTGTTTAATGATAACAAACGTGTGTGAACGTTTTAACGTGTGTGTTAAGTGTTTCAGGAATTACGATCTTGTGGTTAATTCACAGAGAGACTTCTATTGAAGTTAAACCCAAATATTACTTCAAACCAAGTCCAAACTCAGCAGGTATGCGCATTCTTTTGAGCTCTTCTAATCAAAAAAATTTTAGCCATACATCATAAAAATCCAATATGCCGAATTGTTTTTATTGAGCCCGGAAAAATTCCAAAGCCAGCCGCATTGTTTTTAGAGAGCCTCAACCTAATTCTTTGAAGTGCCGCACCAAAATTTCCATTGCAAATCCCTAGAGCATCAGGCCGAATTTCTTGACAAAAAGCCCAGCTGCTCTTTTGATTACCCAATAACCCTTGAACATAATATATAAGCCAAAAAATTCTCTCACAAAAAAAACCCTAGGAGCATGTGCGCATTTTTTTGAGAAAACAATTTTTAGGAGGAGCCGTCGTTCTTTGCAATTCATAGAAGAGCCACACTAACTCTTTCATGCTCATGATCAAAATTTTTTAAGGATAGCACTTCATTTTTTGATGATCTTCAAAAAAATTTCTCTCTGACGTTTCTTAAAGAATTTTTGCATCTCAAAGAGCACTGCCGAATTTGTAAGGGGTCTTCCTCATTATTGTTTTTAAAGGAGCACTTTCATTTATTTTTGTTGGGATGATCATCAAAGAATTATTTTGAGGAGGCGCACTCTGCTTCTTTCAAAGAGTTTTGAAGTTCTTTAAAACACAGAGAGCCGCACTTTCCCTTCTTAAAAAAGGATATCTTG
>CM061130.1:114055233-114367792 GCA_030789695.1 Scilla litardierei | reverse complement strand
TTGTCAGATTGTCTCTGGCGATGATAAATGAGATGATTTGCAACCAAACTTGCATTATTGGTTCTTTCCTTTCGTTGTCAATGAGAACGCAAGAAAACTCACTACCTGCACCGATCCTGTGCCATGCAATTTTCTTCTCGTTCTTGCGATTTATTTTTTGCGAGTAGTAAACTAAAGAACCTCACAGCATTGAAATTTAAGTAGTTTATCTCAAGGCAACTTGTGAAGACTCAAGAAAGCAATCCACAATTAAGTACACAAAACAACTAGAAGTGTAGCTAGATTTATAGATAATTAAACCAGTGGTTAATTACAATTAACCTATAATAACAAAAACCACAAAATCAAAAGCAAAACAAAAAACCCAAATTTAAAAAACATTAAAAAGGATTATCTACAACGAGCATGAAGATTTTCTTCTTCTTCTTCTTCTCTTTCTTTTTTTAGTACACTTTCTTAGAAAACAAAGCTTTAAGCCTAAACAAACCACCAGTAATATTAGTATTATTATTAACTCCACCTCTTTCACTTGCATCGCCCTCTTCTCCTCTGCAGCTCCCCTGATTTCTGTACCCAATACAGCTGTTCACGTTCAGGTTCAGCCCACGGACCCCACCACCATTCACGCCCACTCCCTTCCTCCCCTTCCCCGCGCTGGGCCCGGCCCGACCAGCTCCAGCCCCCCGCCGCGCCTGCCACACCGGGCTGGCCCGGCCCACGTGAAGCCCCACCCCGGGCCTCCCCGGGCTCGCGGCCCACCGCCGACCGCCGGCGCCCTCGCCTCGGGAGTTGCTCCGGGAGCACGGGGCCGAACTCGACTTCCTCATCGCCGTCGCCGCCTTCGGGCGGCCACCGGAGGCGGTGCCGGCCGAGCGGCTCCGGGAGAACGGCCATATGTTGATGTTGAGCTCAGCCGCACCTCCGCTGGTGACGTTGCTCGATTTTCTGTCCTTTTTCTTGTCCTTTTCTTCCCTAGATTCTTTCTTCTTCTCTCCTCCGCCGACCTTAAATATATCCATCCATCTTTTGGAGGAGCTAATCGAAGGAGCATTGGAAGAACAAATGGAAGCCTCTGGAGGAATCGGAGCCGCCGCCGCCGCCGGCGGTGCAACTACTGCTACTGCTTCTGATGATGATGATGATGATGGTTTCGATCTCTTTTCTGCATCTGTTTCATCTTGCGGGTCGAGACCGAGCGGTGTCGATTCGGAGGCAACGGAGAGAAGATGGAGGGGGAGGAGGACGCCATCGACGAAGAGCTCGTCGGCGGTGAGGAGGTTGGGGTGGAGGTCTGGATGGGCGTTGCCGACCATCCAGAACTCGAACTCCGGCGAGGAGGAGCTCCTCCTCGGAGACTCTAACTGTATCTCCATTGCTTTGGCTCAAGAGAGATAAGAGGAAGAGAGGATGAGACTTTAGAGGAGAGAAGTGGAGGTTGGGATGATTGCCGTTCTAGGCGTGGCGAGCTAACAAATGTAAAATGAATGCTTCTCTCTCTCTCCTATTTATTACTGTGGGGTTTGAGAGCGCACATGGGAATGCGGGACCCACCAATAATAAATAGAGAAAATAAATGTACGGGATGGGCAATTGAAAAAGAGGGGCAATATGTTTTTTTGGCGGGTTATCAAGAAAAAGAAAAAGAAAATAAAAGGGAATTGTTGGTGTTTGCTATAACCACCGAATATCCCAAACGACTCATTGGATGAGATGGCTCGAGGGGTGGTGATGTGAGCGGTGATGTGAGTGGAAAATTGCTCTCGCACCCACAACCGTGCCCGTAGTTCAAGTCTTCAAGTGGCCCAATCATAATTGACCGTTGGCATGTGTTGTTCGTCAAGTCCGTCTAACAATAAAATTTGTAGTTAATGAGATTCACGAGTACAATGATTATAAGTTTTGGATCGATATCGAGGTTAGCGTGACTCAGAATACGCTTCGGGAGTGAAGAATCCAGGGTCGCCGGAAGTTCGCCTAAGATCGTCGTCTCCTGGTAGCTAGGCGAGCTTCCTGCGACAATAGCAACTCGTCAAAGAAAGGCGGGACTGGCTGTCAGCCCGTAACCTCTCCGATGCTTAAGTCAGTGGGTGACTTAAAATAAGTGTGTCGGACACGATTGGCGATCTTAAGATAGATCAGCGAAGCGTGGCGAGCTTATGAGAAATGCACAGATATATGGGAGATGTCCGACCTTGAATATTGGAAAGAATTAGCGATTTTAGCCGACCAACCCCCTCTATGAAGGCAGGAGGAGGGTATTTATAGAGCTGAGAGTCGGTTGCTCGCCATCCCATCAACTGTCGAGTCTGCTTAGCTGGAGGAGAAGTGATAGGTCGGCGGGGCGTGTCAGAGATATTTTACGCATGAATGGGGTCAGATAGTATCAGACGCATTAATGAGACGCGAGGGGCGACCGTTAGTTCTAGCACTTAACCTCCGACAATAATGGAGGTTAGGAGGCCATACGTCACCCTGTCAGAGATATTTATGCTGGGCCGCCCTTGGGAGAGTCAAGCTCGACGACCAAGCTCGGCGTCTTCGGACCGTCTTACCGTGATTCCTGTCAGAGAGTAAGCAAGCTTCTTCCTGATATGGCTAGCATATAAATCGGCAAGGCGAGCTTCTTCGTGGAGCATAGGGGGCAAACTCGTCGTACGGCGAGGCGAGCTTCCCTATATAGAGGCGATCTTCCGTTCAGGCTAGTACCCCTTCCGGGTGGTCGAAGAGCTGTTCACTTGGGCTTCTAGTGCATGTGGAACTCAATTACATGGGCCAGCCATAAGGCCGTAACAATTGCCCCCATCATTCGAGCTCAAAGCGGCAAGCCTGGCTCAGCTCGGATAACGTGCCGCACTCGCATCGATTGGGGGCTGGTCGACGGCATTTAATTCGATTTGACTGTCGAATCTCAAAAGTCATGATGGCGATTCGGCGACATGGAGAATTCGAGGCGTCCATCCGCTCAAAAGGTGACGCGTGTGTAATGCCCTACAAGCTACTGCACAAGTACTAGAGGGGGGGGGGTGAATAGTACTTTAAAATAATAAGGAGTATAATTCCAAATTAAATTGCAAACAACTACCAAATCAATTTGCGGAAGCTTAAATTGAAAGACAACAACAAAATTAACAATGCAAACAAATGATGTTAATGGGTTCGGATCCACCCAAGTCTCCCCGACTTGTTACCGGTGATCCTACGTCCCAACCACCCGGATCCCCTCTGGATACTTAGGTTAGAAACCATAACCCAAGATTTCCACTATGAATATCTTGTGAAAAACCTTCACAAGATCAAATCATACATGCAATGGCAATAGTGAATCCCACAACCCGGGATCACAACCTTCTCTCACAACCGAGAGAACCAATAAGCAATATAAAAGAGTTTATATGAAATAAACAAACTTACCACAAAATCCTATACCTTGAGTTTTTCTTACCCAATAGGTGAAATGAAGGATTTGAGGAAGATGAAGTCACCAAGTCCTAGCACCAAGGAAATGACCAGCAATAGGTGCCTAGGAGAGATTTGGAGACTTGGATCAAGCTATAGCTTGAAGAGCTCACCAAGAACAAGCTTCTCTCAAAAGGGATTCTAGATCTAGAATAGTGAGAGAATGGGTTTCTTGTGAGGAAGAGAGCTTTAGATTTGAGTGAGAATGGCTATCTCTTTTGATCTCAATGAATCTCTGAATGGAAGCTCTACACTAGATAGAAATGACCTAGGGTCATATTTATAGGGTCCCATAAAAACAACTTAGGTCATTCTCCAACGGATAGAAATCTGGGAGAATTAGTCGGTCAAAGAACAATCACTGACCGACTAGTTCATCAACTAGTCGGTCAGTCAAACAGCATGGACCGACTAAGAGAGGAACTGAGAAGAAAGAGAATTTCAGACCTAGAAATCTAGTCGGTCCAAGAAGACTTTCTGACCGACTAGTT
This sequence comes from Scilla litardierei, assembly GCA_030789695.1. NCBI lineage: Eukaryota > Viridiplantae > Streptophyta > Magnoliopsida > Asparagales > Asparagaceae > Scilla > Scilla litardierei. The sequence continues at coordinate 114,363,845 of CM061130.1, read as the reverse complement.
TCACAACTAGTCGGTCAGTCAGTGAACGTAGACCGACTAAGAGGCAAAGTGAAATAGTCTGAATACAAATTGACTTAGTCAGTCCAAGAACAAAAGTTGACAGACTAGATTGTCAACTAGTCGGTCACCAAACGTTCTTAGACCGACTAACGATAAACAGTGGCTTAGGAGAAATTTAGTATGAACATTAAGTCACAACTAGTCGGTCAAAGAAGCATCACTGACCGACTAGTTCACAAACTAGTCGGTCGGTGAGTCAACGTAGACCGACTAACTGTAAACAGTAAAGTCCAAGAAATTAAGGAATCAAACTAGTCGGTCCAAGAAGAGTTGCTGACCGACTAGATCACCATCTAGTCGGTCAGTACTTCTTCTTGTACCAACTAACATGCACAAACAAGTCCGAATCGAAGCGCGACGCTTCGAGGAAGTTAGAATGAACTTGTACTAAGATCCTAGAGCTACGATATGAGCGTTATGAAGTTAGAATCGTAAGATATACTCAAGGCTTAACATTCTATATATCGAAGCTAAAAAGACTATAAAAAAACCTTAATAAACGGTCTTCGAGAGCTTCGATTGATTCTTCATAACTTCCAAAACGGCGCAAGAGCTTCAACGAAGCTTTAGGCATGAATACGAGTTTTGTGAAGTGTTGAGATGCCGCTTTGAATGTTCTCGTTAATTTGGCGACGATCTCCAATACTGCGCTCACAAATTGTTAGTTCATGGATTATTTATGTTTGCTCATCATCAAAACCAAATCCGGGGAGTCCAATATTCAACATTCTCCCCCTTTTTGGTGATGACAAACCAACATAAATAATAATAAAAAATAATGATTCAAATGTAAAATACTTACTCCCCCTGCATTGATGACACGTTAATTCCAAAATGAATATATATGAATTGCATCAATCAGACGAGTAAGATAAATAAAGAGAATCGATTTTCGAAATATCGGATTTTGAAAATCCTTATATATATCTTAACTCCCCCTGAATCTAACACATGAAATTAGATTCTTGGAAATTGAGTTAAATTTTCATTTGACCTATTCATTATCATTATCTCTCCCCCTTTGGCATTATCCCAAAAATGGGGGGCATACAACGACAACAACTAGGGAATGAAAAATCCAACATCGGGAGTCGTAGACGGTGACGATGGACCTACTTGACACCAAGGGAAAAATGATGAAATCAAATCAAGGTGTGCCAAATTGTCCATTATCAAAAAAAAATAATCAAAATCATCAAAAGTACCAAATAAGTATTCATTTCTTGAATAATGAAACATACTCTTCAATATTCAATATTCTTGGTTAAATTCGTGCATGGAAAACAATTCTATACAATTATAGAATATGAATCTATTTAACCAAGTTTTCATGCGTTGAGCGACGAATTCACACATCATATGCATTGAACGAATATTAAATGTGCACGACGAATAAAATAAGGAGAACATCGATGTATATATAGAAAAATGTCATGAGTACATCATATCAAGACATCGATACATCAAATGCAACATACCCATCAAAAAAAATATAGCATACATCGTCAACATCAAAATACAACATCAACATCAACATCATCCAAAGTACATCAAAATATCCAACACCGATATCCAGAAAACTCAAAAATACATCAAAACAACCCTCAATCTCCATCCTAACCCAAATACTCTCAAAAAGGTATATCATCCAAAGAGTAGTGGAGAGTCCTCAGAACAGACGATCACGAGGAAGTGGCTGGATCTGCAGGGTCCGTGGGTCCAGTCGACGGAGTGGACTCAGGCTCTGCAGGGAGTAGAGGTGTCTCAACAGATGGGATTGACGGGGCAGGTGTGGAAACAACTGGCTCAACAGCAGGGGTCTCAGCAGGAGTAACAGCAGGCTCGGCAACGGGATCAGCAGAAGGCTCAGAAGTCTGAACTACTGAAGCAGAAGGCTCTGGAGCACCGGAAGTGGTGCCAACTCCAGGAGCAGAAGTGGTAGCAGCAGCAGCAGCAGTGGCCTCATCGCCACGGGCTAAGGAAGTGACAAGCTCGTCAATCTCCTCATCGTCCATCTCCTCAGCCTCAGAAACTGAAGGAGGAAGATCAATCCCCATCATCTGAGCCATATGGCAGACGACCTCCTCGGTACGAGCCAAACGCGACTCGTGCCGACGAAGAAGGCGTACGACATCATCTAATGTAGCAGGAGGAGTGGAGGCTGCAGCAGCTGAGGGAGTAGCCTGGGAAGCAGATGCGGTAGTCCTCTGCACGTGACGAAGCGCCGCTAGAGATTTCTTAACGGCCGTCGCGTTCAGAGGAGTACCCAAGGGACGCTCATCGTCAGGAGGGAGAGGAACTCGGAAATGACGAAAGACAAGGGTCAGCAGACACGGATATGGAATATGCGCAGATTTATTGGTCTTGCGTATACACTCGAAAGAGTCCATCTTATCGAGTATAACGCGAGCCCAATTAATCTCGCAACCCAAGAAAAGAGCGAAGATAAGCTTCAAAAATGGCTGGGATGGAAGTGAAGATGAGCCGTACTTGGGAAGCACGCACGACTTCAGAATAAGATTCAAAACCTATGCATTTGGCTTAAACGACTTCGAAGGAACTCCAATAAAGGCAGGAGGGATCTCATGGAAAATATCAGCAAGAACGGACTGATCCAAGGAAGATATATCGTCGACGGAAATGTCAGAAGTAAGGAGACCGGACGACGAACAACTAAGTATCTCCCCCAAGATTTCTGCCGTGAGAACTATAGTAGTTCCCAAGACAGTAGTCTCGATGGAGTGACTCGCGTCGTACTGGCCTCGGACACGATTGGCATAGAACAATTTTACCAGGCGAGGATATGGTCTGGGATTCGCCTTGGCGTCAAATCGAAGATAATCCAATAGGCCACTATAGGAGAGAAGATCAGCAAGGCCGAGAAAATCAGAAAACTGAACGTAATGCTCTAACAACAGTGGACAGTGCTCTATACGGTTGTACGCTGCGAGACACTGAGGGTCATCGCGGCACAACGATATGTCTACACCGCCGACTGGCATAGGAGCTTTACCCTTAGCCTTACGGGTCTTCAGAGGAGGAGTAGGTTCCCTATGGCTAGGCTCATCCTCAGGCACAAACTCAGAGTCAGAATCTGGAGGGGTGGCAGGAGTGTGGAGAATGGGCTTTTTAGTCTTAGATTTTCTGGGTTTGACTGATGCCGTCCTCGGCTTCTTTAGAGGAGGCGAAGATGGAGAAGCTTGGGTAGACTTGGCACGACGCTTGGGCTTAGATGGATTCCTAGGGTTGGAAGGCTCTATAGACATTGAGGAAGCCCAAGAAGAGGTGATAGGGATCCGCGTCTTTGCCATGATTGCGGCACGACGAGGACAAGCAAACGAAGTTACGCAAACCCTAGAGCTGAAAAATCAAAATACACAAACCCTAGATGCACAAGCCCTAACACAAGAACTACACAAACTAGAACCCTAGAATAGATCAACCAAGGATCGAACCCTAGAATAGGAGATCGACCAAGGAGGAGGAGGAGGAGGGATACCTAGGAGACCGATCGGCGGCGGCGGATGGCCGGAAATCTGGCCGGAGTCGACGGGAATATGAAGAGACTCGAGAGGGTTTTGGGAAAATTCGAGCTGGAGATGAAAACAACCGACTAAAGTGAGCTTTAGTCGGATGAAAAGCGTTTTAAGTCGGTCGAGATCTGGAAAAGACACATTTGCCCTAACATACTTAGTCGGTCACAGTTCAAGCACTGACCGACTAGATTACGATCTAGTCGGTCGGTCAATGAGCTTGAACCGACTAAGTCGAAACAGAGGCAAACATGGAAGTTTTAGGGCTATAATTAGTCGGTCGCAGTATACGCACTGACCGACTAGTTTTCATTCTAGTCGGTCGGTAAGTGTACTGTGACCGACTAAAGAAAGAAAATGATAAGAGTTAGATAAGAGCTTGATCTAGTCGGTCTGAGTTCACTAGCTGACCGACTGATGAGCATCTAGTCGGTTGGCTAATGAACTGAGACCGACTAGAAGAGTCCAAAAATTGATAATTGATTTCTCTTCACAAACCACTTGGATGTAACATCTTAACACTCTCATTAGTCATCTAAATTACCCCATAAAACGTCGAAATCTTAAATACGACATTGAAATACGAATTCGAGCATAAATTCAAACATATCACATAAAATCCCAAAAATTCAATAAATCTAGCATGAACGAAATATCGCGAAATATAATAGCATGCAAGATAATTGAATGAAATATGAATCCTATATCTCGGATTCACCCATAATACCCAATTCTCGACGCAACCGCACAAAGGAGTCCTCCTTTAGGGGTTTCGTGAAAATATCGGCGATTTGCTTTTGGGTTTCAATGTACACTAGTATGATGTCCTTTTTAGTAACATGATCATCTAAAAAGTGGTGTCGGACATCTATGTGTTTTGATCGGGAATGGTGCACCGGATTCTTTGAAAGACAGATAGCACTTTGGTTATCCACCATGATAGGGCTAGTATCACAGTGAATACCAAAATCCTTCAAAGTGTGTCTCATCCAAAGAACCTAGGCACAAGCGGCACCGGCGGCAATATATTCCGCCTCGGTGGTTGAAAGTGATACGGAATTTTGCTTCTTGGAAAACCAAGAGACAAGAGAATTTTCTAGAAAATGGCAAGTGCCACTAGTACTTTTCCTGTCGGATTTGCATCCCGCATAATCGGCATCACTGTATGAGACTAACTCATACGTGCTAGATTTTGGATAAAGTAATCCAAAATCAAGTGTATAACTTAGATAACGGAAAATACGCTTTACCGCTACTAAGTGAGACTCCTTAGGTTGAGACTGATAACGAGCACATATGCATACGGCAAACATAATATCAGGCCTACTTGCGGTAAGATAAAGTAAACTACCTATCATACCTCGATATATACGAATGTCTACATCCTTACCGCACGTATTCTTGTCAAGATGCGTAGTTGTGCTCATTGGAGTCTTTTTCCCGGAAGCACTTTCCATTCCAAATCGCTTAAGCAACTCCACCGTATACTTCGTTTGGTGGATGAAGATTGCATCGTTCAATTGGCGAATTTGGAGACCTAAGAAATATTTGAGTTCGCCCATGTGTCTCATCTCAAATTGTTCCTTCATAACATTAGAAAACTCTTCGCAAAGAGTGAAGTTAGTAGCACCGAAAATGATATCATCAACATAAATTTGAACTAATAAAATATCATTATTCTCATGCTTAACAAAAAGTGTAGAATCGGCTTCGCCCATTTTAAAATTCAAATCCAAAAGAAAATTCTTTAGGCGATCATACCAAGCTCGAGGAGCTTGTCTCAAACCATAAAGAGCTTTCTTTAGTATAAAAACATGATTTGGAAATTTTTCATTTATGAAGCCCGGAGGTTGAGAAACATAAACTTTCTCAACAACATCTCCGTTTAAAAATGCACTTTTAACATCCATTTGAAATAACTTAAAATTTTTATGGCATGCATAAGACAATAAAAGTCTAATTGATTCTAATCTAGCTACCGGAGCGAATGATTCTTCGAAATCGATACCTTCCTCTTGGCGATAGCCTTGAGCAACTAACCGAGCTTTATTCCGGACGACGACTTGATTTTCGTCGGTTTTGTTCTTGAAGATCCACTTTGTCCCTATGACGGTGTGGTTCTTCGATGGCAAAGGAACAAGCTCACATACCTCATTCCTCTCGAATTGAATGAGTTCCTCCTCCATGGCAAGGATCCAAGCACTATCTTCGCACGCTTCAACTATATTCTTTGGCTCTATCGATGAGGCAAAGGCACAATTGGCGAAGTGGTGGACTTGAGATCTCGTCTTGACACTATCATTAATATTGCCAATGACTTGCTCATGGGGATGGTCGCGAACGGTATGAAGCCGCTTGGGAATGCCTTGATCACTAGGCACATTCTCAACAACTTCATTAGTCGGGTTAGTCTCAATAGAATCAATTGAATCAATAGACTTAGAATTTTCAAACGAATCACATAAAACATCCATAGAATCATTATCATTTGAAATTCTAGAAGTAGTAAAATTCTCATTAAAAGAGACATGAAGTGATTCTCGATCGTAGAGGATCTTTTGTTGTATATCCGGTAGGCTTTGCTACGTGAGGAATACCCAACAAATATCCCCTCATCCGATCTCGGATCAAACTTGTCCAAATTATCATATGTTTTTTAATAAAACATTTTGCGCCGAAAACACGAAAATGTTTAACTTGAGGCAATCTACCAAACAACAATTCATAGCAAGTTTGTTTGGTGCCGGGCCTCAAAAGTATTCTATTAAACACATAGCAAGCGGTGTGTACCGCTTCTGCCCAAAATTGATAACCAAGTTGACTATCTTCGAGCATAGTGCGAGCACACTCCACAAGCGTTCTATTCTTCCTCTCAACAACACCATTTTGAGGAGGTGCGCGAGGGAAAGAAAACGTGTGAGTAATTCCAAGATCATGACAAAAATGTGAGAAAGACTCATTCTCAAATTCACCCCCATGATCACTACGAATAGTGACAATGGTGGTTCCGATGAGATTTTGTACTTTCTTCACAAATATTGTGAAGTTTTCAAAAGCTTCATTTTTATTACATAAGAAAAATACCCATGTAAATCTTGAATAATCATCAACGATGACTAGTCCATATCTTGCATTTCCTAAGGAAGCAACTCTAGTTGGCCCAAAGAAATCTAGATGTAATAGCTCTAGTGGCCATTTTGTAGAAAGGCTTTTCTTAGGTTTAAATGAAGATTTTGGAAGCTTGCCTCGTTGACACGAGTCACAAAAGCTTTTCTTTTGAAAGACAAGCTTAGGGAAGCCTCTAATAGAATTTAACTTGGAAAGCTTAAAAAGTGTTCCAAAGTTCACATGACCAAAACGTCGATGCCATAAGTGTTGTTCACTTGTGTTGGCAACGAGACATTGTTCATATGACTTAGGAAGATCCAAAATATAAATATCTTTATGGCGTGTGCCGGAAAATAATAATTTATTATTATCATTTGAAATATGACACAATCCTTTCGCAAAGCTAACTTTGTAACCTTTGTCACAAAGTTGACTTATTGAAATAAGATTATGATTTAAACCATCAACTAGATAAACATCACTAATTAAGGGTTTAGAAGGGTTACCCACTTTACCAACACCGACGATTGTTCCGCTCTCATTTCCTCCAAATACGACGCGATTTCCATTTGCAATGGGAACCACTCCGGAGAGCAATTGAGCGTCACCCGTCATGTGTTTTGAACACCCGCTATCGAGTATCCAATTTCCTTTGGAGCTAAATTTAAATTTGATGCTCCTTTCCTTTTTCTTTTCCTTGAGTACCTAAAGATAGAAACATTCATATCATGGTACCCAAGGTCATTGGGTCCTCAAAGGTTAGACCTTTGGAAGCCAAGTCCAATTGGACTTAGACTTCCCCACATAATTTCTACTATACACAACATCCGAAAAATAAGCATTCATATACACTTGTTTTTCATCCATGCTTGTGTCCTTTGGGCTCCAAATAGTGAAAATTTTGGGAGCCATCATCCTATTGGGTGCATGCATGCGTTGTTGGTTTCTACGTGATGCATGTCGTGGATAGGCATAAGGAACATGATGGAATGGTGCACGACGAGAATTATTCATATGATGAGGTGGGTGAACATATGCATGTGTGTGAACACGTGCGTGAGGGTGTCTCACATGGTGTGCACGTGCCCGTGAACGTGTAGCATAGAAATCATCATATGTGTGAGATGGTGGAGTAGGACGTGTGTTCCTACGTGGCATGGTATTTGTGTACATATAAGCATGCCCCTTCTTTGGAGGTCCACCCGAAGTGGGTTTCTTTCCAAAAGAGGGTGTTGACGAGGTGGAAGCACCATTGATAGATGAACTACCAATAGAGTGTTTGCTACCACTCGTAGAGTCACCGGAAGTTGGCCTAACAAAAGTAGTGGCCGCTTTGGATGGACATCCCATCGTATACCCCAAACCAATGTGGTGATTGGCCGGAAGTAAGTCACTTAGGATTTTATCCAAATGGTCCTTACCCTTATTGAATCTATTGATTCGGCCTAATGTGTTCTCATATTTCTCTTTGAGAGAACGCATAGAAATATCCAAAGTGGATACTTGCGATGTGAGCACATGAACTCGAGATTTAAGATTCTCGTTCTCAATACTCAAAGTCGAGTTTTGAGAAGTTAAATCCGCTATCCTATGTTCTTCCGGATCATCAATGCTAACATGTTCAAGTTTAGATTTGAGATTAATAATCTCATTTCTCAACTCTTCAACAACGGTGTCGTTGTTGGTGATGATAGTCTTAGGCGAGGTTTGAATGCTAGCTAGGTCATCTTTTACTTTAGTATACCTATTTACTAATTTAGTGTATTTTGACCATAATTGAGAGTTAGCATTCCTAAGATCATCCATAGTTACCTCATCGTTGCCTTCGTCATCACTATCATCGGAGGAGGAAGATCCTTGATCATGCTCCTCTCTTTCCATGAAGCACATGTGCGCTTGCTCCACTTTCTCATCGTCCGACTCTCCGCTTGAGGAATCCTCGGAGTCGGTGAATGTTGTTCAGACAAGTCCCTTTTGTACCCCTTTTTGTACTTCTTCGACTTGTCGAACTTCGGCGCCTTCCACTTCTCCTTTTGCTTGTTTTGAGGACAATCCGCTTTGATGTGTCCTGGCTTATTGCATTTAAAGCACAAAGGTGGAGAGGCGTTAGTAGTAGGAAATTTAGATTTTTGTTTGAAGTTACCCTTTCGGAAGAAGCGATTGAACTTCTTTTCCATGAGTGCAATGGATTCCATGTCCATTTCTTCTTCCGAGTCCTCATCATCGGTAGAGGTGGATGAAGCCGCCTTGAATGCAATCGCCTTTTTCTTAGGCGCGTCTTGGTTCAAATAGGACTTCATCTTTTCTTGTAACTTCACCTTGCTATCTTTGCGTACCTCGTATGACATCAAAGTACCCATCAATTGAACTACGGTATATTTGTTCATGTCATTACCTTCCTCGATGGCGAAGGTACGTTTCTCCCAAGAAGAGAGCACTTCTCCTTTTGAGTGTAGGACTTGCCGAGGGCCTCTAACTCGTTTATTATGTCAACGAAGCGAGCGTAATATTCTTTCATCTTCTCGTCCTGTTGCATATGAAACATTTCGTAATCTTTGTTTACGACTACGAGTTTAGAGTCTCTTACCCTACTCGTCCCTTCATGAAGAATGAGGAGGGAGTTCCAAATTTGATATGCACTCTTACATGTGCATATCTTATTGAAGTCCTCGGGCTCCAATGCGCATTGCAAGGCGTTCATTGCCTTGGCATTGCTTACCTCCGCGGCGACCTCAGCGGTTGTCCATTTCTCAAAGTCTTCTTTTTTGGGCTCGATGTACTCCTTCATTGTAGTCCTCCATAATGATGCACTCCGGAGGAAGGTTTCCATCCGGCATTTCCAGTACCCATAGTTGGTACCGTTGAAGAATGGAGGCCTCGTAGAGGAATGTCCTTCCATCACCGAAGATGCTCCTTCACGGTTCCTGAAGGTGTCATAGTTGGAAGGTGGACGCACTGTCTTTTTGTCGTTAGCAGACATAGCTAAGTATCTGGCTTTGATACCAAATGTAATGCCCTACAAGCTACTGCACAAGTACTAGAGGGGGGGGGTGATAGTACTTTAAAATAATAAGGAGTATAATTCCAAATTAAATTGCAAACAACTACCAAATCAATTTGCGGAAGCTTAAATTGAAAGACAACAACAAAATTAACAATGCAAACAAATGATGTTAATGGGTTCGGATCCACCCAAGTCTCCCCGACTTGTTACCGGTGATCCTACGTCCCAACCACCCGGATCCCCTCCGGATACTTAGGTTAGAAACCCTAACCCAAGATTTCCACTATGAATATCTTGTGAAAAACCTTCACAAGATCAAATCATACATGCAATGGCAATAGTGAATCCCACAACCCGGGATCACAACCTTCTCTCACAACCGAGAGAACCAATAAGCAATATAAAAGAGTTTATATGAAATAAACAAACTTACCACAAAATCCTATACCTTGAGTTTTTCTTACCCAATAGGTGAAATGAAGGATTTGAGGAAGATGAAGTCACCAAGTCCTAGCACCAAGGAAATGACCAGCAATAGGTGCCTAGGAAAGATTTGGAGACTTGGATCAAGCTATAGCTTGAAGAGCTCACCAAGAACAAGCTTCTCTCAAAATGGATTCTAGATCTAGAATAGTGAGAGAATGAGTTTCTTGTGAGGAAGAGAGCTTTAGATTTGAGTGAGAATGGCTATCTCTTTTGATCTCAATGAATCTCTGAATGGAAGCTCTACCCTAGATAGAAATGACCAAGGGTCGTATTTATAGGGTCCCATAAAAACAACTTTGGTCATTCTCCAACGGATAGAAATCTGGGAGAATTAGTCGGTCAAAGAACAATCACTGACCGACTAGTTCATCAACTAGTCGGTCAGTCAAACAGCATGGACCGACTAAGAGAGGAACTGAGAAGAAAGAGAATTTCAGACCTAGAAATCTAGTCGGTCCAAGAAGACTTTCTGACCGACTAGTTTCACAACTAGTCGGTCAGTCAGTGAACGTAGACCGACTAAGAGGCAAAGTGAAATAGTCTGAATACAAATTGACTTAGTCGGTCCAAGAACAAAAGTTGACAGACTAGATTGTCAACTAGTCGGTCACCAAACGTTCTTAGACCGACTAACGATAAACAGTAGCTTAGGAGAAATTTAGTATGAACATTAAGTCACAACTAGTCGGTCAAAGAAGCATCACTGACCGACTAGTTCACAAACTAGTCGGTCGGTGAGTCAACGTAGACCGACTAACTGTAAACAGTAAAGTCCAAGAAATTAAGGAATCAAACTAGTCGGTCCAAGAAGAGTTGCTGACCGACTAGATCACCATCTAGTCGGTCAGTACTTCTTCTTGTACCAACTAACATGCACAAACAAGTCCGAATCGAAGCGCGACGCTTCGAGGAAGTTAGAATGAACTTGTACTAAGATCCTAGAGCTACGATATGAGCGTTATGAAGTTAGAATCGTAAGATATACTCAAGGCTTAACATTCTATATATCGAAGCTAAAAAGACTATAAATAAAACCTTAATAAACGGTCTTCGAGAGCTTCGATTGATTCTTCATAACTTCCAAAACGGCGCAAGAGCTTCAACGAAGCTTTAGGCATGAATACGAGTTTTGTGAAGTGTTGAGATGTCGCTTTGAATGTTCTCGTTAATTTGGCGACGATCTCCAATACTGCGCTCACAAATTGTTAGTTCATGGATTATTTATGTTTGCTCATCATCAAAACCAAATCCGAGGAGTCCAATATTCAACAGCGTGTCTGACGTGATTGGGGGAGAATTCGAGGCGCCAGCCCAGTCCCGCTCATATCTTGCCACGTGGCCTACGTTCGACGGCTAAGATCGCCCGACTCTTCCTATGAATAGAGACGAAGGGGCAGCGGGAGAGAACTTTCACTTGAATTTTCGAAACGTTGGCTTCCCCCCGTTCGTTGCAGAGAGCAGCTACCGTCGACCACCGTCGTCCGTCCGCAACCTTTAGGGATCTGGCCATCTTCCCTGTTCTAGGTACCCTTTCGAACCGTCCGATGCTATCGTCAGCTTCTTCTGCATCAAACTCTAATGTCGAACAATACTTCGGTGAGGTTGGTGGGGGTTGCGCCCTCGAATCGGAAGTGGTGGCGTCGGAGGTGTAATGCCCTACAAGCTACTGCACAAGTACTAGAGGGGGTGAATAGTACTTTAAAAATAACAAGGAGTATAATTCCTAATTATCGTGCAAACAACTACCAAATCAATTTGCGGAAGCTTAAATTGAAGACAACAACAAAATTAACAATGCTAACACAAGATATTACTGGGTTCGGATCCACCCAAGTCTCCCCGACTTGTTCCCGGTGATCCTACGTCCCAACCACACGGATCCCCTCCGGATACTTGAGTTAGAAACCCTAACTCAAGATTTCCACTATGAAATACTTGTGAAAAACCTCCACAAGTCAAATCATACACAAAGTAATTTGTGACTCCTACAACCCGGGATCACAACCACACTCTCACAACCAAGAGTGAAACTTACAATATGAAATTGAAATGAAATAAGAAACTTCTTACCGACAAAATACCTATGCCTTGAGTAATGCTTACGAATTAGGGCAAGGATGATTTTGAGGAAGAAGAAGTGACACCAAACCCTAGCTCCAAGATGTAGATCAGCGATGGAGAGCTATGGGGATGTTGGTGACCTAGAATCAAGCACTTGGCTTGGAAGGCTTCACACTCAATGAATCTCTCTTTGGAAGTAAGAGTGAGGAGAGATTATTGAATGGAATGAAAGAGCTTTGAATGAGCTTGGAATGATTTCTCTTGATATCTAAACTTGCAATAATATCAGCCTTGACTGCAATGAATGCAGCCTAACAAGTATTTATAGGATAGGGGAGAGAGAGAGAGAGAGAGGGAGAGAGAGAGAGAGAGAGAAACGTTTCAATTAAAGCTCCAACGGCTCTTTTCTGAACCCAACTAGTCGGTCAAAGAACAACCACCGACCGACTAGTTCATCAACTAGTCGGTCGGTCAATAAACGTATACCGACTAATGAGTGAACAGAGAAAAGATCAAAGCACAGACATAAAGAACTAGTCGGTCCAAGAAGAGTAGCTGACCGACTAGTTTCACAACTAGTCGGTCGGTTACTCAACTGAGACCGACTAACAGATAAAACTGAAGTCTGAGCATAAATAGACTTAGTCGGTCCAAGAACAAATGTTGACCGACTAATTCACCAACTAGTCGGTCGCCAAATGAGCATAGACCGACTAACGATAAGTGAAAAATTGGCATGTACAGTAAAGCTAAACTAGTCGGTCCAAGAAGGAAAGTTGACCGACTAGTTTATCAACTAGTCGGTCGATCAATGAACACAAACCGACTAATGATAAACAGTAGCTCAGGCTCAAATGTGCATGTACAGTAAAGCTAAACTAGTCGGTCACAGAAGCATCACTGACCGACTAGTTCACAAACTAGTCGGTCGGTGAGTCAACTTAGACCGACTAACTGTAAACAGTAAAGAGCTTAGAATTAACTGACAGAAACTAGTCGGTCCAAGAAGCTTTGCCGACCGACTAGATCACCATCTAGTCGGTCAGTTCTTCTTCTTGAACCAACTAACATGCACAAGAAGTCGCGAATCGAAGCGCGAAGCTTCGGGAAGGATTGTATGGACTTCAACTAAGATCCTAGAGCTAAGATATGAGCGTTATGAAAATTTAAACCGTAAGACCTACTTAAGGCTTAACATTCTACGAAAGAAGCTTAAAGACTATAAATAAAACTTGACGATACCGTCTTCAATAGCTTCAATCGAATCTTCATGACTTCTAAAATGGTCCATAAGCTTCAACGAAGATTTAGGCATACGATCACATGCTTTGAGAAGTCTTGAGACGTCGTAATTGATATTCATATGAATTTGGCGACGATCTCCATAACTGCGCTCACGAAGTGTTAGTTCACGATATATTTATGTTTGTTCATCATCCAAAACCAAATCCGGGGAGTCCAATATCCAACAGGAGTCACCGTCGATGTCTTGGCTGGAACAGCAGGAGGGAGACATGGCAGTTGAGCAGGATGTCGCTTCGTTTTCGGAGATCAAGAGGGACCCGAAGAAGGGAAAGGTGCCCAAGTCAGCCGCCAAGGCCACCAAGGTCATAAGAGGCGGCGTAGTCACGGCCGCAGTTCTTGCTGAAATCATGGCTCTAATGTCTCAACTACTGCCCTCCGCTATCCCTGAGATCCGCTCCATGTTCATCCGGCCCCCTACACAGTTTGCTTCCTCGAACTCAGCGAGCGGGTCTGCTCCACAAGGGATAACGAGGTCAGCGTATACTACCCGATCTTCGCCTTGGGGCTCCACTTCCCTCTCCATCCCTTCCTCCTTCTCGTCCTCCCCTACCTCGAACTCCCACTCTTTCAATTGATGCCGAACTCCATTAGCTCGATGGTCGGCTTTCTTGTCCTTTGATCCGCCAGTTGCATCATCCCGACGCTGCCGCTCTTCCAATATTTCTTTAAGGCGAAGAGGAAGGGGCGTACTACTATGTCTGCGTGAGGAGACATCGGCCTCTCGTCCTCGAGCTACCGGACAAAGTGATGGACTGGAAGGAGAGATTTGTCTTCGACTCGACTCTGGCAAACTTGGCTCTGAGGTGGAACTGGGAAACTCTGAATCCCTTAGTGAATGCCGAAGTGGTTCTAGAGGGGAGCAACCTTGAGAAAGGCAAAATCCTGGAGGAGGTCCCTAGGGAGAGCCGTGTGTTGAAGGAGATGATTATGGATGAGCAGCTCGCTCAGTACGCCTGGCTCGAAGGTACTTCGAGCTTAGTAATCCACTTCTGATATGCTCACCCTGATCTGTTTTCTTTTTGCATGCGCGACAATGAGTCTGTCAATGGAGGAAGTCATGAGAATGGCAAGGGATGCGTCGTCGAAGCAACTGCTGACCAAGGGCAAGGGCATACAGCCCACACCCAAGATCTGGACACCGTCCGGGCAGAAGTGGAGTCAAGAGGCGGTCGCCACTACTCAGGCCGAGAAGGAGGCGCGGAGCAAGAAACACAGGAAAGAGCCCACAGCGGCCGCTCACACTTCCCGCACGAGGGAGATGGCATCGGGGGGATTCGTCAACCTCGACCCGACCGAGCCCAAGGCCGTCCTCACTGCAGCCGGGTCGCAGGACCCGCCGATTACCATCGTCCCTGTCAGTTCGGTCACCCCTCTACGTCCTCTGGTTTTACCGGCAACAAGCCAGGCTCCGGCTGCATGCTGGCCCTACGGGTGCACACCGTCTGGGTTGGGTAAGCTGGCCCCTCCTAGCTGTGAAGTGGCGCTCATGACCTTCAAGTTGCGGAAGGAGGAGCTCGTCGCCCTCTCTCCAGAGAAGTTTGTCACGCCGCACTACCTGGTGGGTGCCCTTGAGTCAGTCTTCGATGAGGTTGGGGTAGCGGCCGGCCTGGCGGAGAACATCACTCTGTCAAGGGACTGAGAGTCCCTGATCAATGTGGACGCGAACGCCTTTGTGGTACGGCCGTCTGGCACGGCACGCAGGTTCGTCGCCCCCTTTATTCGCCTCGTTGACCTTCGTCTTTGTTATTTGAGCTTACTCTTTCGATTCCACCTTTATGCGATGGCTGCACTGGTGTCCCTCCAGCTACACACATTGGCGGCGGTCAAGGCCGAGTCTACCCTTGCGAGAAAGGTGACTAGTTGAAGGCCGACAAGGAAGCAGAAGGACGTCACTTGGAAGTTGACGAAGGTCCGGGGGTATTATCAGACCCAGAAGGAAGAGACAGCCAAGCTGGACAAGGCCATTGAGGAGCTAGAGGAGAGGGTCTGCGACGAGGAGGCTCGGAGGGTCGCTACCGAGAAGCTCCTGGCCTTGGAGAAGGAGGCGGCCGCGACGAAGATCACCGAGCTGGAGCAGCAGAATGCTGAGCTGGAAAAGGTCGACCTGATCAAGATCAGGCTCAGGCTGTCCTCCAGTACCAAACCAACGAGCTCGTCCCCGTCCTGATGGCCATGATGGCCGTGGGCTATGATGACAGTCTGGATGTCGGCCTCGAGAGGGCCAAGGCGAGGCTGGGGAGGCTCGACCCCAACCTAGAGATTGACTTTGCCCGCCTATCAGTGCCCTCTGATGATGAAGCGGAGGCTTCCCATGCTGTTGAGGTCAATGTGGTGGAGACTCCGGGTGGTGGTGACCAGGGGGCGACCAGGCGGACTCCCATGTGACGGCAAGTGGAGGCCAAGAGGGCGGCGACCGAGTCGAGGTGCCATAGGCTGGGGCGACAATGTATGTCCGAGCCTGGGGGCTTCTTCTTTTTGTTTTAAAACTGTAGTGTAAATAGTTAAATGAAATGAAATTGAAATTTTTTTTGGCTTACTATTGCTGTTGTTTGTTTACCATGTTCGTTTTGCGCCTTGTTTGTGTGTGTATGACCCCACCTTCAGCATGGACGAGCTTAAGGTCAAGGAGAAATGGAATGTTATAGAGTCGCACTTCCGCCCCGGAGGTCGTAGAGAGGGGGGTACAAATGGGCCAAAGCCGACCCCGCGGCCTCTGTTGATGGGTGAGTATTAGGCCGTCGTTGACCTCGCATGTCTGCTCCGGTGTTGGTGGCGAGCTATCGAGGGGGGTGCAGATGGGTTGAAGCCAACCACATGGCCTCTGTTGGTGGGTGAGCTATCCTGGAGGTCTTTGATATGGCGGGTATTGGGCCGTTGCCGACCCTGCATCCTCTGTAATCCGACGGGTATTGGGCCATTGCCTACCCTGCATGTCCGCTCCGGTGTTAGTGGCGAGCTACCGAGAGGGGGGTGCAGATGGGCCGAAGCCTACCTTGTGGCCTCTGTTGGTGGGCGAGCTGCCCGGAGGTCTTTGAGAGGGCTGGTATTGGGCCGTCGCCGACCCCGCATCTTCTGTAATTGGGCGGGTATTGGACCGTTGCCGACCCTGCATATCCGCTCCGGTGCTGGTGACGAGCTGCCGAGAGGGGGTACAGATGGGCCAAAGCCAACCCTGTGGCCTCTGTTGGTAGGCTAGTTGCCCCGGAGGTCTTTGAGAGGGCGGGTATTGGGCCGTCATCGACCCCACATCCTCTGTAATCGGACAGGTATTGGGCCGTCGCCGATCCCACATGGCCGCTCCGGTTTTAGTGGTGAGCTGCTGAGAGGGGGATGCAAATGGGTCGAAGCCAACCCTGTGGCCTCAGTTGGTGGGCGAGCTGCCCCGGAGGGCTTTAAGAGGGCGGGTATTGGGCCGTCGCCAACCCCGCATCCTCTGTAATTGGGCGGATATTGGGCCATCACCGACCCCGTATAACCGCTCCGGTTTTGGTGGCGAGCTACCAAGAGGGGGGTGCAGATGGGCTGAAGCCAACCCCGTGGCCTCTGTTGGTGGGCGAGCTGCCCCGGAGGTCTTTGAAAGGACAGGTATTGGGCCGTCACTGACCTTGCATCCTCTGTTCAGGCGAGTATTGGGTCGTCGCCGATCCCGTATGTCTGCTCCGATTTTGGTGGCAAGATGCCGAGATGGGGGTGTAGATGGTCCGAAGCCAACACCTCGGCCTCTGTTGGTTCCTCTTGCGAAGTCTTGGACTCTTGGCGTGGGCAAAAGATTGCACGTGCTAACTCCCAAGTGTAGGATGTCACCAAGTAGTGTTGGATCTGGATCCTAGCCTAGAGGGGGGTGAATAGGCTTTTAAAAATAATTCGTGCAACCCATGAATAATCATACGTAGTTATAGCAGCAGCAGGGTAAATAAAATGCAGACACAGGGTACACAGTAGATTTACCCTGGTTCGGTCGTCCCAACGACCTACTCCAGCCCCCAAAGCAAATACTAGATTGAATAGTGCAATAGGTACAAAGTCACAAGTTAGAGCACGCTCAGAGCACCCTCTACGTCTCTACACTCGCCAGACTCTCAGTACCCCACACGCAGTGTTTCCTCTCACTATCAATCCTAGCAAAGCTTTCTACCAGCTAGTCCCAAACTAGCTGGGTCCCACTTGTCTAGTCCCAACTAGACAAGTCCCAAAATAGTCCACAAAAATCGGTAAAAGTTTCCCCTACAGAGAACGTTACACTAATACACGAATAAAAGAGTTTAAGGGTTAGAAATGCTCAGTTCGTGTCCGTGTAGGCATCTCTGTCCAATCAGCACGTCGTCAGCTCCAATCTGACGCAAACGGTGTCTCAATCTGACTCATGGATGTCAAGTTATGCACTGGTCTGTGCACAAAGCAATTCAGTTCAAATCCTTATAATCTGGCGGTCTGTGCGCGTAGCAACTCCTCTTAATAACTCAAGTCGGTGCGCAAGGAAATGCAGTTCACTTTCTTTTAATTAAGCGGCTGTGCGCAAAGCGACTCCCATTAAAATTCCCCGCAACGTCAGCATACGGAATTTTCCGCCTCCGTTCGAATTCTTTCGCACGATTCAATTAATCGCGACCGTTGATTCCGTTTTCCTCGCGATCTCGTCCGCTCGTTGATTCTCAATTCATGCAGCTGCGGAGAGAGACAACGTCTTCTTCGTCTTCGACGGCGACTAGCGTTGTTCAGCAGTAGCGGCGACTAACAGGTAGCGTCGTTCTCGTTCAACAGCAACGGCGGTGTCTTCGACCTTCAGCAGCGACGAGCTCTTCGTTCGACGGTGACTTCGGTGGCAACGATGAAGGCACAACGACGGCGGCGACGAACTTTGTCGATAATGCGGTGTAATCTCCGGCAACTTGGTTTCAGAACAGGGCAGGCGACGGCTTTGATGAGAGCAGCAGCGACGAGCCCGTGGATGGAGAAAGCTCTCCCTGCAGCTGCTCTTCTCCGCTTCGATATCTCCGATGGCTGAGGGTTCTGATAGCGGCGAGCAACGGCTTCAAACGGCGGCAGACTTTGTGGATGCGGCTCCTCACGGCGACGTCTTCTTCGACGGCGGCCTGTCGATTCCGGTGGCGGTGCTCATGCTCGACAGTGGCGGCGGCGACTTCCTTTCGACGGTCGTGCACTGCAGTCTCCGACTGCGGCAGTCTTCTCCGATGGCACAACAGAAAACGGTGACGAGGGGTTTGACTTTCTCCGACGTGATGGCGGCGTCGTAGGGCGGTGAAGTGCTTCAAGGGAGGTCTGCTTCATCGGCGGCCTTGACAGCGTGATGAGAAGCTCCGGCAGCTTTGGTGACGGCGGTACTCTGTGGACAACGGTGGCGATCTCCGATAATGGTGATGGAAATGTTTTGAACGGTGATAACTCCTCCTTGGCGGCTGCTAGACCTATACTCCGGTGATCAGCTTCTCAACGTTGATGTCGAAGTCGGCTTCTTCAAGCTTAGAAGCTTTTGGCTAGAAGCTTTTGGAAACGCAGAGGTCGGGGTTTTGTCAATGTTGAGGGTTAGAAGCTTTTATGGAGGAGAGGCCTTGCATTGTTTTGTGGGATGATGTTGCAGCAATGGAGTTTTTTGAGTTTAAGAACTTGGCCAAGGATTTATTCTTCTTTTCTCTTTGTGTTTTTCGTGAGAGAGTATTCCATAGGTTTTTGTTTTTGGAGTTGGCTAGGGTTTTTGGTTGTTAGTGTTTTTATCAGCCGCACCAATAATTTTTCAACCCCCACAATCTTTGCATTAGGATGATGCGTTTATATAAGATGCCCCTAGGGTTTTTGTTTGTGCAGCTAGGGATATTCTAGGGATGAGAGAGAATCTCTACAATCTAGGAGATCAGGTATTGGTAGAAGTTTGTATTTGATTAGGATTGGAGAGATTGGCTTTGACTTGATCTCTTCTCCATTTGAAATACAAATTCGGCTAGGAGAATCAAATGTGATATCTCTAAAAGATTTGATATGAGATTTCATCCCATTTCTCTCCCATCTTTGGCCTAGTCCAAATTGTATGTGTGTAGCAATTTCCACTAGCTCACAATTTGTCCAACGCATTGATTTACGTTCATTTCGCCAAGCCTGAAACACACTAAGCACACACATTAGATATACCGATACATTTGTCATCATCAAACCAAGATCCTAGATCGTTGCTTCCAACAATCTCCCCCTTTTGGTGATGACAAACCCATAAAAGATTTGAGCAATAGATGGGTGTGTGAAGTGTGTTGAAGGGTGTAATGCAATATGATGTATGGATGAGTCATTCAAACATTACAAAGTATGCACACCAATTAGGGAATATAAAAACATGCTCCCCCTTCTCTCAAGCTCCCCCTTTAACATTATTTTTCATGCTCCCCCTTCAACAAATAATACCGACAAATCTTTCGTTTCTTTCTCCCCCTTTGTAATCACCAAAAGTGAATTAATGAAGTCACAAAAAATATTCCATGCAAAAATAAACCATTATTGAATGTAGCGTGTAATTTGCATGAGTTTTCCAAATAATAGACAGTTCAAGTTCATAGAATTTCAAACCAAGACTTCTCCACCTTTGTGTAAGTGAAATGATATAGACGATAAAGTGCAAGAGGAGATTCAATATCAGAAAATCAACCAAAGCAATCCACATTTTCCAATTTTCATGAATATCACTAGGATTGATTTTTCCCACCTCATCAAAGATGAGTTCAAGTTACCGAATCCCAAAACATGGCCTAAAAGGACTTTTAAATGTGGGATGGCATTGCTTGACGAGTTATATACACCAACGCTAATGATTACCCATGTAGCACAAGTTGGATACTCGTGGGTTGTGTTTTAGCCATGAAGTGTATCCATTTTTCATACGGAGCAAATATCTTTTTTTTCATTCTTTTGTGCTCAATTTTAATTCATGGCTAAACACATCATATCCCTTAGAAATTTCAGAAATTAATCATTCCTACATTCACTTTCCATTATTCTTCAAAAGAATCTCCAAAAGCACTAAAAAGTCAAATATCGTGAAAGTGCAAATGTAGGTGTAGAAGTAAAGTTTGAAACTTATGACACATGTCATGGCTACTAAAAAGAATAACATCATGTTCATGTAGCTACAACAATAATGAATTGACTTCTACAAGGGATAGAATTGATCATTCATACAATATCACTCAAGAGATCCATAAGAGGATTCAATAAGCACAAATTTTTTTTTGATTTTTGATTTTTCAATTTTTTTGTTTTTTTTCAGAAATAAAAACATAAAAACAAATCATGTAAGCAAGCACACAAAACAAAATAAAAACAAGCACACAAGAAATCTATGAAGGTATGCAATGAAATGCAAAGAGGGATAAAAATTATACCTTCTCGTCGCTTTTTGACGAAGGAGCTATAAGAATGAGACATTGAATTTATTGCTCCTCGCCAAATCTCCATCCCACCTACATGAAAGGTGTTAAGTGTGACCTTGGAATCCAACAAGGTCCACTAGTGTTAGCCAATATTGTTTTAGGAACCCACACTTGTTTAAACTTGACGTTTGTGTTCCTAAATTTGCAATAGTATGAAGTGTGGCCTACACTATCACAAGTAAAGCACTTTGCATATAAGTTCTTTGCAATATAAGGTGCATTGTGGAATTTCTTGAATTTTTGCTTTTCAACGTTTTTCAGACCAAAACAAGTCCTCTTCTATTATTGCCATATAATTGATTCTCTAAAATAGTGTTCAACGATTGTTTTCCCATAGAGAATTTCTTAATGGCCAATTCAAGATTAGAGACTTTGGATTTCAACAATTTATTTTCTTCCACAAGCAATGTGCATTTACTAATAAAAGCTCTCTTGTTTTCCTCTTCCTTCTTTTCAAATTCAATCATTTTTCTTTTAAAATCATTATCCAACATGCAGAATTTATCATTAAGCTCTCTAATAACATAGTCTTTTTCAGTTTCGAGCTTAATCAAATCAAGTTTAAGCATGCTAATATTATTCATCAAGGAAGGGCAAGAGAGACAAGGTACTTCATCATTAAAACTGGATTTTTCCTTTTTCAAAATATCAATAGTAGAGTCACGAGTAACAATTTCAATTTTCAGATTTTCAATCTCTTTAGACATTTCATATTCAGATTGTTGCATTTCAAAGTTCTCATTTTGATAATCATCTATAGTGGATTCAAGCTCTACTATTTTATCTTTCATTTCTTTACAAAGAGTAAGGAGTTCAGTTTTACTACCAGAAGTTACCTCATCGTGTATTCCCATCAATGCCATGCATGAATGGGCTTCGTGTTCCTCCTCCTCGCTCTCAGCTTCGCTATCCATGTCCCAAGTAAGCACCTTGGATTTTCCCTTTTCTTTAGCTACCTGAGCTGTCTCATGTGGGCAATCCCTCATTCGATGTCCTCTTTTCTTGCATTTAAAACAAGTCATTCTATTAGTAGTATTCTGATCATAATTTTGCATAGAAGACTGAAAAAAGTTAGAGCGATTAAACCTGGGTGCCATTTCTGCTCTTCCTTGCTTGGTCTGGACAAACTTTCTGAAATTTCTGACCATTAGCGCTATGTCATCATCATCATCTTCACTTTCGTCAGCTTTCAGAGCAAGTGGCTTGGTAGCTTTCTCTTTTTCCTCAGGTTTCTCACTTTCATCAATATTTTGCAATTCAAGCTCGTGGGACATTAAATTACCTATTAAGTCCTCCACCCTCATCTGTGACAAATCTTTCGCTTCTTCGATGGCAGTGACTTTAGGCCTGAAAGAGCTTGGCAGAGCTCTTAATATCTTCCTCACCTGCTCAAGGCTAGAATATGGCTTACCGAGCGAACTAGACTTGTAGACAATGTTGGTGAACCTCGCAAACATTTCTGATATCGTCTCTGATGGTAGCATGCGAAATCCCTCGTATTCCGTGCTCAGAAGTGCAAGTCTAGACTCCTTCACCTGTGACGTTCCCTCATGCGTCACCTCCAAAGTATGCCATATTTCCTGTGCAGTTAGACAATGTGAGATACGATTGAATTCAGATTTATCTAATGCACAAATAAGTGCATTCATAGCTTTAGCATTTAAAGAATAAAGCTTCCAATCATTATCATCCTACTTATCATCAGGTTTAGGCATCTCAGTATTTTCAATTTTGATAACAGGTGATTTATATCCTTTTTCAACAATTTGCCAAGCTTTATAATCAATAGAAATAAGATAGATTTTCATACGATTTTTCCAGTAAGCATAATCTCCTCCATTAAATCTAGGTGGTCAGGAAATAGACTGACCCTCAACAAAAGCACTATCAATGTGGTCCATGGTCAAACTAGGCTAGATCTACTAAACTGGCTCTGATACCACTTGTTGGATCTGGATCCTAGCCTAGAGGGGGGGGGGGGGGTGAATAGGCTTTTAAAAATAATTCGTGCAACCCACGAATAATCATACGTAGTTATAGCAGCAGCATGGTAAATAAAATGCAGACACAGAGTACACAGCAGATTTACCCTGGTTCGGTCGTCCCAACGACCTACTCCAGCCCCCAAAGCAAATACTAGATTGAATAGTGCAATAGGTACAAAGTCACAAGTTAGAGCACGCTCAGAGCACCCTCTACGTCTCTACACTCGCCAGACTCTCAGTACCCCACACACAGTGTTTCCTCTCACTATCAATCCTAGCAAAGCTTTCTACCAGCTAGTCCCAAACTAGCTGGGTCCCACTTGTCTAGTCCCAACTAGACAAGTCCCAAAATAGTCCACAAAAATAGGTAAAAGTTTCCCCTACAGAGAACGTTACACTAATACACGAATAAAAGAGTTTAAGGGTTAGAAATGCTCAGTTCGTGTCCTTGTAGGCGTCTCTGTCCAATCAGCACGTCGTCAGCTCCAATCTGACGCAAACGGTGTCTCAATCTGACTCCTGGATGTCAAGTTATGCACTGGTCTGTGCACAAAGCAATTCAGTTCAAATCCTTATAATCTGGCGGTCTGTGCGCGTAGCAACTCCTCTTAATAACTCAAGTCGGTGCGCAAGGAAATGCAGTTCACTTTCTTTTAATTAAGCGGCTGTGCGCAAAGCGACTCCCATTAAAATTCCCCGCCACGTCAGCATGCGGAAGTTTCCGCCTCCGTTCGAATTCTTTCGCACGATTCAATTAATCGCGGCCGTTGATTCTGTTTTCCTCGCGATCTCGTCCGCTCGTTGATTCTCAATTCATGCAGCTGCGGAGAGAGACGACGTCTTCTTCGTCTTCGACGGTGACTAGCGTTGTTCAGCAGCAGCGGCGACTAACAGGCAGCGTCGTTCTCGTTCAACAGCAACGGTGGCGTCTTCGACCTTCAGCAGCGACGAGCTCTTCGTTCGACGGTGACTTCGGTGGACGATGAAGGCACAACGACGGCGACGACGAACTTCGTCGACAATGCTGTGCAATCTCCGGCAACTTGGTTTCAGAACAGGGCATGCAACGTCTTTGATGAGAGTAGCAGCAACGAGCCCGTGGATGGCGAAAGCTCTCCGTGCAGCTGCTCTTCTCCGCTTCGATATCTCCGGTGGCTGAGGGTTCTGACAGCGGCGAGCAACGGCTTCAAACGGCGACGGACTTTGTGGATGCGGCTCCTCATGGCGACGTCTTCTTCGACGGCGGCCTTTTGACTCCGGTGGCGGTGCTCACGCTCGACAGCGGCGACGGCAACTTCCTTTCGACGGTCGTGCACTGCAGTCTCCGACTGCGGCAGTCTTCTCCGATGGCACAACAGAAAACGGTGACGAGGGGTTTGACTTTCTCTGACGTGATGGCGGCGTCGTAGGGCGGTGAAGTGCTTCAAGGGAGGTCTGCTTCGTCGGCGGCCTTGACAGCGTGTGATATGAGATTTCATCCCATTTCTCTCCCATCTTTTGCCTAGTCCAAATTGTATGTGTGTAGCAATTTCCACTAGCTCACAATTTGTCCAACTCATTGATTTACGTTCATTTCACCAAGCCTGAAACACACTAAGCACAAACATTAGATATAACGATACATTTGTCATCATCAAACCAAGATCCTAGATCGTTGCTTCCAACAAGTAGTAATATTCCCAGTGAGCATAAGGTCAAACTCAAGGACAATTTGTTTACGATCAACAACTGTCACAAATGGCTTTTGCGATGTGAGGAATACCACCCTTTGGGGGTGAGGATTGGTTAAGCGGATTTTTAATGTAAACCAAAGTCAAGTTTGCAAATAAAGAAAAATGTGGGATAGTATTCAAAGATGAGAAGCGCAAGTGTTTGTGGTTTCATGAGGTAGTCGGGCTTATAAATCCATCTCATATCACTACGACCTCTCATCGGGCTAAGGAGAGAGTGATCGGATAATATAACATTTCATCGAACACATGGGGTGCGAAAAGTAATGAATTAAACATTTGAGAGTAATCAACAATGAGCACAATAGAGAGGGTCATCTAGGATGAACCTCTCTTTGGATTTCCCACTAGGATTCCAATAAACAACCCTAACTCAAAGTTTCATCCACATATGATACTTTAAAATCATGCTAAAGATGCGATCTACAAGCCTTACATACATCAATCCACCAAAAACACACACAAAGAGATTAGCCACTCATAATAAACAAAGGTAACATCTTTGATTCCTAAAGCATCATCCAATAGTTCTTACAAGCAGCAAAGATCAATGAGAAAAGGGAAATATAAATTTCAATACAAGGAAACCTCCTTTTGAGATGACTCCCAAGCTTTCCTTTTGAGCTCCCCCCTTAAGCTTCCAACATCTCCATCATCTCCCAGCCCTAGAAATTTTTTTGAGAGGAAAAATAAAACAAGAGAGGCTGAAAAACAGCCCCAAAACCCCTAAAACCCAACTCTAGTATTTCGGGTCTGTTAGTGGGCATTGCGGGTCGAATTCTGGACAAAACCTGCTCAAAACTGCCATGACTGTTGCGTATTGATTCCCTGGATTTGGTTTTGATGATGAACAAACATAAATATCGTGAACTAACTCTTTGTGAGCGCAGTTATGGAGATCGTCGCCAAAATTCTACGTACATCAAAAGCGACGTCTCAAGACTTCTCAAAGCGCGTGATCATGTGCCGGAAGCTTCGTTGAAGCTCAAGGAGAATTATTGAAGTCAAGAGATTCGGATTGAAGCTTTGAAAATGGTTCGTCTAGTTTATTTTATAGTCTTCTAGCTTCTTTTCGTAGAATGTTAAGCCTTGAGTAGGACTTACATTATAATCTTCATAACGCTCATATCTTAGAGCTAGGATTATCTTAAATGCCCATAGAATCTTTCCCGAAGCTTTACGCTTCATTTCGCGGCTTCTTATGCATCCTAGTTGGTTCAAGAAGAAGAACCAACCGACTAGATTGTCATCTAGTCGGTTAAGAATCCTTCTTGAACCGACTAGATTTCCTTGCTCAATTCAGCCTAGGCACTGTTGACCAATTAGTCGGTCCAAAAAGGTTCACCGACCGACTAGTTGTCAAACTAGTCGGTTGGAAATCCTTCTTAGACCGACTAGTTATACTTTCATTTCTTCAACCTAGCTTCTGTTGACTAGTTAGTCGGTCCAAGAACATCCATCGACCGACTAGTTGTGAAACTAGTCGGTTGGAATTTGTTCTTAGACCGACTAGTTCTCCTTGTGATCAGCCTTTTGATTTTAACTACTTAGTCGGTCAAAGAACACTCACCGACCGACTAGTTGTCAAACTAGTCGGTTGACAAGTCTTCTTAGACCGACTAGTTCTATCGCCTGAATTCTCTATCTTGGCTGTCAACCTTTTAGTCGGTCCAAGAAGAATCACTGACCGACTAGTTGCAAAACTAATCGGTCAGTGATCCTTCTTAGACCGATTAGACTGCTTCAGAAATAGATCCGTTGGGCATTTAATGTCACGATTTTGCTTCTCTCTTCTCTCACTCCTATATAATCTTGATGTGCTTCTAACCTAGCATTCAAGGCTGCCATTATTGAGTTTTAGAGAATCAAAGCGAAAGCATTCAATTCTCTTTTCCAAGCTCTCTCTTCTCACATAGAATCTCTCCAAACTTTTTGAGTCCTAATTTCCTCAAGAGAGATTCTCTTCATTGTGAGCCACTCAGTCCAAGAACTTGATTCAAAGTCACCAACTCCATCCTAGCCTTCGATCGCTGTTCATCTTGGTGGAGCTAGGGTTTGGTGACATTCTCTCCTTCAAAATCTTCCTTGCCCTAAAATCAGTAAGTTTACTCAAGGCATAGGATTTTGTTGGTAAGTATATTATTGTTTCATTTACTTTACTATTAAGTTTATCTCTCGGTTGTGAGAGAATATCGTGATCCGGGGTTGTGGGAGTCACGTTTTCATTTGTGTATGATTTGATCTTGTAGAGGTTTTCTACAAGAATTTCAAAGTGCAAACTTGGGTTAGAGGATTCTAACTCAAGTAGCCGGAGGGGATCCAGGTGTCTGGGACGTAGGATCGCCGGTAACAAGTCGGGGAGACTTGGGTGGATCCGAACCCGTTACATCGCTTGTTTGCAATTGTCTTTCTTTGTTGTCATATTTTCATTCCGCATTGTTGGTTGAGTTTACACAATAATTAGGATTAATTATCTTGATTATTTTAAAGTACTATTCACCCCCCTCTAGTACTTGTGCAGTAGCTATCAGGGCATTACATTTGGTATCAGAGCCAAGTTCATATCTATGTCTACCAACGACAACAAGACCGTTCGTCCACCTTCAGACTATAGCACCTTCAAGAACCGTGAAGGAGCTTCTTCGGTGATGGAAGGACACTCATCAACTAGGTCTCCTTACTTCAACGGTGCCAATTATGGGTACTGGAAATGCCGGATGGAAACGTTCCTCCGGAGCACTTCACTATGGAGAGCTACGTTGACGGAGTATGTCGAGCCCGCCGAACAAGACTTCACGAAGTGGACTACCGTGGAGGTCATCGCGGAGGTAAACAATGCCAAGACAATGAATGCCTTGCAATGTGCGTTGGAGCCCGAAGACTTCAACAAGATATGCACATGTAAGAGTGCATATCAAATCTGGAACTCACTCCTCATCTTGCATGAAGGAACGAGTAGGGTAAGAGACTCCAAACTCACTGTTGTAAATAAAGAATTCGAATTATTTCACATGCAACAGGGTGAGAAGATGAAGGAGTACTATGCTCGCTTCGTTGACATTACCAATGAGTTGGAGGCTCTTGGAAAGACTTACACCCAAAAGGAGAAAGTCTCAAAGATTATTGACGGACTTCCTTCTTGTTGGGAAAAGCGTACCTTCGCCATCGAGGAAGGTAACGATATGAATAAGTATACTATCGTACAACTAATGGGTACGTTGATGTCCTATGATGTATGCAAGGACAGTAAAATAAAGATGCAGGACAAGATGAAGTCGTACTTGAAGCAAGACGAGCCGAAGAAAAAGGCGATTGCGTTCAAGGCCGTGCCATCTACATCTACCGATGATGAAGAATCGGAAGACGAGTTGGACTTAGAATCCATTGCCCTTATGGCAAAGAAGTTCAACCGATTCTTCCGGAAAGGTAACTTCAAGAACAAATCTAAATTTAGTTCTACAAACGCCTTCGCTCCTTTGTGTTTTAAATGCAACAAGCCAGGACACATCAAAGCGGATTGTCCTCAAAACAAACAAAAGGAGAAATGGAAGGCGCCAAAGTTCGACAAGTCACGAAAGTACAAGAAAGGGTACAAGAAAGTGCTTGTCGGCACATTCACCGACTCCGAAGAGGACTCCTCAAGTGGAGAGTCGGATGATGAACAAGTGGAGCAAGTACACATGTGCTTCATGGCTAGAGAGGAACATGATCAAGAGTCCTCCTCCGATGAAAGCGAGGATGAAGGCGATGAGGTAATGATGGATGACCTTAGATTAACTAACGAGCAAATTTGGTCTAAGTTTTCTAAACTAGTAAATAGATATACTAAGACTAAAGATGAGCTAACTAGTCTCCAAACCTCACCTAAGCCTATCATCATCATCAACGACACCGTTGTTGAAGGCTTGAGAAATGAGATTGTAAATCTCAAATCTCAACTTGAGCATGTTCACATTGAGGATTCGGAGGAACACAAGATAGCGGATTGGATTTCTCGAAACTCAACTTTGAGTATTGAGAATGAGAATCTCAAGTCTCGTGTTTGTGAACTCACTACACGAGTGTCCACTTTGGATGCTACTATACTTTCTCTCACCGAGAAGTATGAGTCCACATTAGGCCGAATTGATAAATTCAACAAAGGCAAGGACCATTTGGATAATATCCTAAATGACTTACTTCCGGCCAATCATCGTATTGGCTTGGGGTATAAAAAGGGAAATTCATCCAAATCTTCCACCACCTTTGTAAAGCCAACTTTCGATGCCTCAACTAGTGGGAGTAAACACCTCATGGGTAGTTCATCTACCAATGGTGCTTCTACTAGGTATATACCCCCGTTTGGAAAGAAACCCACTTTGGGTGGACCTCCAAAGAAGGGTCATGCATTCATGTACAATAATACTATGCCACGTAGGAACACACATCCTACTCCACCGGTTCACAAATATGATGATTTTTATGCTCCACATCCACGGGTACGTGCACACCAAGTGATACACACTCACGCACGTGCTCCCCCACATGCATATGTTCATCCACATCACTATCATATGAATGATTACCATCATGCACCATATCATATGTCGCCCCCACCATTTCATCATGTGCCATATGCTTATCCTCGTCATGCATTCCCTAGGCCACTTCCTTGTAGGCCACATGCATCACGTAGACATCAACAACGTATGCATGCTCCCAATAGGAATAGGACCCCCCAAGACATTCATTATTTGGGGCCCGAAGAACACTAACATGCATGAAAAACAAGCTTACATGAATTCTTATTCTTATTTTATGAATTCGATAGCGGCTGTTCAAAACACATGACGGGTGAAGCTCAATTGCTCTCCGGAGTGGTGCCCATTGAGAATGGGAACCGAGTAGTCTTTGGAGGCAACGAGAGCGGAGCCATCATTGGTGTTGGTAAAGTTGGTAACCCATCTAAACCTCTAATAAGTGATGTTTACCTTGTTAAAGGCTTAAATCACAATCTCATTTCAATAAGCCAACTTTGTGACAAGGGTTACAAAGTTAGCTTTGTGAAAGGAATGTGTCATATTTTTAGTAAAGATAATAATAATTTGTTATTCTCTGGCACACGCCATAAGGATATTTATATATTAGATCTTCTAAAATCACATGAACAATGTCTCATTGCCAACACAAGTGAACAACACTTATGGCATCGACGTTTTGGTCATGTGAACTTTGGAACACTTTTTAAGCTATCCAAGTTAAATTCTATTAAAGGATTTCCTAAGCTTACTTTCCAAAAGAAAATCTTTTGTGACTCGTGTCAACGAGGCAAACTTCCGAAGTCGTCATTCAAACCTAAGAAAAGCGTTTCATCTAAACGGCCTCTAGAGCTTTTACATCTAGATCTTTTTGGGCCAACTAGAGTTGCTTCATTAGGGAATGCTCGATATGGACTTGTCATCGTTGATGACTTTTCTAGATTTACTTGGGTATTTTCTTTAAGTAATAAAAATGATGCTTTTGAAAACTTCACAATATTTGTGAAGAAAGTACAAAATCTCATTGGAACCACCATTGTCACTATTCGTAGTGATCATGGAGGGGAATTTGAGAATGAGTCTTTCTCAAATTTTTGTGATGAAGTTGGTATTACACACACATTTTCTTTCCCTCACGCACCCCCTCAAAATGGCGTTGTTGAGAGAAAGAATAGGACGCTAGTGGAATGTGCTCGCACAATGCTTGATGATAGCCAACTTGGTCATCAATTTTGGGCGGAAGCGGTACATACCGCTTGCTATGTGTTTAATAGAATACTCTTGAGGCCCGGCACCAAACAAACTTATTATGAATTGTTGTTTGGTAGATTGCCTCAAGTTAAACATTTTCGAGTTTTTAGTGCAAAATGTTTTATCAAAAACACATATGGTAGTTTGGACAAATTTGATCCAAGATCCGATGAGGGAATATTTGTTAGATATTCCTCACGTAGCAAAGCCTACCGAATATACAACAAAAGAACCTCAACGATCAAGGAATCACTTCATGTTTCATTCAATGAAAATTTTGTCCCGTCTAGAATTATCAATGATGATGACTCCATGGAAGTTATATGTGATTCTATTGGTAATTCTAATTCTATTGATTCTATTGATACTAACCCTACTGATGATTCTTTTGAGAATGTTCCTAGTGATCAGGGAGTTCCCAAACGGCTTCATACAGTTCGTGACCATCCCCATGAGCAAGTCATTGGCAACATACTTGATAGTGTCAAGACGAGATCTCAAGTCAACTACTTCGCTCATTGTGCCTTTGCCTCTTCAGTAGAGCCAAAGAATATTAATGAAGCATGCGAAGACAGTGCTTGGATCCTAGCCATGGAGGAGGAACTCATTCAGTTTGAGAGGAATGAGGTTTGGGAGCTAGTTCCATTACCTTCGAAGAACCACACTGTTATAGGAACGAAGTGGATCTTCAAGAATAAGACCGACGAGAACCAAAACGTCGTCCGGAACAAAGCTCGGTTAGTAGCTCAAGGCTACAGGCAAGAGGACGGTATAGATTTCGAAGAATCCTTTGCTCATGTAGCTAGATTAGAATATATTAGGTTGTTGTTATCTTTTGCATGCCATAAAGATTTTAAACTCTTTCAAATGGATGTAAAAAGTGCGTTTTTAAACGGAGATGTCGTTGAGGAAGTTTATGTTTCTCAACCTCCGGATTTTATAAATGAAAAGTTTCCAAATCACGTTTTCAAACTTAAGAAAGCACTTTATGGTTTGAGATAAGCTCCTAGAGCGTGGTATGACCGCCTAAAGAACTTTCTTTTGGATTTAGGTTTTAAAATGTGTGAAGTTGATTCTACACTATTTGTTAAGCATGCGAATCATGATATTATTTCAGTTCAAATTTATGTTGATGATATCATTTTCGGTGCTACTAACTTCACTCTTTGCAAAGAGTTTTCTAATTTCATGAAGGACCAATTTGAGATGAGCCACATGGGTGAGCTCAAATATTTCTTAGGACTCCAAATTCGCCAAATGCACGATGGAATCTTCATCAACCAAACCAAGTACACGGTGGAGTTGCTAATGCGGTTTGGAATGGAGAATGCTTCTGGCAAGAAGACTACAATGAGCACTACAACACATCTTGATAAAGATAGGGCGACAAAGATGTAGACATTCGTCTACATCGAGGTATGATAGGTAGTTTATTATACCTTACTGCCAGTCGGCTTGATATTATTTTTGATGTATGTGTATGTGCTCGTTATCAATCACAACCTAAGGATTCACACTTAGTAGCGGTAAAACGTATTTTCTGTTATTTAAGTTACACACTCGACTACGGATTATTCTATCCAAAGTCTAGCACATATGAGTTAATCTTATATAGTGACGCAGATTATGCTGGATGCAAATCCGACAGGAAAAGTACTAGTGGCACTTGCCATTTTATAGGAAATTCTCTTGTCTCTTGGTTTTCCAAGAAGCAGAATTCTGTATCACTTTCAACCACCGAGACGGAATATATTGCCGCTGGTGCTGCATGTGCACAGGTTCTTTGGATGAGACACACTCTTAAAGACTTCGGTATAAACTATGATACTTGCCCTATCATGGTGGACAACCTAAGTGCAATATGTCTCTCTAAGAATCCGGTACACCTCTCCCATACCAAACACATAGATATCCGTCGCCATTTCCTAGAAGATCATGTTGCTAAAAAGGACATCATTCTAGTGTACGTTGAAACCCAGAAGCAAATCGCCGATATTTTCACGAAACCACTCAAGGAAGACACCTTTGTGCGGTTACGTCGAGAATTGGGGATTATGGGTGAATCCGAGATTTAGGATTCATATTTTTCAATAATCCTGCATGATAATGTTATTCTATATGATCATGCTAGATTTGTTGGGATTTTCTGGTTTTATGATTGGATTTTTGGAATTTATACTAGATATGTTCATGCACGTCGTATTTATGATTTTCTATATTTTATGGGGTAGAATAATGATGTTTGAGAGTGATTTAGATGTTTGGTCCAAGTGTTCTTTGGAGAGAACTCAAAATTTCAAATTCTCAAATTTTTGGACTCTCTTAGTCGGTCCAAGTTCATTAGCCGACCGACTAGTTTCAGTTCTAGTCGGTGAGTGATTGAACTCAGACCGACTAATTCATGCTCTAAATTTGGCTTCTATTGCTGTTTGCAGTTAGTCGGTCCAAGCTTATCGGCCGACCGACTGGATTGTATTCTAGTCGGTCAGCACTTGAACTTAGACCGACTAGTTGCGCATGGGCTTTTGTGTCTTTTGTTTCCTGAATCAACTCCCTCCACCGTGCGCCGCCGTTTTCGGCCGCCGTCAGCCGTCGCCGATCACCCCTCCTCCTTCCTAGGGCCTCGCTTGGTATATCTCCCATGCCTTCGGGTGGGGTCGATATCTCGTTATGTCGCGATGACCCGATGTGTCTTGCGGCATACAATCGTATTGAGCACTGTCCTTTGATCCTCGAGCACTTTGTCCAGTTTTCTGATTTTCCTAAGCTCTTCGATCTCCTGTCGTATAGCGGCCTACTAGATTATCTTAGCCATGATCCCAAGACGAATCCTCGTCCATATCCTCGACTCGTCAAACTCTTTTTTGCCAATCGAGTTCGGGGTGAGTATGATGACACCCACTGCATTGAGACCACTGTCTTGGGGGCACCCATTGTCCTCACGGCAGAGATTTTAGGGCAGTTGATTGGTGTCTCCTCCTCTGGCCTGCTCCCCTCAGATATCTCCATGGATAATATCCACGATCTTGACCAGTCCATGCTTGCTGAGATGTTCCATGTCATTCCTCCCGCCATGATTGGCGTTCCATCGAAATCCTTCAAGCCAAATGCGTGGGTCCTTAACTTGATTCTGAAGTCGTGTCTTCTACCAAAGTACGGCTCCTCCAGCTTGCCCTCCCAGTCATTCCTGAAGCTTATCTACGCTCTTTTTATGGGGAGCGAGATAAATTGGGCCCGCATTATCCTTGACAAGATGGATTCCTTTGAGTGCATACGGAAGTCCACCAAGTCAGCCCATATTCATTATCCCTGCCTGCTGACCCTTGTCTTTCATCACTTTGGCATTCCTCTCCCACCTGATGATCAGCGTCCGTTGGGTCCTCCCCTGAATGCGACTGCCGTCAAGAAGTCTCTTGCGGCCTTGCGTCACGTTCAGAGGACTACCCCTTCTGCTCCTCCTCCGCCTTCTCGCCCTGACTCTTCAGCTTCTCAGAGCCGTCAGGAGGCTCGTATTGCTCGATGTGAGGAGATGCTTGCTCGCATCTGTTATCACTTGGGCATTGAGGTTCCTCCTACAGTTTCTGATGAGGAGGCCATGGATGATGCTGATCTTGAGGAGCTTGCTGCTTCTCCAGCTCATGCCCCCGAGGGTACTTCTGTTGGCACTTCTTCTGCTCGTGCTCCCGAGAGCACTCCTGCTGCCACCATTCCTTCGGTGGATACTCCAGGCGTTCCCGAGACTTCTACTACCCCTTCTTCTGCACAGCCTGCTGCTGCTGCTGATCCTGCCTCCGCCTCCTGAGCTTGCGTTGGAGGACTCTCCTATGTGCACTTGGTTGATCTATTTTGTCGTGAGAGAGTGGGGTATGATAGTTGGGTGGTTATGTATTTTTGATGTATTTTTGGATGTTTTAGTGATACATTTTGATGTATGTTCGTTTTGATGTCTGTTGAGACATGTGTTGTATGTTGTGTACCGATCTGATGATCGTTTATATTTGTGTTGGCGGATGTATACCTTTTGATGTATCCTATTATATATATATACATACATCATGTTGCCATTTACTTCAGTGTGCACATTATATTTCTTTTTGTCTCTGATGTTGATTTCTTCTCTCGACGATTATATTGATTAAATAGAATTGTTTCTATGAAAACATAGAATAGTTTTCCATGCATTAAATTCACTAAGAATGTTGATATTGGAGAGTATGTTCCATAACTCAATACGTGAAATTGATTTGAGTTTTGATGATTTCATTTTTCGCTTTTCGACTATGGTCTCGTTGGCACGCTTTGATTTTCTTCGTTATTTTACATTGGTGTCATTTGGACCATGGTCGTATTCTTCGATTCTCGTGCTTTTATTTTAGCCATTGTTGTTGTCGTTGATCTCCTCCCGCTCTTTTTGCTAATGCCAAAGGGGGAGATAATTAATAATGACGATGTGCTAAATGATAATTTAAAGCAATTTACCGTAAATCTAATTTGATATGTTAGATTCAGGGGGAGTTACGATATAAAAATGGGTTTAGATCCTAAATTTCAATAATTGGGTTCATATTTTATACTTTCCTCGTCTGCTTGATGCGTATGATTATTATTTAATACGGAATTAACGTGTCATCAATGCAGGGGTAGTAAGTAAATTTCATTTGACTCATTATTATTGATTATTATTTATATTGGTTTGTCATCACCAAAAAAGGGGAGAATGTTGAATATTGATTCCCTGGATTTGGTTTTGATGAGGAACAAACATAAATATCGTGAACTAACTCTTTGTGAGCGCAGTTATGGAGATCGTCGCCAAAATTCTACGTACATCAAAAGCGACGTCTCAAGACTTCTCAAAGCGCGTGATCATGTGCCGGAAGCTTCGTTGAAGCTCAAGGAGCATTATTGAAGTCAAGAGATCCGGATTGAAGCTTTGAAGACGGTTCGTCTAGTTTATTTTATAGTCTTCTAGCTTATTTTCGTAGAATATTAAGCCTTGAATAGAACTTACATTATAATCTTCATAACGCTTATATCTTAGAGCTAGGATTATCTTAAATGCCCATAGAATCTTTCCCGAAGCTTTACGCTTCATTTCACGGCTTCTTGTGCATCCTAGTTGGTTCAAGAAGAAGAACCAACCGACTAGATTGTCATCTAGTCGGTTAAGAATCCTTCATGAACCGACTAGATTTCCTTGCTCAATTCAGCCTAGGCACTGTTGACCAATTAGTCGGTCCAAGAAGGTTCACCGACCGACTAGTTGTCAAACTAGTCGGTTGGGAATTCTTCTTAGACCGACGAGTT
The DNA here is from genome assembly GCA_030789695.1 of Scilla litardierei. Lineage (NCBI taxonomy): Eukaryota > Viridiplantae > Streptophyta > Magnoliopsida > Asparagales > Asparagaceae > Scilla > Scilla litardierei. The sequence continues at coordinate 114,328,065 of CM061130.1, read as the reverse complement.
ATACTTTCATTTCTTCAGCCAAGCTTCTATTGACTAGTTAATCGGTCCAAGAACATCCATCGACCGACTTGTCACGCCCCGCTTCCCAAAAATGTGGAGGCGATACGTGAGAAGGTCCGCTCAGACTTGAAGCTGCAAAGCTCCAAGCCCGATAAGCATCAATCAACAATAAATTGGCAGGTCCTTGCAACGCAATACGAAACAACAATAATAATAATGAAGTGAGACAATAAGCAATTTATTAAATCTCAGAATATCCATAAAATAAATTACAATATCACAGAAAAGCCAACAGGCTCAAAAGGAAAAGCTAAGGCCCAAACATGGCCAACAAAGTACAACATACAAGCAAAGGTGCCACGCACCAACAACTAACAGCAAACCTAAACAAGGAAGGGAACACAGGCGACCTCTAAGACTGGTCACCAATGACCACAAACTCCTCCTCGGCAACCATTGGCTCAGCGCCAGCAAACACTACGTCCTCTCCAACTAGCTCTGGCTCAGGATCTAACATGTGTCACCCAAAAGAGCAAGGGGCACATGTCAGCAAGTCTAAAAAGACTTAGGCAAGGAAACTGAAAGGAAAGTAAACTAACAACATAGCAGTTAAAGTATGGTGCATGTCAAGCATCGTATGGAAGTAACAAGTGAAGTACAAGTAGCAAGTAACAAGTGGTAGGTGTGACATGTATTGTCAAGTAACAAGTACAAGGGATCACCCACACACGTGTTAGTGCCCTATTGCCCGCAGGCTGTGTATCCGTACAAGGGATCACTCGGAGAGTGCCCTATTGCCCGCAGGCTGTATTCAAGTACAAGGGATCACTCGGAGAGTGCCCTACTGCCCGCAGGCTATGTATCAGTACAAGGGATCACTCGGAGAGTGCCCTATTGCCCGCAGGCTATGTTCAACTCGTTTTCTGGACCACAAGCCAGATTTGTAATTGGCCTAGGGTTGTGCCCGCAAAACGGGTGCCTAGACGAAACAAGTAGCACTAGTATGTAGCGATGCTACGCAATCATGATGAGTGTTCAAGCATGCAATGACGTGAGCCGATATTCGCGTACCATTAATTGAATTTAAACATGACAGGCAAAATGCAATGACATGGACAGATATTCGCGTACCGTTAATTTAAATTAAACATGGCAGTTAAAGATGCATGGATGACATGAACAGTTAATACGCGTACCGTCAAGTGAAATTAAACGTGACATGGTAGTTATGCAATCATGATAAATGACGGATCTAGCTCCGTTGTCAAGCTAGTTCCTGAAATTGCGCCTAGGCGAGTATCATTTCATCGCCTAGTCTCTTTTACGCCTACAACAAGCAAATGGCCTAAGACATGGCCTAAAACCCGAAGTGGTAAGTTTCACTTGCCTAGCACCAAGGATGACGATCAATGAGGCACGTCGCACAAAAAGCTAATCTACGGGAATGGAATCGCTGCCATGGCAAAACAACATTAGAACAATATCTCTAACATCCATTTTATTAGGGTTTCAATAAAATCACAAAGAGGGTTATGAGAATATTAAAGGATCGAACCCTACCGTATAGAAGTAGAAGATCGATGGCGAGCAAGCACGGCGACGGAAGAACGATCCGGAGAACCTACGGTTCATATCAGGAATGGATGGAGAAATATGGAGAAAAGGAGGGTTTGGGGGTTGGGGATGGCCTAGGGCATGGTGGCCGGCCTAAATGAAGAGGGGGAGAGGCTCTTGATGAAGGAGGAAGGCTAGAGGAAGGTTGGGGAAGATCAGAGGTCAAGGGGGAAGGAAAGAGGCCAGGAGAAGAGAAAGAAGGAAAAGAAACAAAGTGGGGTTTAAATAGAAAATGACCTGGCGGCTGCCCAGAAATTAGGGTTTCGACACTGATTAGTCGGTCAAAGAAGGGTGGCTGACCGACTAGTTTAGCAACTAGTCGGTCGGTCGTTCAACTGTGACCGACTAAAATCAAACAGCGAAGAAGGAATAAATCTGGGAAGTGAAACTAGTCGGTCTGTGAAGGCCCGTCGACCGACTAGTTTGTAATCTAGTCGGTCGGTGAGTGTTCATGGACCGACTAACGATAAACAGTAACTCTGGTAAAATTGATTGAAGGAACTAGTCGGTTAAAGAACAAGTTCTGACAGACTAGTTTCACATCTAGTCGGTCGGCGGTTGTTCTTAGACCGACTAAGAGTAAACAGTAACTCCTGAATAATTGATTCAATGAACTAGTCGGTTTGAGAAGAGTTCCTGACCGACTAGATCTCAATCTAGTCTGTTGGTCCCCCTTCTTGAACCAACTAACGTGCACGAAAAGTGCCGAATTGAAGCGCGAAGTTTCGGGAAGATTCCTACGGCTTCTAGGATCAACCTATCTCTAAGATATGAGTGACTTGAAGTTCGTCATGAGTGACTTACTCCAAGATCAACGATTCTAAGGAAGAAGCTAGAAAATCACAACGAAACGAACGAAAGCTACGGAGACGGAAATCACACGCAAGGAGAAAATCCACCAAGACATATACATATATATCGATAACACTAATATAGAAAAACCAGTCGTTACATCCTACCCACCTTAGAATAAAGTCCGTCCTCGGACTTTCTAACATATCTAGTCGCTCTAGTAACTACCCCAATCATATCTAGTCGCTCTAGTAACTAGTCGCTCTAGTGCGAATATAAGCACTTGTAATCAACATTAACACTACCAACATGCATCATCCACGCACATCATACTCTTATACCTATCATAGCCATTCATACTCATACATGTATCTCAATCATATATATACATACATCCCTTATGTAGTTATTACTTACCTAGCACAAAACAATAGTCCATATACTCACAACCAATTAAATAGTTCACACCAGTAAATACCATCGTAACATTCTACGTTAGGTAGCTACTTATGAACAAGGCAATAAGAATACACTACTCCCTATATCTCCTAGTATACATCCAATACCAAACACGTCAACACACGTAATCACTCCACACCATCTAAACTCAAGTTATTATATTTAATATACTTCCACCATCATTATAATTTCACAATTTATAGCCATTCCAATACATGCAAATATTTCACTATAACTTCACATCATATACGGCCCTATAATTATACCCACAACACGCCACACATATTATAGTCACCAAAACTTATAACTAAGCACATACTTACCCGTGCATGGTGCACACCCACACACGCTAACATTTCATTCACATTTACCAATCATACGATTATAAACTCAGTACATCGACACGCTTAGTTTTAATTAGTACATATATATATATATATATATATATATATATATATATATATATATATATATATATATATATATATATATTCACGCAGGCAAGCCCCCTAATAAATAACTATACCACAAGACCAACACCTATAACTATATACTGGTTTAGGGACCCACAATCATGTGCGTAACACCACCGGACACAAACAATCCAAACATTATACATACATCATCCATCACTATACACCAACCACATACAAATACACCAATGTACATAGAGTATACTAACTCAAGCTTGAGTGAGACTCAAAATCATAGCAGAATAATTCCATATACATAACACATCATCCATACATATACCAATACTATCTAATGCATACACGTCTACCAACATAACCATATACATATCAAAATGTCAAACACCCTTAATATCTAATCAGGTAATATCACATATTTCAATCACTTCATATACCATGTTATTATTACAAACATCAGCACACCTATAATTACAATACTCTCCCTAATAAATGTTGTCATCGTATGGTCACATACACGTATCATATATTCATACCATATCCATCCATCTATAATTGGCACATCAACACGCTTACTTCATCCATTAGTTAAGATATGCTGTAGTCGGGTATACCTCATGGTATACACGCATACGACATCTCATAAAAACAAGTAACACCAATCAAACAATCATAATCCTACTATCATATGTTTATCACACTTACACTCATGCAGCTAGTACATAACTACCTACACAAATATACCAATACCAACACACATACAACTTCATATGCACCATGAAATTTAGTACACTACGACGACACATCAAATTACACTAATGGGGCCCACCAAACTATATTAAGGTTGACACGACGACGACAAGCTATATTGGCTAGACAAAAGGAAAGAAATTGAAATCAAAAGCGTAACGAATAGAAGGATCGAAAAGTATGAAAACGGTCGTGTAATGATGTAATGATGCTCCATTAGGATACATGGAAAATAGTGTAAATAACATATTCTAAAATATGAAAAGTTTGAAAAACGTTATACTTCAAAAGTTGGAGTCCCTTTTTCGTATAAAAATATTTAGAGGTCGATAAAACAAATTGTTTGAAATAAGTTTGAGTCGAATATACATAATAGGAGAAAACGGTTTATTTGCTTACATAAAGTCATTAAAAAGGAAGTAAATCATTTACACGAATTTTGAGTTCGTAGTTTAGAAAATATTACACGGTAGTAACTTAATAACGTTTGCAAAGTTTGAAATGAAATTAAATTAATTGAAAAATTTAAACTCAGGTTGAATGCTTTCAAAATCCTTAAGCCAGGGAAAATTTAAAGTAATCAATATTGAAACTACTTTTAGAGGAATCAGGATTTACCAAAAAGAGACTGTTTTACACAAAGCTCTTAACATACGAGCACCACGAGCCTGGTGCTGATATATAAAAATAATTGAAATTCCATTTAGGTTAGAAATTATTCTAAAAGCATGTATGGTGGACGGAAAGATAACAATAGCTTATTAGTAGTATTATCAAAATTTGTAGTGAAACTTTAAAATCAAATTTATGGAGGGTCTAGATCAGAAAAGGTTATGAAATAACGATTTTTACAAAAATCTGAAATAGGGGAAACGAGGAGCATAACGGACGTAGTACTGATATATAAAAATTAATTGAAGTTCCACTTTAGAAACCATTTTTAGAAATATGTATGACGAATGGAAAGATAATAACATCTTAGTAGCATGGAAGTAAGTGGGAGGATATACATATAATTATTAAATTGGTAATAAAGCTTTAAAACCGAATTATGGAGGTCTAAATCGGGAAATGGTCTCGAAAAGTAATTTTACGAAAATCTGAACTAGGGAAACGTTGAGCATAAAATCGACTTGCTGAAAGCTGAAGTCCCATGTGACTTGAAAGGTATATAAGAAGTAAGCACGATACGGTATTCGAATAAGTTTTAATGGCATAAGTAAGAAAAGAAAATTATAATTCAGGTTAGGAAAAACAGAAGTACGGTTCGGAATAAAATTGGTATATGAAAAGGGGCAAGACATTTATATCGATATGAAAATATAGGCTGGAGAATATTATAAACTAATAATCAAAAATCTCGACAAAAGTTTCAATGTTTAGAAAAGAACAAATAGATTTAAGTCGCGAAAGAGTATGAAATCTAATATATATATTAAAAGTTTGCGAACAAATTTAAACTTAGCGAAAGAGGAACATCGAAAATACTTTTAGGGGAAACAAGGATTTGCCACAAGAACGGGTTGGTATAAAGACTTGAAGTACGGGTACGACAAACTTATAATTAGTATATATTCATAAATTAATTGGAGTTCTATTTATCTTGAGGGAAGTATTTTAAAGTACGTATGGTAAATAGCTAAAATGAATTTCGTTATTTAGAAAAGGTGGTATATCGAATTATCGAAATAGTACCAAAGTTTAAAATCAAGTGCGGACGATATATGTTAGAAAAATAGTTACAAGATAGTAATTTAAAATTACGACCAAATAGTCTTCAAAATCTAAGAATGAATTTTAGCTCAAATGGAAGTAATGGAAATATATTGAAACAAGGTTTAAAATAAAATTTAAATCGAGTGGAAACTTTTAATAAGGAAAATTTGAAAACGACTTTGGAAGAATCAAGATTTGCAATGGAAAAGATTTGAAAGGTCAACGATAATAGTAAGGAGGGGATCATGTGAATCGAGGGCAATGAATGTGGTTGTGTGAGGCATGCGCCTAAATTACAATTCAAGAAAACTATGATGAAAACCTACGGTCAGTAACACCGAAGTGTAGTGACCAGGAAAAGATTGAATCAGAGGGTCCTAATCATCGGTTGACTAAAGGCCAAGAAAAACTTAACACTAAGGCTTCCTAATGACTAGAGTATATTAGAGACCTCATGGAAGGTTCTAAGAGAATCGAGATCATGTTCTATTGGGCCTGAAATCGATGAACCCAAATGGACCTATAATTATTATCGTTGTTCCGATAGCTCGCATTTGCAAATGGACCTGCATGGGCCACCAATAAAACCTGTCACGCCACGCTTCCCAAAAATGTGGAGGCGAGACGTGAGAAGGTCCGCTCAGACTTGAAGTTGCAAAGCTCCAAGCCCGATAAGCGTCAATCAACAATAAATTGGCACGTCCTTGCAACGCAATACGAAACAACAACAATAATAATGAAGTGAGACAATAAGCAATTTATTAAATCTCAGAATATCCATAAAATAAATTACAATATCACAGAAAAGCCACCAGGCTCAAAAGGAAAAGCTAAGGCCCAAACATGGCCAACAAAGTACAACATACAAGCAAAGGTGCCACGCACCAACAACTAACAGCAAACCTAAACAAGGAAGGGAACACAGGCGACATCTAAGACTGGTCACCAATGACCACAAACTCCTCCTCGGCAACCATTGGCTCAGCGCCAGTAAACACTACGTCCTCTCCAACTAGCTCTGGCTCAGGATCTAACATGTGTCACCCAAAAGGGCAAGGGGCACATGTCAGCAAGTCTAAAAAGACTTGGGCAAGGAAACTGAAAGGAAAGTAAACTAACAACATAGCAGTTAAAGTATGGTGCATGGCAAGCATCGTATGGAAGTAACAAGTGAAGTACAAGTAGCAAGTAACAAGTGGTAGGTGTGACATGTATTGTCAAGTAACAAGTACAAGGGATCACCCACACACGTGTGAGTGCCCTATTGCCCGCAGGCTGTGTATCCGTACAAGGGATCACTCGGAGAGTGCCCTATTGCCCGCAGGCTGTATTCAAGTACAAGGGATCACTCGGAGAGTGCCCTATTGCCCGCAGGCAATGTATCAGTACAAGGGATCACTCGGAGAGTGCCCTATTGCCCGCAGGCTATATTCAACTCATTTTCTGGACCACGAGCCAGATTTGTAATTGGCCTAGGGTTGTGCCCGCAAAACGGGTGCCTAACCGGAACAAGTAGCACTAGTATGTAGCGATGCTACGCAATCACGATGAGTGTTCAAGCATGCAATGATGTGAGCCGATATTCGCGTACCATTAATTGAATTTAAACATGACAGGCAAAATGCAATGACATGGACAGATATTCGCGTACCGTTAATTTAAATTACACATGGCAGTTAAAGATGCATGGATGACATGAACAGTTAATACACGTACCGTCAAGTGAAATTAAACGTGACATGGTAGTTATGCAATCATGATAAATGACGAATCTAGCTTCATTGTCAAGCTAGTTCCTGAAATTGCGCCTAGGCGAGTATCATTTCGTCGCCTAGTCTCTTTTACGCCTACAACAAGCAAATGGCCTAAGACATGGCCTAAAACCCTAAGTGGTAAGTTTCACTTGCCTAGCACCAAGGATGACGATCAACAAGGCACGTCGCACAAAAAGCTAATCTACGGGAATGGAATCGCTGTCATGGCAAAACAACATTAGAACAATATCTCTAACATCCATTTTATTAGGGTTTCAATAAAATCACAAAGAGGGTTATGAGAATATTAAAGGATCGAACCCTACCGTATAGAAGTAGAAGATCGATGGCGAGCAAGCACGGCGACGGAAGAACGATCCGGAGAACCTACGGTTCAGATCTGGAATGGATGGAGAAATCTGGAGAAAAGGAGGTTTTGGGGGTTTTGGGGGTTGGAGATGGCCTAGGGCATGGTGGCCGGCCTAAATGAAGAGGGGGAGAGGCTCTTGATGAAGGAGGAAGGCTAGAGGAAGGTTGTGGAAGATCAGAGGTCAAGGGGGAAGGAAAAAGGCCAGGAGAAGAGAAAGAAGGAAAAGAAACGAAGTGGGGTTTAAATAGAAAACGACCTGACGGCTGCCCAGGAATTAGGGGTTCGACACTGATTAGTTGGTCAAAGAAGGGTGGCTGACCGACTAGTTTAGTAACTAGTCGGTCGGTCGTTTAACTGTGACCGACTAAAATCAAACAGCGAAGAAGGAATAAATCTGGGAAGTGAAACTAGTCGGTCTGTGAAGGCCCGTCGACCGACTAGTTTGTAATCTAGTCGGTCGGTGAGTGTTCATGGACCGACTAACGATAAACAGTAACTCTGGTAAAATTGATTGAAGAAACTAGTCGGTTAAAGAACAAGTTCTGACAGACTAGTTTCACATCTAGTCGGTCGGTGGTTGTTCTTAGACCGACTAAGAGTAAACAGTAACTCCTGAATAATTGATTCAATGAACTAGTCGGTTTGAGAAGAGTTTCTGACCGACTAGATCTCAATCTAGTCGGTTGGTCCCCCTTCTTGAACCAACTAACATGCACGAAAAGTGCCGAATTGAAGCGCGAAGCTTCGGGAAGATTCCTACGGCTTCTAGGATCAACCTATCTCTAAGATATGAGCGACTTGAAGTTCGTCATGAGTGACTTACTCCAAGATCAACGATTCTAAGGAAGAAGCTAGAAAATCACAACGAAACGAACGAAACCTACGGAGACGGAAATCACACGCAAGGAGAAAATCCACCAAGACATATACATATATATCGATAACACTAATATAGAAAAACCAGTCGTTACATCCTACCCACCTTAGAATAAAGTCCGTCCTCGGACTTTTTAACATATCTAGTCGCTCTAGTAACTACCCCAATCATATCTAGTCGCTCTAGTAACTAGTCGCTCTAGTGCGAATATAAGCACTTGTAATCAACATTAACACTACCAACATGCATCATCCACGCACATCATACTCTTATACCTATCATAGCCATTCATACTCATACATGTATCTCAATCATATATATACATACATCCCTTATGTAGTTATTACTTACCTAGCACAAAACAATAGTCCATATACTCACAACCAATTAAATAGTTCACACCAGTAAATACCATCGTAACACTCTACGTTAGGTAGCTACTTATGAACAAGGCAATAAGAATACACTACTCCCTATATCTCCTAGTATACATCCAATACCAAACACGTCAACACACGTAATCACTCCACACCATCTAAACTCAAGTTATTATATTTAATATACTTCCGCCAAAGTCACCAACTCCATCCTAGCCTTCGATCGTTGTTCATCTTGGTGGAGCTAGGGTTTGGTGACATTCTCTCCTTCAAAATCTTCCTTGCCCTAAAATCAGTAAGTTTACTCAAGGCATAGGATTTTGTTGGTAAGTGTTTTATTGTTTCATTTACTTTACTATTAAGTTTATCTCTCGGTTGTGAGAGAAGATCGTGATCCCGGGTTGTGGGAGTCACGTTTTCATTTGTGTATGATTTGATCTTGTAGAGGGTTTCTACAAGAATTTCAAAGAGCAAACTTGGGTTAGATGATTCTAACTCAAGTAGCTGGAGGGGATCCGGGTGTCTGGGACGTAGGATCGCCGGTAACAAGTCGGGGAGACTTGGGTGGATCCGAACCCCTTACATCGCTTGTTTGCAATTGTCTTTCTTTGTTGTCATATTTTCATTCCGCATTGTTGGTTGAGTTTGCACAATAATTAGGAATAATTATCTTGATTATTTTAAAGTACTATTCACCCCCCTTCTAGTACTTGTGCAGTAGCTATCAGGGCATTACAATGACATCAAAAGGAAGACATTGCGGGTCGGGCGATGGGCGTGCCCGACCCACGAGCGCTGGGCGATGGGCGCGCCTGACCCACGGGCGCTGGGCGCCGCTCACTAGGTCACGGGCCGGCTCTCAAGAAATGGGTTTTTGTTTTGTTTTTTTATTTTTTTAAAATAGCGGACCGCGTCCTGAGCGGGCCGCGAGACTTTGGGTTCTTTTCTTTTTTGTTTTTTTGTTTTAATTTGCAGAATTGCTTCCATTGCTTGAAAAATTCCCAAAAAAATTGGCTCCAAGCTCCAAAAATCCTGGAAAAATTTCAGAAAATCCGGAAAATTTCCAGGACTACCTGAAAAATAAGAGAATCTAAGATTAGTCCACAGAAATCGCATTTTATATATAAAATAAGAATAGGCTTTAATAATCCACGATATCACGAGTACGCACGTATCAAAGCCAATATAAACATGATATACACATAAAATGCCCCAAAATGGGGGGGGGATATGCAATTTATACCCAGAATCACATCCACAACTAGATTTTTGCTAGTCCCTAGCAAAAAAAGCAATATATTCGGATTAACCACATAGCACACATCAAATTCTACAATATTCATGGGACATGGAAAATTTCCAACATAATCTCAATTTCAATATACCAACTCATAAAAGAGAGAAAATCCAAGAGTAATACTTCAATATTGCTCAAACCAACAAAGCACAAGCAAAGTTTGCATTCATTGAGATTAAAGCATAAGCGTGTCGTAGTATCACAACCTTCAAGAACTTGATCAAAAACAACACCTAGCTTTCTTAATTCTTGGAAGTTTGATATGTGGATCATGTTTATTCATGTTTTTATATGAAACTTAGGATGACCCATGTAACGAGGGTTCGGTCAATGACTCCCAAATCAGAAGATTTTGGGGCATTTGGGCCAAAAAGGACCCCGCGGACCTAATAACCCGAATCACCTAAGATTCATTTATTTTTTTCTTGTGCACTCTCCTAAATCCTATCTTTCAACGTGAATCCCCATTGTTTTGTGAGGACCGGGCTACTTGACAAAACTAGAAGAACAATGCACTTATTCTTTTTCTTTCTTTCTTTCTTTCTTTCTTTTTTTGATCCAACACACCAATCAACCACTCATCAAGCATAAACCAAGCATATATCCAAGGCCAAATCCCATCAAATTGAAAACCATTCTACACTAAAGACTTAATCCAACTAGTGCATCACAAAGTTTGCACAAAACTAATCCAAACCACATCGAAGACAAAATTCATCGAATTATGCACTATTTTTATGGATAGCATATTAAAATTGATCCCATGAAGAAAAATCACTAAAATGCAAGCCAATCATAATTTAGGAGTTTGAACATAAGATTTGAATCCAAATGTATGCATGATTGTGAAGCATGTAAGGGATTAAGCACAAAGCTAGCAAATGAGCAAGGAGGGTCAATGTTATGCTCGCAAGATATTGGAGATGTCAACATGGATGTCGCCACACAAAAAAAAATTAACAAAAACAATTAACTAAACATCCTAAATCTAACTACAACTCTCCCCCCAACTAAATATATGCATCGTCCTCAATGAATGAAAGGGTAGTAGAAACAAAAGTTGGAACAAACGCACATATTTAATCGCCACCCGAACTGGATCTGCAAGTTTCTCGGTGTTCCTCTCCTTAGCCCACAAATAAAAGTAAGGCTTCAAACGTTGTCCATTGACCTTGAACTCACTCCCATCTTTTTTGTTCACCAAGATCACTGCTCCATGATTGTATACATGTTTCACCACGAACGGTCTGGACCATCTCGATCTCAACTTTTCCGGGAAGAGATGAAGCCATGAGTTGTATAGTAGCACGCTTTGGCCAACGTAGAATTCCCTCCTCAAAATCATATTTTCATGCTCAAATTTCATTCGCTCCTTGGCGATTTTGGCATTGTCATATGCATCCCTCCGCAACTCCTCCAATTTACATATCTGCAGTTTGCGAAAATTGTTGGATGAGTCACAAATGGAATTAAATTGTTTAATTGCCAACAAGGATTTGTGCTTTAATTCCACGGGCAAATGGCAATGCTTTCCATAAACAATCCTATACAACGACATTGTTAAAATTGTTTTGTAAGCGGTCCAGTATGCCCAAAGTGTTTTCGGAAATCGGACACTCCAATCCTTGCGTGTATGATTCACTATTTTTTGTAGGATGTTCTTGATTTCTTTATTAGCCAATTCCGCTTGGCCATTGGTTTAGGGTGGTAAGGTGTGGAAATTTTATGTGTGACCTCAAACCTCTTCATCAAGTTAGAGAATGGTTTATTACAAAAATGAGAGCCACCGTCGCTAATAATAGCCTTGGGAACTCCAAAACGTGCAAATATGTTTTCCTTGATAAATTTTAGCACAGTAGAACCCTCATTGTTCCTACATGAAATGGCCTCCACCCACTTGGATACATAATCAACGACTACTAAGATATATGTGTACCCAAATGAAATGTGGAATGGCCCCATAAAATCTATGCCCCAACAATAAAAAATTTCAATTTCTAAGATCGGGTTTAAGGGCATCATATTTCTTTTTGTTATTCCCCTAACTTTTGACATGACACACATGATTTACAATACGTGTATGTGTCCTTAAACATAGTGGGCCAATAAAATCCAAATTGTAGAATTTTGTCCACCGTTTTATATGCAGAAAAGTGTCCCTCACATGCACCACTATGACAAAAGTGTAATACACTATCGAACTCGTCATTTGGCACACACTTTCTAACTATTTGGTCGGTACAATATTTATACAAATATGGATCATCGAAAAAGAATGATTTTACCCGATGTTTGAATCTCCTTATGTCTCGAATCGACCAAAAGTGAGGAACCTTACCGAAAACCAAGTAGTTTGCAATATCGGCGTACCATGGCAAGGAGGACACGACAATAGTTGCTCATCCGGAAATGCATCATGAATCGGTGCGTTGGCGGGCTCGTCCCCGAAAGTAAGCCATGACAAAAGATCCGCCACCAAGTTTTCCATGCCCTTCTTGTCCTTGATCACGACGTGGAATTCTTGCAAAAGCAATATCCATCTGATAAGTCTTGGTTTAGCGTCTTTCTTTGAGAGCAAATAATTTAGGACCGAATAATCTGTAAAAATGAGAATGGGTGACCCTAAGATATAGCTCCTAAAATTTTCTAATGCAAACATTACGGCGAGCAACTCTTTCTCTGTTTTTCTGTAGTTCCTTTGAGCTTCGTTGAGGGTTTTGCTCGCGTAGTAGATGACACATGGTACTTTCTCCTTCTTTTGACTGAGCACCGCTCCCTCGGCAAAATCGCTTGCGTCGCACATAATCTCGAATGGGAGGCTCCAATCCGGTACCTGCAGAAATGGTCAATAAACATTTCAATAATTCAAATGAAGACTGACAATCACGTGTCAAAATAAATTCAGCATCAAGGGTTAATAAATGGCATAGGGGTCGGGAGATGGCACTAAAGATTTTGATGAAACGACGATAGAATCTCGCATGCCCTAGGAATGATCGCACATCCTTCACAGTTCTTGGAGCCGGTAGCTTTTCAATTAACTCCACTTTAGCTCCGTCTACCTCAATTCCTTACTTTGAGACCTTATGTCCAAGAACCATCCCCTCCGTAGTCATGAAGTGGCATTTCTCCCAATTGAGGATGAGGTTCTTCTCAATACTTCTAGTCAAAACCAAAGAAAGATTTGACAAATAAATTTCAAATGAGATACCAACAACCGAAAAGTCATCCATGAAAATCTCCACAATTTCAACCATGTCACTAAAAAATGCTTAGAACACATCGTTGAAATGTGGCAGGTGCATTGCACAAACCGAAGGGCATCCTACGAAAGGCAAATTTGCCGAAGGGACAAGTGAAAGTGGTCTTCTCTTGGTCCTCCGGGACAATTTCTACTTGGTAGTAGCCCAAGTACCTGTCCAAAAAGCAATAAAATTCATGGCCCGCAACCCTTTCTACAATTTGGTCAAGGAATGGCAAAGGAAAGTGGTCCTTGCAGGTCATGACATTAAGCTTCCTATAATCTACACACATACGCCAACCGGTGGTGGTTCGTGTACGGATCAACTCATCATTGTTGTCCCTAATGACGGTGATTTCGGACTTTTTGGGAACAATTTGGATGGGACTCACCTATCTACTATCCGATATCGGGTAGATGATACCCGCATCTAACAATTTTACAAGTTCATTTTTGACAACCACCTTCAACATCGGGTTAAGCCGATGTTGCAACTCCCTTAAGGGTTTTGAATCCTCTTCTAAATAAATGTGATGTGAGCACACTAAAGGGCTAATTCTTGTGATATCCGCTAGTGTCTATCCTATATCCTTTTTGTGTGTTCTCAACACATCCAATAAATCGTGTTCTTGCTTATGTGTGAGGTTAGAATTTATTACCACCGGAAATGTCTCACCCTCTCCAAGGTAGGCATACTTCAAATATCTCGGAAGCGGCTTAAGATCCAATTTGGTATGCTCCAAAGATGATGACATTTGAGGTGGGGAGTCCGTAGGCAATGTCTCGAATCTCGGGACCCATTTGGTGCTTGGTCCCACATGTGTCTCCTGCACAAGAAAAGATTCATCAATAGGCTCACAAAAAGTATCAAGAAAATCTAATGCATTATCAAATTCGGTACCAAAATGATCTTCAACACATGAATCTATAGGTTCCGAAGCTAAGAAGTCAACTATGTTAACTTCATCGTATTCCCCCTCCCGTGGTGGCAATTTGCTTGCATTGAAAATATTAAGTTCGAGGGTCATGTTTCCAAAAGAAATTTTTAATTGGCCACTCCTACAATTAATCAATGCGTTGCAAGTGGCCAAAAATGGTCTTCCTAGGATTATCTGGGTGGGATTCCCCGATGTGGGTCCTTGAATGTTAAAGACAATGAAGTCAACGGGGTAATAGATTTTTTCCACTTGGACAAGCACATCCTCCACACAACCCTGTGGAATCTTCACACTCTTATCAGCTAGTTGTTAAACAACCGGCGTGCTTTTTAGTTCATCCAATTCTAGTTGAAGAAAGACCGGGCAAGGCAATATGTTAACACTCGACCCCAAATCCTAAAGTGCTTGACCTATTCTCTTTGTTCCTATGGTGCATTCAATTGTAGGGAATCCCGGGTCTCTAAATTTTGGGGGAGTGTTGTGTTGCACAATGGAGCTTACTTGCTCCGTTAAGAAAGCTTTTTTTCACATTCAAATTCCTCTTCACCGTGCACAAATCCTTAAGAAAATTAGCATATGTGGGAATTTGATTAATTGCATCAAGTAAGGGAATATTAATTTGACATCGTTGAAAAATCTCCTTGATTTCAGCGTAATACTTGTCCTTGGTTGGCGGGGAGAGTCTTTGAGGGAATGGTACCGGAGTGGAATAAGACTTGGGCTCATTGGATGGATTCTTCCTTTTTGTGCATTCACCTTGCTCCTCCTCTAGCACCAAGTCCGGTATTTGTTCCTTCTCTCCCACTTCATCCACTTGTGGATCTTTAGATGGCTCCACATTTTCAAAAAAATGTCCACTCCTCAACGTCGTTACCGCTTGGCACTGCTTCATCGAACCTCCCACCGATGAGAAAGAGTTCATATTGGGGTTGGGCAATGGTTGGGCTGGAAGCTTTCCCTTCTCGAGACTTGCGGTCAACTTCGCCAAATGCTCCGCTATTTGTTGATTCTGAGTTTGTTGGAGTTGTTGAAATTGTTGGAATTATTGGCTCTGGGCTTGTTGCACTTGGATGAGTTGCTGCAACGTCTCGTTCATGGAGTTCATTTGGGTCTCACTTCCTTTCTCGTTCTTCCTTTGGTAGCAACGTCCTTGGTAATTGATATTGAAAGGGGGTGCCGTGTACGGTGGATGAGGTTGGTGTGTTGGCCCTTGGTGATGCGGTTGTTGTGGCCTCCAACTCAAGTTGAGATGATTATTCCAACTTTGGTTATATGTGTTGGAGTTGAAGTTTTGTCCAAACACTTGATTCATTTGGTTCTCTCAAAACCTCCTTCAATGTGAGAATGGTGGGATAATTGGAAGTATCGTGCCACGTGGTCTCACAAATAGCACAACTTTGCTCCATAGCCACACTCTTCACCACCCTCAACTCCATAGCTTGGGTCTTCTTTTGCAAAGCTTCTAACCGAGCTTCCATAGCATCATCGGTCTTCAAAGTATGTAAGCCACCACAACTTGGTTGTGATGAAGAGGAGTCACCTCTATCAAAGTCCTAAGTTGTGTCCCACGTTTGTGCATTCTCTGCTACCATCTCCAAATAGTCCCACGCTTCATCCTTCATCCGGCTCCTTATCAAAAAATTCCCCGTTGCACATTGTTTCCAAAAATTGCTTTGATGTCGGTAAGAGTCCTTCATAGAAGAAACCAATGTCTCGGCATTTCTCGAATCCATGGTGTGGACATGAGAGTAGAAGTTCCTTTAGCCTCTCCCAAGTTTGGTAAAATGTTGCGTTGTTACGTTGGGAAAAGCTCATGATTTGCTTCTTCAATCCCTAGGTGTAATACCATGGAAGCTAATGCACAAGTACTAGAGGGGGGGTGAATAGTACTTTAAAATAACTAAGAGGATAGTTCCTAATTATTTTGCAAACACAAACAACAATGCGGAATATAAGTAACAACAAGAAGATCACAATGCAAATAAGTGATGTAATGAGTTCGGATCCACCCAAGTCTCCCTGACTTGTTTCCGGTGATCCTATGTCCCAGACACCCGGATCCCTTCCGGCTACTTGAGTTAGAGTCCACTAACACAAGCTTTCACTAAAAACCACTGTAGAAAATACTACAAGACAAATCAATACAAAGATTGAACCATGACTCCCACAAACCAGGATCACGAACCTCTCACAAACCGAGAGCAAAACTTTAATAGAGAGTTTAATGAAATATAAAATATTCACCACAAATTCATATGCCTTGAGAGATACTTACAGTATTAGGGCAAGGAATGATGATGGAGAGAAAAGATCACGAAGAGAGATTGAAACCCTAGCACCACTGAGATGAACAGATGGAGACGGCTAGGATGATGATCATGATCCTTGAATCCTTCAGGAGAATGATCGCACAAAGGCTAAAGATCTCTTGGGAGGATTAGGTCAAAAAGAGAAAGTGTGTTTTTTAAGAATTCGAGCTTTTCAAAAATGATAATCGATGTGTGAAAAACTAGATCTGAAATCTCTCTCATAATAGAGGAATTTCCATGTTTGAAACGCATCAAACATATATGGAAAGAATTAAAACAGATCACATAGAATCGTGGAAATAAAATCTCCAACAGCAGAAAAATTAAAGCAGCTTAATCGGTCTAAGAAGGATCATTAACCAATTAGATGGAGAACTAGTCGGTCGGTGAGCCTTCTTGGACCGATTGGTTTGAAACAGAGATTTTAGTAAAAACATTACGATAAACTAGTCGGTCTAAGAAGAAACACTAACCGACTAGTTTGATAACTAATCGGTCGGTGAACCTTCTTGGACCGATTAGTTACAAACAGAGAATTGTGTGAAATAAGAAGAATAATCTAGTCGGTCTAAGAAGAAACAGTAACCGACTAGTTTGGGAACTAATCGGTCGGTGAACCTTCTTGGACCGACTAGTTGGTCAACAGAGATTAGGCTAAGATTCTCAAGGGTGACTAGTCGGTTCAAGAAGAATTCCTAACCGATTAGATTGTCATTTAATTGATTAGTTCTTCAACTTGAACCAACTAAGATGCACAAGAAGCCAAGTCAAAGACGATAAGCTAATGAACCCTATCTAATGGCTTCGAAGGCAATCCAAGGGAAAAGATAAGATAGATATGGGGGTTACTAAGAAAGTAAGACTCAAGGCTTAATAATACGGAGCTAGAAGACATAGAAATTTACAAGACAACCCGTCTTCAAAGCTCCAATATGACGAGTCTGATTCTATTGACTTCATCAACAAGTCCTTGAGCTTCAACGAAGCTTCAGGCACAATCGATCATGCGCTCTAAAGAAGTCTTGAGACGCTGCTTTAGATCTACAGAGTAAATTGGCGACGATCTCCATAACTGCGCTCAAAGAGAATTAGTATACGATATTTATGTTTGTTTATCATCAAAACCAAATCTGGGGAATCAATACTCAACATTCTCTCCCTTTTTGGTGATGACAAACCAACATAAATATACATCAATAATAATGAAATAAATGAAATTTACTTACTCCCCCTGCATTGATGACACGTTAGTTCCATAATAAAAAGGAACAGAAGCATCAAGCAGCACAGAAAATAATAAAGCATGATCCAACTATCGAAATATAGGATCGGAATCCATAGATTTTTATATCTTCACTCCCCCTGAATCTAGCATATGAAATTAGATTCATGGATAATGTTTTAATTATCATTTAGCACTTAGTCATTATTAATTCTCTCCCCTTTGGTTTTATCCAAAAAGAGCGGGAGGAAGGCAACGACAACAACAATGGCTAAACAAAAGTTCAAACACAAGAGTCGAAGAATATGACGACGGTCCAAATGTCACCAAGGAAAACATCGAAGAAAAACAATTTGTGTCAACGAGACCATAGTTGAAAAATGAAAAGCCAGAGCATCAAAAACCATATCAAATCATATGATTGATTAAAGGAACAATCTCTCAATATCAACATTTTAGCGAATTGAGTGCATGGAAAACAATTCATGTTTTCATACAAACAAAGCTAGAGAACAACATAGTCGGCGAGCGACGAAAGAAACAACAGAGACACATCACAACATGCACAATGATACGAACTGCAATAGGATGTGTGTGTATATATATATGTAACCCGCAAAAGCCATACATCCAGGCAACAAAAAATATCTAGCATAAAGTGCATGATCATATATCAATACGACAAAACCATAAATACGACGCGTAAAATTCAAACCAGTCATAAATCTAGCATGAATAGAGAATATCATAACAAATGTATACATGAGCTTATGAATATCACTATCATTCAAACAACATAAAAAATATGAATCCTAAATCTCGGATTCACCCATAATCCCCAATTCTTGACGTAACCACACAAAGGAATCTTCCTTAAGTGGTTTCGTGAAAATATCGGTGATTTGCTTCTGGGTTTCAACGTACACTAATATGATGTCCTTTTTAGCTACATGATCATCTAGAAAATGGTGACGGACATCTATGTGTTGGTACGGGAATGGTGTACATGATTCTTAGAGAGACATATCGCACTTAGGTTGTCCACCATGATAGTACAAATATCACCGTGTACACCAAAGTCTTTCAGTGTGTGTCTCATCTAAAGAACCTATGCACATGCAGCACTGACGGCGATATATTCCGCCTCGGTGGTTTAAAGTGATACAGAATTTTGCTTCTTGGAAAACCAAGAGACAAGGAAATTTCCTATAAAATGGCATGTGCCACTAGTACTTTTCATGTCGGATTTGCATCCAGCATAATCTGCATCACTATATGAGATTAACTCATATGTGCTTGACTTTGGATAGAATAATCCGTAGTTTAGTGTGTGACATAAATAACGGAAAATACGTTTAACCGCTATTAAGTGTGATTCCTTAGGTTGTGACTGATACCTAGCACAAACACATATGGCAAACATTACATCTGGCCTACTAGCAGTAAGATATAATAGACTACCTATCATACCTCGATATAGACGAATGTCTACATCTTTACCGCTCGTATCTTTCTCAAGATGTGTTGTGGTGCTCATCGGAGTCTTCTTGCCAGAAGCACTCTCCATTCCAAATTGCTTTAGCAGCTCCACAGTGTACTGGTTTGGTGGATGAAGATCACATTGTTCATTTGGTGAATTTGGAGTTCTAAGAAGTATTTAAGCTCACCTATGTGGCTCATCTCAAACTGATCCTTCATAACATTAGAAAACTCTTCGCAGAGGGTGAAGTTAGTAGCACCGAAAATGATATCATCTAAGTAAATTTGAACTAGAATAATATCATGATTAGCATACTTAACAAAAAGCGTTGAATCAACCTCACCTATTTTGAAACCCAAATCCAAAAGAAAGTTCTTTAAGCGGTCATACCAAGCTCTAAGAGCTTGTCTCAAACCATAAAGTGATTTCTTAAGTTTGAAAACGTGATTTGGAAATTTTTCGTTTATAAAACCCGGAGGTTGAGAAAAATATATTTCCTCAACGACATCTCTGTTTAAAAACGCACTCTTTACGTCCATTTGAAAAAGTTTGAAATCTTTATAGCATGCAAATGACAATAATAGTCTAATAGGCTCTAATCTAGCTACAGGTGCAAAGGATTCCTCGAAATCGATACCTTCCTCTTGCCTGTAGCCTTAAGCAACTAACCGAGCTTTGTTCCAGATGACATTTTGGTTCTCGTCTGTCTTGTTCTTGAAGATCCACTTCATTCCTATAACGTTTTTGTTCTTTGAAGGCAACGGAACGAGCTCCCAGACCTCATTCCTCTCAAACTGAATGAGCTCCTCTTCCATGGCTACGATCCAAGAACTATATTCGCACGCCTCGTTGATATTCTTTGGCTCCACGAAAGAGACAAAGGCACAATGAGTGAAGAAGTTGACTTGAAACCTTGTTTTGACACCATCTTCCATGTTGCCAATAACTTGCTTATGATGATGGTCACGAACAGTTGGAAGCTTTCTGGGAACACCCTGGTCACTAGGAATATTCTCAAGAGATTCATTAGTAGGGTTAGTTTCAACAGAATCAATAGCATTAGACTTATCAACAGAATCACAAACTACTTCCATAGAGTCATCGTCATCAATAACTCTAGGAGAGACAAAGTCTTCATTAAATGATACATGAAGTGATTCCTCGATCGTTAAGGTTCTCTGGTTGTATATCCGGCAGTCTTTGCTATGGGAGGAATATCCAACAAATATCCCCCCATCGGATCTTGGATCAAATTTGTCCAAACTACCATACGTGTCCTTAATAAACCATTTTGCACCAAAAAACTCTAAAATGTTTAACTTGAGATAACCTACCAAACAACAATTCATAATAATTTTGTTTAGTGCCGGGCCTTAAGAGTATTCTATTAAACACATAGCAAGCTGTATGTACCGCTTCTGCCTAAAATTGATGGCCAAGGTGGTTATCATCAAGCATAGTGCGAGCACATTCTACTAGCGTCCTATTCTTTCTCTCAACAACACCATTTTGAGGGGGTGCGCGAGGAAAAGAAAAGGTGTGAGTAATACCAAACTCATCACAGAAGTTTGAGAAAGACTCGTTCTCAAATTCCCCGTCATGATCACTACGAATAGTGACAATGGTGGTTTCGATGAGATTTTGTACTTTCTTAGCAAACATTGTGAAGTTTTCAAAAGCATCATTTTTATTAATTAAAGTAAATATCCAAGTAAACCTAGAAAAGTCATCAACGATGACAAGTCCATATCGGGTATTCCCTAATGAAGCAACTCTAGTTGGCCCAAAAAGATCTAGATGTAAAAGCTCTAAAGGCCGTTTAGAGGATATGCTTTTCTTAGGTTGAATGACGACTTTGGAAGTTTGCCTCGTTGACACGAGTCGCAAAAGCTTTTCTTGTTAAAAGAAAGCTTAGGGAATCCTTTTATAGAATCTAGCTTGGATAGTTTGAAAAGTGTTCCGAAATTCGCATGACCAAAACGTCTATACCATAAGTGTTGCTCGCTTGTGTTGGCAATAAGACATTGTTCATGGGAATTTGGAATATCTAAGATATATAAGTCCTTATGGCATATGCCAGAGAACAACAAACTATTATTATCAGTCCTAAGTCCTTATGGCGTGTGCCAGAGAACAACAAACTATTATTATCAGTCCTTAAAATATGGCACATTCCTTTCTCAAAGCTAACTTTGTAACCCTTGTCACAAAGTTGACTTATAGAGATTAGATTGTGATTTAAACCTTTAACAAGGTAACATCATTTATAAGGGGTTTAGAAGGGTTACCAACTTTCCCAACATCTATGATGGTTCCACTCTCGTTGCCTCCAAAGACCACTCGGTTTCCATTTTCAATGGGTACCACTTCGGATAGCAACAGAGCTTTACCAGTCATGTATTTTGAGCACCAGCTATCAAGTATCCAACCGTTCTTGGAGCCAAATTTAGATTTGTTGCTCCTTTTCTTTTTCTTGAGGACCTAAAGATAAAAACATTGTATCATGGTACCCAAGGTCATTGGATCCTAAAAGATTAGACCTTTGGAAACCAAGTCCAATTGGACTTAGACTTCCCAATATAATCATCATTGTGCACAACATTCATAAAATATGAGTTTATATATGCTTGTTTCTCATGCATGCTAGTGTCCTTTGGGCCCCAAATAGAGAATGTCTTCGGAGCCCTATTCCTATTGGGAACATGCACATTTTGTTGATTTCTACGTGGTGCATGTGTTCTACGAGGAAGTGGCCTAGTGTATGCATGACGTGGATAAGCATGCGACACATGATGAAATAGTGGTGGCAACATATGATATGATGCATGATGGTAATCATTCATATAATAATGATGAGGGTGAACATATGCATATGGGGAACACGTGTGTGAGTGTGTCTCGATTGGTGTGCACGTGCTTATGGACGTGGAGCACAAAAATCATCATAAGTGTGAACATGTGGAGTAGGAGGTGTGTTCCTACGTGGTATGGCATTTGTGTACATAAATGCATGACCCTTCTTTGGAGGTCTACCCAAAGTGGGTTTCTTTCCAAAAGGGGATGTGAACTTAGTGGAAGTACCATTGGAAGATGGACTACCCATGGGTACTCCCACTAGTTGAGGCATCGGAGAATGGCCTTACAAAGGTGGTGGAAGATTTGGATGGATTTTCCTTATTATATCCCAACCCAATGCAATGATTGGCCGGAAGTAAGTCATTCAGAATATTATCCAAACGATCCTTGCCTTTGTTGAATTTCTCAATATGGCCTAATGTGAACTCATATTTCTTAGTGAGAGAAAGTATTTTAGCATCCAAAGTAGACACTTGTGTGGTGAGTTCACAAACACGTGACTTGAGATTCTCATTCTCAATACTCAAAGTTGAGTTTCGAGAAATCAAATCCGCTATCTCATGTTCATCCGGATCCTCAATGTTAACATGCTCAAATTGAGATTTGAGATTTACAATCTCAATTCTCAAGGCTTCAACAACGGTGTCATTGTTGGTGATGACGGGTTTAGGTATGGTTTGAAGACTAGTTAGCTCATCTTTGATTTTAGTATATCCATTCACTAACTTAGAATACTTAGACCAATTTTTTTTCATTAGCTAATCTAAGGTCATCCATAGTTACCTCTTCATCTTCATCCTCGCTTTCATCTGAAGCGGTCTCTTGATCATATTGCTCTCTTGCCATGAAGCACATGTGTGCTTTCTCCACTTGTTCTTCATCTGACTCGCCACTTGAAGAGTCCTCTTCAGAGTCGGTGAATGTACCAACACGCCCATTCTTGTACTCCTTCTTGTACTGTCTTGACTTATCGTACTTAGGTGCCTTCCATTTCTCCTTTTATTTATTGAGGGGACAATCGACCTTGATGTGTCCTGGCTTATTGCATTTGAAACACAAAGAAGAAGAGGCATTAGTAGAACCAACTTTGGATTTGTTCTTGAAGTTACTTTTTCGGAAAAACCGGTTGAACTTCTTTTCCATGAGGGCCAAAGATTCCATGTCCAACTCAGCTTCCGATTCTTCACTATCGGTAGGTGTGGTAGGGGCGACCTTGAAAGCAATCGCCTTTTCCTTCGGCTCTTCTTGCTTCAAGAACGCCTTCATCTTGTCATGCATCTTGATCTTGCTGTCCTTTCATACCTCATAAGACATTAAGGTACTCATTAGTTAAACAACAGTATACTTAGACATATCATTACCTTCCTCGATAGCGTAGGTTCGCTTTTCCCAACTCGAAGGAAGTCCGTCAATGATCTTTGCGACTTTCTCTTCTTGGGTATAGGTCTTTCCAAGAGCTTCCAATTCGTTGGTTAGATCCATGAAGCGAGCATAGTATTCCTTAATTCTTTCATCCTGTTCTATGTGAAATAACTCGAATTCTTTATTAGCAACAGTGAGTTTAGAATGTTTTACCCTGCTCGTTCCCTCGTGCATGATGAGACGTTGATTCCAAATCTGATATGCACTGTTACATGTGCATATCTTATTGAAGTCTTCAGGCTCCAGTGCACATTGTAAGGAATTCATTGCCTTGGCATTACTCACCTCCGCGGTAACTTCCGCGGGAGTCCACTTTGTGAAGTCTTCTTCAACGAGCTCAACGTACTCCGTTAACGTGGCTCTCCAAAGTGATGCGCTCCAGAGAAAAGTTTCCATCCGGCATTTCCAGTACCCATAGTTAGTACCGTTGAAGTGAGGAGGCCTGGTTGAGGGGTAACCTTCGAGCACTGAAGAGGCTCGTTCACGATTCTTGTAAGAGCTATAGTCGGGAGGTGGTCGAACGGCATTGTTGTCGTTGTTTGTCATAGCTATGAACCAAGCTTTGATACCAAATGTAATACCCTGGAAGCTATTGCACAAGTACTAGAGGGGGGGGTGAATAGTACTTTAAAATAACTAAGAGGATAATTCCTAATTATTTTGCAAACACAAACAACAATGCGGAATATAAGTAACAACAAGAAGATCACAATGCAAACAAGTGATGTAATGGGTTAGGATCCACCCAAGTCTCCCCGACTTGTTCCCGGTGATCCTATGTTCCAGACACCCGGATCCCATCCGGTTACTTGAGTTAGAGTCCAGTAACACAAGCTTTCACTAAAAACCTCTTGTAGAAAATACTACAAGACAAATCAATACAAAGATTGAACCGTGACTCCCACAAACTGGGATCACGAACCTCTCACAAACCGAGAGCAAAAATTTAATAGAGAGTTTAATGAAATATAAAATACTCACCACAAATTCCTATGCCTTGAGAGATACTTACAGTATTAGGGCAAGGAATGATGATGGAGAGAAAAGATCACGAAGAGCGATTGAAACCCTAGCACCACTGAGATGAACAGATGGAGACGGCTAGGATGATGATCGTGATCCTTGAATCCTTCAGGAGAATGATCGCACAAAGGCTAAAGATCTCTTGGGAGGATTAGGTCAAAAAGAGAGTGTGTGTTTTTTTTAAGAATTCGAGCTTTTCAAAAATGATAATCGATGTGTGAAAAACTAGATCTGAAATCTCTCTCATAATAGAAGAATTTCCATGTTTGAAATGCATCAAACAGATATGGAAAGAATCAAAACATATCACACAGAATCGTGGAAATAAAATCTCCAACGGCTGGAAAATTAAAGCAGCTTAATTGGTCTAAGAAGGATCATTAACCGATTAGATGGAGAACTAGTCGGTCGGTGAGCCTTCTTGGACCGACTGGTTTGAAACAGAGATTTTAGTAAAAACATTACGATAAACTAGTCGGTCTAAGAAGAAACACTAACCGACTAATTTGATAACTAATCGGTTGGTGAACCTTCTTGGACCGACTAGTTGCAAACAGAGAATTGTGTGAAATAAGAAGGATAATCTAGTCGGTCTAAGAAGAAACAGTAACCGACTAGTTTGGGAACTAATCGGTCGGTGAACCTTCTTGGACCGACTAGTTGGTCAACAGATATTAGGCTAAGATTCTCAAGGGTGACTAGTCGGTTCAAGAAGAATTCCTAACCGATTAGATTGTCATTTAATCGATTAGTTCTTCAACTTGAACTAACTAAGATGCACAAGAAGCCAAGTCAAAGATGATAAGCTAATGAACCCTATCTAATGGCTTCGAAGGCAATCCAAGGGAAAAGATAAGATAGATATGGGCGTTACTAAGCAAGTAAGACTCAAGGCTTAACATTCTATAATACGGAGCTAGAAGACATAGAAATTTACAAGACAAACCGTCTTCAAAGCTCCAACATGACGAGTTTGATTCTCTTGACTTCATCAACAAGTCCTTGAGCTTCAACAAAGCTTCAGGCAAAATCGATCATGCGTTCTAAAGAAGTCTTGATGTAAGGATCGCCTTACCCTTGCAATATTATCAATACACCCTAGAGGGGGGTGAATAGTGTAATGGCAATAAAATTGTCCAATTGAAATTAAACTTGCAAATGCGGAATTATAAACGCAAGAGGAAATAATTGACACAATCAATTCAAACACAAACACAAGATTTATCATGGTTCCCCAAACTTGGATACGTCCAGCCTCACCAATATTCATTATATTCCCACACAGAGAAGTGAATACAAATCTCACAAGGAGATACCCCACAAAGAGGATTTATGCCATACACAAGGACCCAACCAACCCTACACGAGCATCAAGACTCTCACCAAGAGAATCACTAACTCCCACTCAGAGAATTAGGGTTAGCCCTACACTAGGACACTAAACTCCCACAAAGAGAGTTATTCCCACTAAGAGAATATCCTAATCCCACAAAGAGATAAACTCCCACAAAGAGAGATAGACTAATTCCCACAAAGAGAATTAGTGTTACAAATTCACCAAGTAAAATAAATACTCTTACCTATGCCTTGAGATGCTTACTCATAAATGGATGCAAGACATGGAAGAGGATCTCCAAGTGTTGAGATATGCTCTAAAGTACTTGGATGAATTCCCTTGAGCTGGACTTCAATGCATGAAGAGGAATGAGAGCTCAAAAGAGGGAATTGAGAGAGTTTGAGAGTTGCTTATAGATCTCTTGAGATTTTCAATAGAATCAAGAAGATTAAGAGATGGCAGCACACCCATATATATATGAACCCTATATCAAACCCCAAAACCCAAGAAAACAGCCAAAAGATCAATTCTGCAACAGCTAGAAACTGGGAGAAAATGACAGGAACAGTCGACTGATGATCATAAGACAGTCGACTGATTAACGACTAGAAAATATCCAACGGCTATAATCTGAGCCAGGACAGTTGACTGATGAAGTCGATACAGTGGACTGAAAATAGGACAGGCGCCTGTTAATCCTTCAGCAGGTGACTGCTGCAGGAGATGGAATAAAACAGAGAGCTGCACTCTTTCTCCAGATAAGCATACAGGCGACTGATATCAATAAGACTGTCTAATAGTCAGGCGACTGTAATACCTTCATCAGTCGTCTGCTGTATAAGATGGAGAAAAGACAGAGAGATGCAGAGATTGCACTTACGCTACTCAGACGACTGTTGGCCAATTCCCAGACGACTGTAAATCTAAGGCGACTGTAAACTGAGCAGCAGTTGACTGTGCGTAAAGCTCAAGTTTGAGTCAATTGAAATGTTGACTTGAGCTGTGCATATCAGTCGACTGTAGAAGGATCGACAGGCGACTAGAAATCACCCAGTCGACTGTAAACCCTTCATCAGGCGACTGATGGAAAGTCAGAGACTCCAAATGAGTGTTTGGACAAAGTGAACCTATTGGGTTGGATTCTATGATAATCCTAAGGCTCACTAAGATGGTTAGATGCATATGCATGTATGAGTAAACCATCTAACAGGGCATTTCATTAACCTAGACTCAAAAGAGAGAGAAAGCAATAAAGTAAATATTACATGGATTACATTGCTTTCCTTAGAGTCTAAGTCTTCAATCTGATGCCTTGATTGCTCTCCATCATCTTCAAGCTTTGGCACTCCTTGAGTCCAAGCTTTGGCCCTTCTCCATTTGATGTCCATCCTTGCACCAAGTGATTAGTCTCCAAGAAAGATATTCTTGAAAAGAAACTGTGAGACTATAACATGAGAGTCATTAGCAACAACATAATGTTGTGATCATCATCAAAATAAGATTGATATGAAACACCAATACTCAACAATCTCCCTCTTTTTGATAATGACACACATTATGTAAAACACAAAGAATTAAAGCACAATGCTAATGAGCTCCCCCTACTTATATGCACCAATTATATAATGAGATACACAAAATGTAAATACTCATTATACCAAATAATATCATGGTGACATATAATAGGTATGGATTACATAAACCAATTGCAATAGACAATATCATGCAAACATGAATGGTTTATCTAATCCCGTTTATCTCTCCACATAGATATATCTCTCCCCATATGCATATGTATATGATTCTCCCCTATAAGGTTACATAATGCATATAACTCTCCCCCTTGACATCGTCAAAAAGGTGGACATCAAATATATCCCCCTTTGTCATCTTAACCAAGATGTGACAATATGCAAGAATAAGAGATGTATGATACCAAATTAAAAAATTTAGTGGGTATCAATTCACTATCCCATGCTCCCCATAGATCATAGAAATGGTCAACTTTGACTTCTATGATCTAATACCAATTATAAAGAATGAAATTAACAATCTCTAACCATTGAGGTAAATACCAATTGTAGAAAAAGAATCTTGGAAAATAATCCTCTTTACTAATTGATATATAATTAATGGAGCCATGGGCCAAAAGTGTATCAAAGCAATAGATATGGAAAAATTTAGCTTCAATGATACACAAAGATATTGCCAAAACAAAAAAAACATGAACATGTTGGCAATGTCTAAGAGGTTTAGTTTGAGACCAAAAATAACCAATTGTAAATAATAATCTCAAACATCCCCCGAAATGAGAGTTAAAATATGTCTTAAAATATTTTAAACATATAACATATTAACTCCCCCATTGACATACACATGGATCAAAAATGCATGCATGTCAATAAAAACCCCAAGATTCCCATTTTCATGAAAAGAATACATTTGAAAATATTTTTCAAAATCATGAAACACACACAAACAATGGGTATGCTAAAAATAAACATTCAAGCACAATACACATGCAATATGCATATGTGTGAGGAACCTAAACATTAGGGAACCAAACCCAAGAGGAGTTTGACTTCCTAATGTAATCACATGAGGTGATCACATCCCTAACTAGAGAGTTGATATAACTATCTCTCTCTTGCACGCTAACCTTAGTGGGAATCCATAAACTCAAGGAATTCCTAGGCAAGGGTTTTGCCTTTGCAAGAGGGATGGATGTGGCATGCTTAGGTGTAGAAACTAATTTCTTGGCATGCAAAGAATGAGGATTTTGCTTCTTAGCAAAAAATGAAGATTTTTCATTCTTCCTCATTACCTCGTGATCTATATGCTTCTTGTTGATGTTATTGTTGTACAAGAAAGCATGGTGATTCTTCTTAGGTGCTTTAATAATATTTCTTGTATTTGCACTATAAGAGGAATTAGAGATGAGTTTGGGTACCACATTTTTAATATAACCCAAACATCCTCTATGATTTGTCGGATGTTGTTTTTCCAACAAATCGTGGAGTGAATCCCTAGAATACACAAAGCTTTTGAGCTTACGGGATTCCTCTTCACATTTCAACGTAAGTTGTTGAATGCGAGTAACTAAGCTAAGGTTTTGAGCAACAAGATTTTTATTAGTAAGGCTCAATTCCTTAACTTGAGATAGAAGTGTGTTTCTCTCAAAAGTGTCACAATCATGCATTTCATCATGAATTACACTAGCAATATCTAGTTCATGCAATATACTCTTAGCAATCTTATATTTTGCTTTTAATTTATTGTAAGAGTTGATGCACTTACTAGCCTTTTCGGAGACCAAATCGAAGTTATTCTTAAGCTTCTCGTATGAGATCTTTTCTTTCTCGATCTTAACATCATCATCATCCTTGCTAGAGCTTGATGATGACTCCTCCTCAATTTCCATGAGACACGATTCCTCATAGGCATTGAGCCATGCTTCCAACTCATCTTCATTTGAGCCCGAGGGGAATGATGTAGGAACATTAATTGCAACAAAGCATGCGTGAGCATCATCCTTTGCATCCTCTGTAATGCCCTACGAAGCTACTGCACAAGTACTAGAGGGGGGGTGAATAGTATTTTAAAATAATTAAGAGGATAATTCCTAATTATCTTGCAAACTCTAACCAACAATGCGAAAATGCGGAAATGTAAATATAGACAACAAATAAAATCAATCGCAAACAAATAATTTAACGGGTTTGGATCCACCCAAGTCTCCTCGACTTGTTCCCGGCGATCCTACGTTCCAAACACCCGGATCCCCTCCGGATACTAGAGTTAGAAACCTCTAACCCTAGATTTGCACTATGAAATTCTTGTAGATAAACCTCTACAAGACCAAATCATACACAATGTAATTGTGACTCCCACAACCCGGGATCACAAACAAATCTCTCACAACCGAGAGAAAAACACTTACAATATGAAAGTAAATGAAATAGAAATTCTTACCACAAAATACATATGCCTTGAGTAAACTTACGAATTAGGGCAAAGATGATTTTGGGGAAGATGAAGAGGCACCAAACCCTAGCTCCAAGATGTAGATCAGCGATGGAGAGCTATGAGGTTGTTGGTAACCTAGAATCAAGCACTTGGCTTGGAAGGCTCACAATCAATGAATCTCTCTTTTGAAATAAGAGTGAGGGAGAGATTCAAGAATGAAATCAATGAGCTTTGAATGAGATTAAATGCTTTCTCTTTGATCTCTAAACTTCACTTAATATCAGCCTTGAGTGCAATGAATGCATCACTCCAAGTATATATAGGATAGAGGAAAGAGAGAGTGAAAATCGTGGCATTTAATGCTCCAACGGCTCTATTCTGAACCCAACTAGTCGGTCAAAGAAGATTGACTGACCGACTAGTTCATCAACTAGTCGGTCGGTCAATCAACATGAACCGACTAAGAGAAGAACAGCCAAATGAATAAGTTCAGACTTAAGAGAACTAGTCGGTCCAAGAAGAGTTGCTGACCGACTAGTTTCACAACTAGTCGGTCGGTGACTCAACTGAGACCGACTAAGAGATAAAACCAAAAGTCTGAGAACAAGATGAATTAGTCGGTCTAAGAGCAAATGCAGACCGACTAGTTTATCAACTAGTCGGTCGACAAATGAGATTTGATCGACTAACGATAAATAGTAAGTTAGGCTGAACAGTAGAAGCTCAACTAGTCGGTCCAAGAAGAAACACTGACCGACTAGTTTCACAACTAGTCGGTCGGTGAACCTTCTTTGACCGACTAACTGTAAACAGTAAGTGAGCTAGAATTGAAGGAGGCAAACTAGTCGGTTCAAGAAGCTTTGCTGACCGACTAGATCACCATCTAGTCGGTTGGTTCTTCTTCTTGAACCAACTAACATGCACAAGAAGTCGCGAATCGAAGCGCGAAGCTTCGGGAAAGTTCGTATGGACTTCTACTAAGATCCTCGCTCTAAGATATGAGCGTTATGAAGATTAAAACGTAAGACCTACTCAAGGCTTAACATTCTACGAAAGAAGCTAGAAGACTATAAATAAAACTTGACGAACCGTCTTCGAAAGCTTCAATCGAATCTTCATGACTTCAATAATGGTCCATAAGCTTCAACGAAGCTTTAGGCATACGATCACGCGTATTGAGAAGTCTTGAGACGTCGCTTTAGATGTTCATATGAATTTGGCGACGATCTCCATAACTGCGCTCACAAAGAGTTAGTTCACGATATATTTATGTCCGTTCATCATCCAAAACCAAATCCGGGGAGTCCAATACTCAACATTCTCCCCCTTTTGATGATGACAAACCAACATAAATAATAATAAAAAATAATGATTCAAATGAAATTTACTTACTCCCCCTGCATTGATGACATGTTAATTTCATATTCAATAAATTCATAAGCATCAAGCAGGCGAGTAAAGTATAAAAATTGAATCCAATTATCGAAATTTAGGATTTGAAATCCATTTTTATATCTTAACTCCCCCTGAATCTAACATATCGAATTAGATTCTTGGAAAATGCTTTAAATTATCATTTAGCTCATCGTCATTATTATATCTCTCCCACTTTGGCATTAGCAAAAAGAGCGGGAGGGGATCAACGACAACAACAATGGCTTCAAATAAAAGCACGGGAGTCGTAGAATACGACCACGGTCCAAATGACACCAAATTAAAATACGAATTAAATCAAAGCATGTCAATGGGACCAAAGTCGAAAGTCGATAAATAAAATCATCAAAACTGAAATCAATTTTACGGATTGAGTTATGGAATATACTCTCCAATATCAACATTCTTGGTTAATTAAGTGCATGGAAAACAATTCTATGTTTCCACAGAAGAAATTTCTATTTAACCAAGTTATTATCGTCGAACGACGAAATCAATCATCAGAGGCAATAATATAATGTGCACAAGAAATAAATGTCAACATCAATGTATATATATATGAAACATGATACAACAAAATCATACATCGGCTAACATACATATAAGCGATCCAACGATCGAAGCACAAAATACAACATGTATCACACCGACATCAAAAAGATCATACATCACAAATGTAGCACCATAACACCAAAAATACATCAAAATACATCAAAATATCATAACCACCCACACTATCCTACCCAACTCTCTCATACTAGATCTATCATCCAAAGTGCACTAAGAGAGTCCTCAGAGAAGCTCAGGAGGCACCGGGAGGATCTGCAGCAGCAGCAGACTCTGCAGAGGGAGTGGTTACTGGAATGGCAGGAGTGTCAACAGGAGCGACGGGAGAGGAAATCTCTGGCACGATGATCGCTCTGGAATGTAACCCAAAGAACGGTTGTAGTTTTACCGCAAGCGCACGGTATAGCGGCGAGCGGGTTATCGAACACAGGGAGGACGAATGAAAGTGCTTGCTCCAATCAACCTGGCTATTAAGAAGAGAGAAATTTGCCTTTGGCGATCCTGTCACAATCGTCAGACAAAGTACGGAAATATCAAATCAAACAAAGAACGTCTAGGGAATGGGGAATCCCCACTACTCGCCGTATCCCGTCAATGTGGTTCATTGGTATCAAAATTTCTAGAATAAAATTTTGGATGAACTAGTTGCAACTGAATGTAATACCTAGCTCACGCTCTCGCGCTGTTGTCGGTCTATAGCTATCCTAGGTTCGGGTCCAATCTCTTGCAAACCCTAGCCTAGGGAAGCTAGCATTAGGATCAACATCATCGTTCAATCGCTCCCCGAGCCCACTCTCGTGCAAACTCGGTCCACGACCTAGGTTGGGATAGTTCTTACCCGTCCAATCTCTTGCAAACGGGTATCGGCACGGAATTGCAATCGGAAACCCTAGTATCGGTCCAATCTCTTGCAAACCGATACTACGGAAATTCGACTCCAACCCAATTCAGATTTCTAGGGTTTCCTATCGAATTGGGATCCAATCTCTTGCAAATCCCAATCGATATGAATACCTAGCTATCCGTAATAAATTGATCCCAAACTAACCCTAATAGCAATTCTAGCTAAATTTCTACCAATTCATCACAAATCTGAAATTGGGCTCGTAGGGTTCATACCCACGCCCCAAGACGTGGAGACTACTCACAATTCATAGCACAAACACAAAAATAATCAATGAAATTGATAAGAGAATTCATCACAATATTGAGATATGCAATAAAAATAGAATTTTTAGAGAAGGGAGACACAAACCAATGGAGTTCTTCAAATAATCCAACAAAAATCAACTTTTGTCTCCTCTCCAATCACAAGAATAAAGCTAAAAAGTTAATCTAAAAAGCTGCAAAAATCTAAAGGAAATGCTCTCGCAACTAGGGTAAAAACAGGGGTTAAATACCCCCCAAAATCGTCCAAAAAACTGTGACCAAAATACCCCTGCGCAGCCTGAAATCCGCAATTTTCGCTACAGGCAGCGCGTCGCACTCGGCCGAGTGACAAAAGTCGCACGGCCGAGTGAGAAACCCTGTAAATTTCCAGTAAGTCGGGGCCTTTAGGGGTCTTCACTTCGGGAGTCGCTCGGCCAAGTGAGTTGTCGTCACTCGGCCGATGGCTTCTTGGTACTCGGGCGGTCGGCAATTGCCACTCGGCCGAGTGGGTCTTCTAAAGCTCAGGCAGACGAAAAACAGTAAGTTGGCGATTTTTGACATGCGTCGTCTGGGTGCCACTCGGGCGGACGGGATCTCGTCACTCGGCCGATGTGGCTTCCGTCGCTCGGCCGAGTGCACGTATGGAGCGTATCCGATCTGGTCGGCCGAGCGGTGTCTCGCTGGTCGGCCGAGCGACTCCTTCACTCGGCCGAGTGGGACACCAAAAATGCCCAAACAGCTTGTTTTGGCCTCCTCGTCGCTCCTGTGACGTTCTTTCTTCTTCCGCTCCTCTCCAACCGCAAAATACCCCTCGGGGAGGTCGTCGGTGACACTCTGGAGTAGGCGTATCTCGAGATCACTCCAAATCGCTCCAAATCACCTGAAGTGCGACAAAAACAACAAATCATGAAAAGCATCGCAATATCGTCGATATATCGTGAAAAACTTGATTTGGGCGATCTAAATGGCATGCAAACATGCGGGAAAAAGGTGTAAAATAAGGAGTGATCAAAATCCCCCAAGCTTACCTCTTACTCGTCCTCGAGGAAGATAAGTAAAAGGTGAACCCGGTGGATTCGGAAAACGAAAATGGCGAAAAATGAAAAATGAAAAACGGAATAAAAATAAAGAAGAAAGAAAGAAGCGAAGAGGGAAGCTGCTAGATCATTTTCTCAGGACGTGGGTTTCACTTACTCATATAGCATGCTCCGAATGAAAAATACATGTCAAAGAGTTTTATTTTGATATCATAGTATAATAGTGCAAATAGAAATAGAAAACCCACGAACAATGATATAATTATGAAAAACGGAATAATTTTAGAATTAACATCGTCTGAATCATCTAAAGCGGTATACAAATCGCAGATCACACACTTTTCAATTGAATGCTTTCTATGAGGAGTATAAGAGTGTCACACAATAGAATAGAGAGAATAGAAAAGTGTGGATTTCATGATATGAGTGCTAAGCTTAGAATTCTAGACTTCGTAAAGCTGAAAATAATCTCACTGAGTATAGAATATTACTTAGCCTAGGTTGTCGTGCAAAGTCAAGTAGTCCCTCTCTCACACATCATTGGATTCCCTCCCCCAAGCTTATCTATAAGCGTGGTGGCATAAAAAAAATAGTCACATCCCCATTTTTGTAAAGCTCCAAAAGTAATGAAAATGAACACGAAAAGAGAGAAGAAAGAAAGAAAGAAAGATGGGATCTTTTATTGAGGATTTTTCCTCTTTTCTTTTCCTTTTTTTTTCTCTTTTTTTTTCTCTTTTTTTTGATATAGCATATATACACAATGATCCCAACTCAAAGAGAGATAATGATATATAAGAATATTTTCTCCTTTTTTTTAATTCGGGAAATTTGGAGCTAGGAATTAATAGCGGGGGAAATGCCATATAATAGGATCGCTAAGGGGAGGTTCACCAATGATTTTAAAAGTAGAGAAATGATGTTCAAGATTTGTGGAGAAAGAAATAAACATATATCTCGGTTCACTCTATAAGACATGCACGACAACTTCAGCAGGTAATCTAATCTACTCAGTTTCGATCACAAAAAAGCTAACTAATCCAGATTTATCATAGCTAACATCATTCAATCGTCCTAAAGTGAAATGTACAGTTCATGCATATAGAAGTGATATAGGAAAAGAAATCGGTACTCCAGATATAAGCATTCAATGCGTGAATCTTGGTGTGTTTTCTGCGACAGCATACATATGAATATTCAGACTCAGCTAATAATAAAATTTCATCCATTTTCATGTGGAAAAAAGGTGTGGGTTACTATATCTAAATGCAAGGCAAATCGCATCATATGATATTAGAAATAAAGTCTAAGACATGACAAATATAGCATGCATATAGAGTAAGCTAACTCCACGTTATTATCATCACAGAAAAGTCATCTCTAGTATGAGATGAAAAAGAAAATAAAGATAAAGGGGAAAATAGAACTATTTACAATGCGGCACACAGAAAAATAAGAAAAACGTGATGCATGGTAAAATAAAAGAAAAGTGATGAAAATAAGTGCAAAAGCGGAAAATGGCGTGAAACGCTAAAAATAAAGGTGGTAAATCAAGAACGTGAGAACTCACTCCCCCAAGCTAAATGGCACAGTGTCCTCAATGTGCAAAGTGTGGCGCACCGAGAGACAAGTAATGTGAGGGGTAAGTGAGGATGCATGCATGATTGAAGGAAAGAAAAAAAAGGAAAAATAATGAAACGAAAAATATGATGCGGACATGATGCATGCAGATATAGGAGTGATACAGATATATAGGTGTGGCACCAAAAACTCTCCCTCTCGCCCAAAAAATATATATAAAGATACGATCAGAAGGAGAATCCCAAAATAGGTGAGGGGAGGGGGGTGGTCAAAAAGCATCAGGACCCAGCAGAAACGGGCAGCATAACGGTAAAAATAATCGATGGCATCAAGGGTGCCTAAGAAGGTCGTGCTGCGCCGTCTCCATCCTGAGGCGGAGGAGGTGGTGGTGGTGGTGCAGGCTGCTGAGCGGGTGTGGGTGTGGAAGTGGTAGCAGGCTGAGTATGTGTGGAAGTGGTAGTGGGAACCTGCTGGGTGGGTGGGGGTACGCGTGGGAGGCGCTCTAGGACCTGGGTAAGACAGTAGTGAATGTGCGGGAGCAGGTCAAAGCGGCCAGCCATCGCAGTGACGGTGGCGGACAGGGTCCGAAGGTCGCCTCTGAGGCCACTCACCGCCCCCTCGAGAGCACGAATGCTCTGAAGTATAGTGTCAGGGGGAGGTGGTGCAGAGGGGCGCACCGGTCGGGGCTGTGTAGGTCGGGGCTGGCGTACTCTGGTGGCGTAGGTGACGGGCTCAGCAGGCAAGGGAACAAAAGGAGCTGCACTCGCGAGTGGGGGCCTGGCCTCGGTGCGAGGCTGGGCAGGACGGTGAGAAGTGGAGGCAGCAGCAGCGAAAGAAGAATACAGAAGTGACGGCGAGGCGGCCAGAGAGGTCGGTGGCACAGAAGTGTGGACAGACACCACGACACTCTCGGAAAATACAGCAGCGGTGGAGACAGAGGTGGAGACTACGGTCTCTACGGCAGGGGCGAAAGAGGGCTCTCTGCACTCGACTATGGTCGGCGGGCGCTCGGGTGGGGCAGAGGAAACGGGCTCGGCAGACAGAGGGCCAGTGGTGGTGGTGACAGGCATGGAAGCAGTGGAATTGGGCTCAGCTAAGGTACTCCTGACACCGACAGCAGTGTGGACAGAGGTGTCGGGGACGGCAGGAATATCAGGGATAGGCTGAGGGGCCACGGGGTCAACAGGGGTAGCAGGCTCGGCAGGTGCAACAGGGTCTGCGGGGGCAGCGTGGGCCTGCTCGGCCTCCTCGGCCTCGAGCACGTAAGCGGCTGGGATCAGAACATTCATCGCAGGGAGCCAGTCCACATGGGCCGGTGCTATCTGAGTCCGAGATGGGCTCGGAAGAATCATGTAATCGGCACCGTAAGGGCCGTGCAGCCAGACCCAGTGTCGCTCACCATGCGGACGCAGCATCTTCATCCGGGCCATAACATCAATCGACAGAGAAGTGGGGCCCGGTGCGTGTCGCAGGTCGTCAGGGAAGTCCTCGCCGGTCATAAGGGCAAGCAAGGTAATCAGGCCGCCGCAGCATATCGGTGAGCGAGCGCCCACCGATACGATGATGCGGTCCAAAAAACAAGCCGCGACATCAATCACGACGGCGGGGACCAACTCATTGCCCTCCCTAGATAGAGCTCTGGGCCGTGTCATCGCGTAGAGCATATAGAGCTCTGGCGTGGACATCGTACCCGGCTCATATCTGGCCAAAACGGTCGTCGCCATAAGGCGCTGAGCTATACGGAGGCAGGGATGGACAATGGCCGAGGCCTTGGCTCTACTAGGGTCAAAGGCAGCGTGAAGACCCGTAATCCGGGCCCAGAAGGCACCGGCGTCGAAGGAAGGTGGGGGGATATGGGTGGGGGCGTAACCTCGGTCGGCCCCGGGGACGTTGGGCCACGAGAAGAAGGCTCTCATCATACCGAGAGTGACCTGGCACTCCCGGTCCATGAACCGAAACGAGCATCCCTCATCGGTCCGGGCGATCGAACTAAGTACCTCAAGTGTCGGGCGGGTAAACGTATCCGCTGACACCTGAAAGAAATCTCGCCAGCCCACGTTGTCGTACAACGTGAGCATCCCCTCTAGTACCCCCAGGCGTCCTAGGTCGGCAAGGTGTGCAAACCTGGAGGGTACGATCGAGCGCTGGGAGATACGCTCGAAAGCGACGCGGTGTGCGTCGTTCCGGAACGTGATCCCCAGCGGCCCGATAAGTGGAGCCGGAGGTGGTGGCTGTGGAGCGGCAGGGAGCGGCTGTGTGGGGTGTATGGGCTGTGCGGGCTCTGCAGGCTGTGCGGGGTGTGTGGGGCCTGCAGGGTGAACGGGGTGTGGTGGAGAAGGCGGAGGAGAGTCCTCCAACTCGTGGGAGGGGCCGGCATCATCCGACTGCTTCCGCTTGGCGGAAGCTCTCTTCGACCGCGGCCGTGTCCGGGGCGGCATATGGGCCCCGAGCGCGCGCCGATAAGCGTGAAAAGTGCGGCGTGCGTAAAGTAAAGGAAAGAGTGTACCACGACACCCCACGAGTGCAAATATGTGTAAGCGTGCGAAGACGACGCCTCGACGTAGCCCGAATCAGTCCCTGGAAGCTCCCCTGGGCTCCCCTAAGCTCCCAGGAACAACCTGCGCATGAAATGGAGATATCAACGAGTAATATTCAAAACGTATGTAGCATTAGGGGTATAATAGATATATATAGAAATCGATTTGGGTTTGGGGTTCGTTTAACGCATGGATCCTTGAAAAAAACACAAAAGAGGAGAAAATAGGCTAAAATGGGGTTTACCGGAGGTGGCCGGAGTGGTGGCCGCCGGCGGCGACTCGGGCGAGGCGCGGCGGGGCGCGGCCGGCGGTGGCTGGCCGAGCGGCGGCGGCGGGGTGACGGTCGGGCGAGTGGGCGAAGGGTTCGGGCGAGGGAGCTGAGGGGTCGGGGCGCTGCGATCGGGATTTTACGTTTCGAAAAATGCGCCCGACCCCGCCCTTTATATAACAAAAGTTACGACTCGACCGAGTGACTAGGTCGCTCAGCCGAGTGAACTTTAACGAAAAATCTCTCCACGCTACGCTTCAGCCGAGTGGCCGTGCCACCCTCGGCCGAGTGGAGTAAGTCTATTCGGCCGAGTGGCTCAAGCTACTCGGCAAGACTCGCCCTAGGAGCGTATCAGTTTTACTCGGCCGAGTGAATATATATGCTCGGCCGAGTAGCAGTTATACTGAAATCAGGAAAATAAACAGAGAGTTGGGTATAGCAGACTTCCCTTGTTCGTGAGCGGCTCGGCCGGACGAACTTGCGTGCTCGGCCGAGTGACTAGTATACTCGGCCGAGTGAGCCTTGTGTTCTGCTGTTTGTCTTCGTTTGGGCTCTAAACTCTGTCTTTCTTCCTCCAGTCGATTTCATCTTCATCCTAAGCATCGAGCGCCTCCCTGGGGTGCTCCTCGACGCCTCGTGCATCCTCCAAATGATGGGTACTTCATTCTCCTCTCCTGTCAGGAAAAATAGGACCCGTTATCACAAGATTTTTGGGCGAACGACTCAAAACACTGAAAATTTCTAAAACAAAAATAAAAGAAAAATGAAAATAAAGCAATAACCATCGGGTTGTCTCCCGACAAGCGCTCGTTTAAGGTCATGAGCTCGACCCCCTATGATTTTCAATTAATGCGGGATGTTTGGTGCATATGAGATGCACCCATCAAACTTTCCGGGGAGAACGCTTGGATTCGGAAGTTGCGGCGGCGTGTTCTCCCTCGGTGGTCTCCCGTCTCGAATAGTGTTGGGGGGAGGCTCCCCCAAGCTAGCGTTTGCTCCGGTCATCCGCTTAACCGGTGACGCCAATTTCCGTATCGGCGGAGCTTTCTTCGGAGACTTTAATTTCGAGAACTTGCAGTGCTCTCGAATCCTTGCGACATCAGCGTCGCCTTCATCATTTTCAGTGGAGAGGTCGGGGGAATCATCTATCTTCTCATCTCGGCCTAAATCCGGGCCTTCCTCAAAATCCTCATCGAATAGAGCGCCAATCGAGTGGGGGATCGCCTCCTCGATTACCTCATCAAGGAGGTCCATGTAGTCAAGCTCCTCGTGGTAAGGCATGTGTTTCATAGCCTTAGGAATGTGAAGCTCCACCTCGATGTTGCCGACGTTCAAAGTTAGTGTACCTTCCCGCACGTCGACAATGACACCGGCGGTGGCGAGGAACGGGCGTCCAAGTATCAATGACGTATCTCCCTCCTCCTTAACGTCCATGATCACGAAGTCACATGGCAAGCATATGCCCCCCGGAACTTGTAGCGGGATGTCCTCGGCGATTCCTACCGGCCTCGTTATCCGCCCATCGGCCAATTGTATCCGCATGTCGGTAGGTTTCAACTTCGTCCCGGTGTTTAGCCTTAAGAACATGGAGAGAGGCATGAGGCTCACACTAGCCCCTAAATCTACCAA
Source organism: Scilla litardierei (assembly GCA_030789695.1). Lineage (NCBI taxonomy): Eukaryota > Viridiplantae > Streptophyta > Magnoliopsida > Asparagales > Asparagaceae > Scilla > Scilla litardierei. The sequence goes on along the minus strand of CM061130.1, from coordinate 114,287,639 downwards.
CGCCTTTTGTAGAGGGACACCACCCAAGGTGCAAGGAATTCGAAAACTCCCCGGATCTTTGAATTTGGCCGGCTCCTTCTCTCTCTTGGTGAACCAAGAGCCCTCCTCGGCTAGCATGATCTTTTCCTTCCTCTTCCCCCCCCCCCCCCCCGAAATCAAATCCTTTAGAAATTTAGCATATGTGGGGATTTCCACGATGGCGTCGAGGAAGGGAATGTTGAGGCTAACTCCTCTCAGATACTCGAGAAACTTTGCTAGCCTTTTCTCCATTTTTCACTCTAGCAAGCCTTTGGGGGAATGGGACCGGTGGCATGAAGCGCCTCTCCTCAATCAATTGCTCCGCTCTAGATTTCTCCTTCTCTTGCGGCTCTTTCTCCTTCTCAACTTCAACTACCGGCTCAATTGGATCCAAACTTTCCTCCACGGGCTCCTTGGTAGGAATCATGACGGGGGTGGTGTCCTTCCCGCCTCTAGTAGTGACGGCAACTACGGCATTGATGTGGCCGGTGTTGCCCCGTGGGTTTTGCTCAGGTTGCGTCGGCAATTGTTGAGTATTCCGATTGAGCAACGCCAATTGCTCTGAGATTTGAGCGACAACGGTTGTAAGGGAGTCTTGGCCCGCCTTCAAGGTAGCATTGACCTTCTTTTGCTCGACCATAAACGCCTCCACTCTAGCTTCGAAGTCGGATTGTTGTTGAGCTTGTGGAGGGTTTTGATTTTGATTTCTCCACCCTTGGTTGTATCCGGGCGGCCTATAAGGTGGAACTTGTTGCTTCGGTTGGAAATTTTGTTGTGGAGGCCCCCTCGACGGATAGTGTTGTTGTTGGGGTGGGGGTGGTGGTCGAGCTTGTTGAGGTGGTTGTTGTGGCGGGTTCAAAGCTCCTTCATTGTTGGCGTAAGAGAATCCGGGATGATTTCTTGTGGCCGGATTGGCCCAATACCCTTGGTTCCCCGCGGCGTATTGTACTTGCTCCAAGGATCCTTCTCCTTGCTCTCTCCCGAATACATGGCTTGAGATTGGTCTTGCCAATCACACATTTGGTTCGTTGGTGCGGAGGTGGAAGGGGTTCCTTGGGGCTCCGTGATAAACTTCTCCAGTCTCTCCACTACCTTGTGGAGAGAATCAAACTTGCTTGTAAGCTCCGCTACGGCCTTCACCTCATAGATACTAGTTGGCTTCAAGGAGAACGTAGAGTGTCCTCGCTCATCGCCCCATTGTTGATTGTTTGAGGCCATCTCCTCAATTAGGGCCGTAGCTTCTTCGGGAGTCTTTGATAAGATAGCACCATTCGTCGCGGCATCAATAATTTGTTTGGTCCCCGGTTAGAGACCATTGTAGAAGCTATGGACTAGCTCCCAATCTTCAATGCTATGGTGCGGGCATTGATGCTGCAGATCTTTAAAACGCTCCCAAGCCTCATAGAGCGTCTCTTGGGGTCCTTGCTTGAAGGACATAAGAGCGCTCCGTATCTTCACCGTCTTGGAGGGCGGATAGAACTTGTCAATGAATGCACTTGCCAACTCGTCCCAATTGGTGAAGACTCCCTCAGCTTACGTCCTCAACCAATAAAGTGCCTTGTCCTTTAGTGTGAAGGGGAAGAGACGCAGTCTGATGGCATAGATGGAGACCCCCGGCATCTGAAATGTGGCGCACTTCGACAAGATTAATTGGATGAGGTAGTGGGGATTTTAATGGGCATTCCCATGAAATGGATCCTGCTGCATCAGAACCACTAATCCAGTCTTCAGCTCAAAGTTCTTGTCGGCCGCCAACTCCAGCATGGCAATGGATGAGGTCGTAGAAGAGGTCTTAGGCCGGAGCCTATCGCGAATAGAAATTATCCTCGCCATTCTTGCCGCTAATTGGTTCGCAGTTTCCGGGTTGGTCATAAAACTCCCTTCCCGATCTTGTCTCCTCTCCGCTCTAATTCTCCGCGCGGTACGTTCGATCTCGGGATCAAATAATATACCTTCAGGGTCCGCAGTGGATCTCGTGTACATGCACCGGAGAACAAAGTTTCAAAGAAGCGATTAGCACAATGGAAGGGTTAGGTAAAAATAAAGAAATAAAATAAAAAGAAAGAAATAGCTAGGGTGGTAAGATCAAACGCAATCGCCTCCCCGGCAACGGCGCCAAAAACTTGATCGCTCCGGAATGTAACCCAAAGAACGGTTGTAGTTTTACCGCAAGCGCACGGTATAGCGGCGAGCGGGTTATCGAACACAGGGAGGACGAATGAAAGTGCTTGCTCCAATCAACCTGGCTATTAAGAAGAGAGAAATTTTCCTTTGGCGATCCTGTCACAATCGTCAGACAAAGTACGGAAATATCAAATCAAACAAAGAACGTCTAGGGAATGGGGAATCCCCACTACTCGCCGTATCCCGTCAATGTGGTTCATTGGTATCAAAATTTCTGGAATAAAATTTTGGATGAACTAGTTGCAACTGAATGTAATACCTAGCTCACGCTCTCGCGCTGTTGCCGGTCTATAGCTATCCTAGGTTCGGGTCCAATCTCTTGCAAACCCTAGCCTAGGGAAGCTAGCATTAGGATCAACATCATCGTTCAATCGCTCCCCGAGCCCACTCTCGTGAAAACTCGGGCCACGACCTAGGTTGGGATAGTTCTTACCCGTCCAATCTCTTGCAAACGGGTATCGGCACGGAATTGCAACCGGAAACCCTAGTATCGGTCCAATCTCTTGCAAACCGATACTACAGAAATTCGACTCCAACCCAATTCGGATTTCTAGGGTTTCCTATCGAATTGGGATCCAATCTCTTGCAAATCCCAATCGATATGAATACCTAGCTATCCATAATAAATCGATCCCAAACTAACCCTAATAGCAATTCTAGCTAAATTTCTACCAATTCATCACAAATCTGAAATTGGGCTCGTAGGGTTCATCCCCACGCCCCAAGACGTGGAGACTACTCATAATTCATAGCACAAACACAAAAATAATCAATGAAATTGATAAGAGAATTCATCACAATATTGAGATATGCAATAAAAATAGAATTTTTAGAGAAGGGAGACACAAACCAATGGAGTTCTTCAAATAATCCAACAAAAATCAACTTTTGTCTCCTCTCCAATCACAAGAATAAAGCTAAAAAGTTAATCTAAAAAGCTGCAAAAATCTAAAGGAAATGTTCTCGCAACTAGGGTAAAAACATGGGTTAAATACCCCCCAAAATCGTCCAAAAAACTGTGACCAAAATACCCCTGCGCAGCCTGAAATCCGCAATTTTCGCTACAGGCAGCGCGTCGCACTCGGCCGAGTGACAAAAGTCGCTCGGCCGAGTGAGAAACCCTGTAAATTTCCAGTAAGTCGGGGCCTTTAGGGGTCTTCACTTCGGGAGTCGCTCGGCCGAGTGAGTTGTCGTCACTCGGCCGATGGCTTCTTGGTACTCGGGCGGTTGGCAATTGCCACTCGGCCGAGTGGGTCTTCTGAAGCTCAGGCAGACGAAAAACAGTAAGTTGGTGATTTTTGACATGCGTCGTCTGGGTGCCACTCGGGCGGATGGGATCTCGTCACTCGGCCGATGTGGCTTCCGTCGCTCGGCCGAGTGCACGTATGGAGCGTATCCGATCTGGTCGGCCGAGCGGTGTCTCGATGGTCGGCCGAGCGACTCCTTCACTCGGCCGAGTGGGACACCAAAAATGCCCAAACAGCTTGTTTTGGCCTCCTCGTCGCTCCTGCGACGTTCTTTCTTCTTCCGCTCCTCTCCAATAGCAAAATACCCCTCGGGGAGGTCGTCGGTGACACTCTGGAGTAGGCGTATCTCGAGATCACTCCAAATCGCTCCAAATCACCTGAAGTGCGACAAAAACAACAAATCGTGAAAAGCATCGCAATATCGTCGATATATCGTGAAAAACATGATTTGGACGATCTAAATGGCATGCAAACATGCGGGAAAAAGGTGTAAAATAAGGAGTGATCACACGACAGGAGTGGTCTCAGGAGCAGCAACAGACGAAGCATCCACCGGAGGAATGGTGGCAGCAGGTGTGCTCTCGGGATCATTGGCAGAAGTAGCAGCAGCACCAGAAGTACCCTCAGGGGCACGAGCAGCAGCAGCACGAGCAAGCTACAGAATCTCATCATCATCTTACTCCTCCTCCTCGTCAGAAACTGACGGAGGAATCTCGATGCCAAAGTGAGATGTGATGCGAGTGAGAATCTCCTCAGATCGAGCACAACGAGACTCTACACGTTTCACCAAACGTGCAAGCTCAGCAAGAGTATGAGAGGGAGCAAGAGCAACAGCTGAAGCAGAGGCTGAAGCAGACGGGGTCATCCTCTGAACATGACGAAGCGCCGCAAGAGACTTCTTGACGGCCGTCGCATTCAGAGGGGGACCGAGGGGACGCTCATCGTCAGGAGGGAGAGTGACACGGAAGTGGCGGAAAACAAGTGTCAACAGGCACGGATATGGGATATGAGCATATTTCATGGACTTTCGGATACACTCGAAAGAATCCATCTTATCGAGAATGATCCTAGCCCAGTTAATCTCGCTCCCATGAAAAGAGCGTATATGAGTTTGAGGAATGGCTGGGATGGCAAGGAAGAAGAACCGTACTTCAGAAGGAGGCACGACTTCAAGATCAAATTAAGCACCCAAGCATTCAGCTTGAAGGACTTCGAAGGCACGTCAATCATGGCAGGAGGAATCTCATGAAAGATCTCGGCGAGCATCACCAGATCAAGCTCAGAAATATCATCAACTGAAATATCAGAAGGAAGAAGGCCAGACGAAGAGACACCAATCAAATCTCCTAAGACTTCTACCGTGAGGACTATCGGTGTCCCTAAGACAGTAGTCTCAATAGAATGGGTCTCGTCGTACTGACCGCGAACCCTATTGGCGTAGAATAGCTTAACTAGGCGGGGGTAAGGGTGTGGATTCTCCTTAGGGTCATACCGAAGATAATCGATAAGACCGCTAGACGAAAGAAGATCAGCTAGGCCTGGGAAGTTAGAGAACTGTACGAAATGCTCCAATAACAGTGGGCAGTGTTCGATACGGTTGTAAGCCGTGAGACACATAGGGTCGTCGCAACACAACGAAATATCGACACCACCAACTGGCATCGGAGCCTTCCCCTTAGGCTGACGAGTGCTAGAAGGACGTGCGGAAGACGTCGGACGTGTGGAAGACCGGGGTGGAGGAGTAGGATCCCTATGGGTCACGGTCTCAGGGATATATTCCGTGTCGGAATCAGGAGGAGTGGGTGCACGGAATGAAGCTGGGGATACGGGTTGCTTCTTAGGCTGAGATCGAGGTTTAGCGGTCGCCGTCCTCTCCTTGTTAAGAGGAGATGTAACGACCACTTTTCGTTGTACGTTGTTCGTGCACGTGCTTTTGGCCGTGCACGTGTTTATTTTAGACTTTTCTTGTTTGTGAACACTTTAGTGTGATATGCCGTTGTGAACGTCTCTGAGAGTATTAAATAGTGGCACTAATTTGGAACGATGTTTCTCGAGTTGTTTTCCCACAATTTAATCTTATTCGATGAGACGTTACGATTCTCACTTTTGACGGGAGACGTTTCTATTTTTAGTTTCGTCGTCCGACATCAAAATTGAGATCCGTCTTCTTAGTTAGCTCACTTTCATCATCACGATCACTCCGATATTTAAGTTATAATTTTTGGAGTTTATTTGACCACTTTTATATTTTTAACAAAGTTTATAATATTTTTAATAATTAATTTTTATATTAATTTCGGCCAAATAAAATTTATTTGAGTTTAAAACGTTTTAAATAATTTTTGAGCCAATTTCCAGCTCATTTGGGCCCCACCTAAGCCTTGGGTGAGTGAGAGTTGGTGAGATTTGAATTTTAAATTATTTTCAACTCCTAATCTCATTAGGATTAGCCCTAGACCTAGTCAACCCCTCTACACTATATAAACAACCTTTAGGAAGACCTATTTTCGTAAGAAAATAACCCTAGCCGCTTCCAAAACCCAAATTTGACGTTGCGACGAATCGTCGCAACGTTGCAACAAACATCAGCCGCACGACCGATGAAACAGCCCCCGTTCCCCCGCCCTGACCGACGCCCAACCCCGCACCAAGCCTCGCACAGCCGCCCGCTCTGTCCCCCGCTCTGACCGAGAGGATCTCTCAGTCAGACCGAGAGACCCGCCCGCTCCGCACGCCCGCTCCGAACCGCACCGACCCCCGCTTTGTCGCCCCGCTCCGCCCGTGTCTGACCGAGGCCATCGCCCGCACCGACCGAAGGCTGCAACGTTGCAACGTTGCAACGACCCGCCCAAGCGCCCGACCGGTGTTGTCTCCTGCTCCGACCGAAGCAAGGCCCCGCACCAAGCACTCCCCCACACCGCTGCACACCCCAAACGTTGCACAAGCCCGTTCCCCCGCACCGACCGATGGAAACTCCCGCACCGAGGCCGTCTGACCGAGAGCCATTCGTCGCAACCCCGCACCCGTCACACCACTTGCCACAGTGGGCCCCCCAAGTTCTCCAGAGGTATTGTGGGTCCCCCATAGGTCCCTAGGACTACTGTGGGCCCCACCCAGGTATTTTCTCGCCGACGATTTGCCGCGTACGACGTTGCGACACGTCGTAGCCCGTCGTCGCACGTGCTAGCTTTGGAATCTGGAATCGTTGCTCCGGTTGATACTCTGAACTTTCCAACGATGAATCTATATTGGAATCAGGACTGGAGCGCGTTCTCTTATTCCAACCCCCGGCGTCGCTACCCGACGCCGGTGTAGCTTTCGCGTCGTGTTGAGGTAACGCTTTGCACCACTAGGACCCCCAACTCATTGCCTGTTAATCAAGACTAAAATTGATGTTTTAAAAATGTTTTAAATGTTTTAAATTCACTAATCAAGATTAATAATATGGACTTTAGGCCGGTGGACTTGTGCACATAGGTTAATTGTGATTCTGGACTCTCTTGGACGGTGTTTCTCAGACGTTGTACATGCAGGCAAGTGAAACTTGCCAACTCTTGTGTAGGGCCATGTTTTTAGGCCACTTCCTTGTTCCTAGCGTAAAGGAGACTAGTCAGTGAAATGATAGCTGGCTAGACGCCTACTTGATCTAGTTTGACAACGAAACTAGATCCGTCACCTAAATGGATCTAGCTTGACAACGAAGCTAGATCCAACTCTTTAAACTTGTTAATCATGCATACTAAACTGTCACGTTTACTTTCCTTATCTGTACGCACTTTTAACTGCCATGCATTGCATTGTACATGTCATCCAAATTGATTGTTGCATCGTAGCACACGCTACAAATAATTGTACAATCCGTGTTTCCGTGTTTCCGGCTAGGTGCACCCCTATGCCATACTTGTTAAAAACACTTCCTGACTCGTGATCCAGAAGCGAACATTCCGTGTTCAGGGGTAAGGCCCTGGATCGATACACGTGGAGGGGTAGGGATAACGGTCACCTGAGCTTAGGAGTGGCCCGATCAGCCACTCTAGCCAGAAGGCGGAATCTCTGTGCACGAGGTGCTTACTTTACTTTTCTTGTACTAGTGAGTGTTACTTGTATGACTTGTCATCCATGCCATGTTTAAATGCCATGCTCGTACCTTACTTTACTTTACTTTACTTGTTGCACTCATACTTTAACTGCCATGTCATTGCATTCATGCTAGAACTGCTAGGTTGCTTTACTTTTGCCTACTTTCAGTTTCCTTGCACAAGTCTCTTGTAGACTTGCTGACATGTGCCCCTTGCTCTTTTGGGTGTCACATGTTAGACCCTGAGCCGGAGACCGTTGCTGAGTACGTGGTGTTTTGCTGACGCTGAGCCTGAGCCCAAGTTTGTCCAAGAGGAGTTTTGTGGACACCGGAGACCTTTCTTGGTGACTTTGCTGAGTTTCTTTTGTTTTAGGTTTTGTTGTTAGTTGTCGTGTGTGGCACCTTTTCTCTGTACCTTGTACTTTTGTTGGCCATGTTCGGGCCTATATACTCATTTCTTTTAGCCTGGTGGCTTTTTCTGTGATGTTGAAACTTATTTTATGGACATTCTGAGATATCTCTTTTGTCTCATTTCATTATTATTATCTTTGTTTCGTTCGCGTTGCAAGGACCTGCAGTTTTAAATTTGATTGACGCTTATCGGACTTAAAGCTTGCAGCTTCAAGTCCGAGCGGACCTTCTCACGCTTCGCCTCCATATTTTTGGGAAGCGGAGCGTGACAGGTTTTGTTGGTGGCCCATGCAGGTCCAGTCTTGCAATTGCGAATTAACGGAACAAAGATAATAACGGAATGTCCATTAAATAAATTGCAACATCCAAGTCATAAGCCTGGAGTCTAGTCGTTTTCTTAGGACACTAGGTGATAAGAAGACTTAGCTAGACGTCTGTGTTTGCTAGATAGAGGCCCTGACTGTTAGTTAGACTCCCTGCCAGTAATTGATTTAATCGTCGTAGGAGTTACCTTAGTGGTCATTGTCTACCTCTGACCATATTAGACTTCTAGAATTTCCTTCAGTCGTTCGTTTGGGTTCATCGATTTCGGACCAAGCTGAACTCATTTCATTACCGTCTAGCTCCTTAGAAAGTCTTAGCGCTTAGTTCTTGGTCTTTAATTGATCGACCGTAGGAGTTTCCCCGTAGATTCTCCTGATTCATATCCTAGGCGTACGTATGCTTTGATCATCCGACCATTTTCCTTGCCTCGATTCACGAGATCGCCTCATGACGATCGTCGTCAATTTTCGAACTTCTCCATTACAAACCTTGAATCTTCTGAAAGTATTTTTCGACTTCCTCTTTCCCTAAGTATAAATTTGTTCAAAATTTTAATGTATATATTTATGCTTCATACCCCTTCGTTGACTTGAATTCTTAAAAAACTTTTTGTCGAAATTTTGAATACTAGCTTATAGTATTTTTCCCAGCCTACACTTTTGTACCTATGAAAATACACTTTCCCTTTCATATATTAATTTTATTTTGAACCGTACTTTTATTTTGTCCAATTAGACTTATAATTTCCTTTCTTATTATGCCTTTCAAACGACACATCGCGCTTCCTTTTAATATACTTTTCAAGTCACCTGGAATTTTAGTTTTTAGCCAGTCGATGTTATGCTCATCGTTTTCCCTGTTTCAGATTTTTGAAATTATTATTTCATAACCACTTCCTGATTTAGACCCTCAATGATTTGATTTTAAAGCTTTGCTATCAATTTTGATAATTCTACTACTAAGTTATTATTATTATCCTTCCGCTCACCATACATACTTTCAATTATTTTTATATCCGTACCAGACTTGTTGTGCTCGTATATTAAGAACCTTGTGTAAATCAGTTTTCATTTTTGGCAAACCCTGGTTCTCTAAAAGTAGTTTCAACGTTGATTATTTTAATTTTTTCATAGCCTAAAAGTTTTGAAAGCATTTAACATGAGTTTAAATTCTTCCGTTGCTTGATTTCATTCTTTGAATTTCCAAAATTTTTGCCAAATTATATTAAATTACTGCCGTATAATATTTTCTAAAAACTACGTCCTTAATGTTCGTGTGAATGATTTACTTCCTTTTATAATGACTTCCTATAAACCATTTTCTCTTATTATGAATATTCGACTCAAACTTATTTTAAACAACTCGTTTTATCGATCTCCAAATATTTCTTTACAGACGAGGATTTCAACTTTTGAAGTACGTCAGTTTTCAAACTCCACGTATTTTAGCTTATGCTATTTACCCTATTTTCTTTTCTGTATCCTATATAAGCATCACTACATCTCCCTTTCCCTCAACCTAAACATTCACCAGTGAATCACAGTTTTCCCTAACCAAGCTGTCTCCTTGTATACATCCTATCTGGATTCGTGCTTATCGATCCTACCCTCGTCACGCTCTCGACCTCGACCTCCCTTTATTGCTTAGGCTTTAGTGCCCGCCAATGTCTGTGTCAACTCTAAGTTGTTAGTAGACCTTGGACCTTGTGAGGTAGTCGTAGTGCACGTACCTAGGTTGTGTCCGTGTGTTGAATGAGGGTACCCCCCATAGTATATTGATGCTTGCCTATTGTGTACGTATATATATATATATATATGTATATATATATATATATATATATATATACGCGGAGTTACTCGTGATATTATGAAGTTGTTTGTGTGTTATTATTTATATGTTTGTATGTGGTTAGCTATACCATACTAGGGATGCCTGTGTATATAAGAGTTAGTGTTGGAATATCTAATGGAGTGTATGTAGTTAGAGATACTTGTAATGGTTGAAATAAAATGATTGGTAAAACTATGTGTATGCTAGGTGTGATAATAATAAGTGTACGTATGGTTAAGAGGGTAGGCCTATTATATGACCTATATACTAGTACGTGTGAGTACGTGCTCGTAGGTAGATATATATTGTGCGTAAACGTAAGTAGTTATGTTTTGTTGCCTGAGTATATATGTGATATACATATGGTAGTAGGATTATAATTCTGACTGGTATTGCTTGCTTTTACGGGATGTTGTATGCGTGCATACCGCGAGGTATACACGACTATTGCACATCTTAACTATGTATGTATATGTATTGGTATACTAATTATAGGTAGTAGGCTATGGTGTGAATATATATGTTACGTGTGTGTGACTATACGATGAATGCGTACGTATTAGGGAGTGTATTATAGTTATACGTATGTGGAGGTCTGTATTATATAGAGTGATTGAACTATGCGAGTATCGTCTGACTGAATATTAAGTGTGATTGACTTACGATATGTATATGGTTGTATTGGTAGACGTATATATATTGGAGTGGTATGGGTATAGGTATAAATGCAGTGTTACGTATGTAGAATATTCTGATATGTGTGTTGAGTCTCACTCAAGCTTGAGTGGGTATACTCTAAGTATATTGATGTGTATGTCTGAAGTTTGAATATAGCGATGTTTGATGTATGTATGGTGATAGGAGCGTCGTGCCTGGTTGTGTTACGCACATGATTGTGGGTCGCTACACCAGTATATAGTTATAGGTGTTGGTCTTGTGGTATAGTTAATTACTAAGGACTTGCCCGTGTGAACATATGTGTACTAGCTAGACTAGATGAGTAGTTGTGCTAAGTATATAGTGGTGTGATTGGTATGAATGAAATGTTAGCGTGTATGGGTGTGCACCATGCACGGGTAAGTATGTGCTTAGTTATAGTTATTGGTGACTATAGTATATGTGGCGTGTCGTAAATACAGTTATAGGACCGTATGTGATGTGAATACATGGTGAACTAATTGCATGCATTTAAATGACTATATATTGTGAAACTATAGTGGTGGTGAATATATATATTAGATACAGTGAAACTGGATTTAATTATGGTATGGTGTGATTACATGAGTTGATGCGTTGGATGTATACTAGGAAATATTAGAGGGTAGTATACCCATGTTGTTAGTGCATAGGTAGCTATCTATAAGTAGAGCAATGATTGTAATTGCTAAGTGTGAGACTATCCTTAAGTGAGTATCTGAACTATTGTTTTGTACTAGGTAAGTAGTGGTTATATGAGGGATGCACGTATATGTATATGATTGAAATACATGTATGAAATTGACTGACTATAATAGGTAAAAGTGTATGACGTACGTGAATATATATATACATGTTGGTAGTGTTAATGTTTGACTACCTAGTGCGTATATAAGCACTTGTAATGGCTATACCTGGTTTGAATTATAATGTGACACGATCGGGGTAGTTACTAGAGTGACTAGATATATTAGAAAGTCCGAGGACGGACTTTATTCTAAGGTGGGGAGGATGTAACGACCACTTTTCGTTGTACGTTGTTCGTGCACGTGCTTTTGGCCGTGCACGTGTTTATTTTAGACTTTGCTTGTTTGTGAACACTTTACTGTGATATGCCGTTGTGAACATCTCTGAGAGTATTAAATAGTGGCACTAATTTGGAACGACGTTTCTCGAGTTGTTTTCCCACAATTTAATCTTATTCGATGAGACGTTGCGATTCTCACTTTTGACGGGAGACGTTTCTATTTTTAGTTTCGTCGTCCGACGTCAAAATTGAGATCCGTCTTCTTAGTTAGCTCACTTTCATCATCACAATCACCCCGATATTTATTTTATAATTTTGGGAGTTTATTTGACCACTTTTATATTTTTAACAAAGTTTATAATATTTTTAATAATTAATTTTTATATTTATTTCGGCCAAATAAAATTTATTTGAGTTTAAAACGTTTTAAATAATTTTTGAGCCAATTTCCAACTCATTTGGGCCCCACCTAAGCCTTGGGGGAGTTGGAGTTGGTGAGATTTGAATTTTAAATTATTTTAAACTCCTAATCTCATTAGGATTAGCCCTAGACCTAGTCAACCCCTCTACACTATATAAACAACCTTTAGGAAGACCTATTTTCGCAAGAAAATAACCCTAGCCGCTTCCAAAACCCAAATTTGACGTTGCGACGAATCGTCGCAACGTTGCGACAAACATTAGTCGCACGACCGATGAAACAGCCCCCGTTCCCCTGCCCTGACCGACGCCCAACCCCGCACCAAGCCTCGCACAGCCGCCCGCTCCGTCCCCCGCTCCGACCGAGAGGATCTCTCGGTCAGACCGAGAGACCCGCCCGCTCCGCACGCCCGCACCGCACCGCACCGACCCCCGCTCTGTCGCCCCGCTCCACCCGTGTCTGACCGAGGCCATCGCCCGCACCGACCGAAGGCTGCAACGTTGCAACGGTTGCAACGTTGCAACGACCTGCCCAAGCGCCCGACCGGCGCTGTCTCCCGCTCCGACCGAAGCAAGGCCCTGCACCAAGCACTCCCCCGCACCGCTGCACACCCCAAGCGTTGCACAAGCCCGTTCCCCCGCACCGACCGATGGAAACTCCCGCACCGAGGCCGTCTGACCGAGAGCCATTCGTCGCAACCCCGTACCCGTCGCACCACTTGCCACCGTGGGCCCCCCAAGTTCTCCAGAGGTATTGTGGGTCCCCCATAGGTCCCTAGGACTACTGTGGGCCCCACCCAGGTGTTTTCTCTCCGAGGATTTGCCGCGTACGACGTTGCGACATGTCGTAGCCCGTCGTCGCAAGTGCTAGCTTTGGAATCTGGAATCGTTGCTTCAGTTGATGCTCTGAACTTTCCAGCGAGGAATCTATAATGGAATCAGGACTTGGAGCGCGCTCTCTTATTCCAACCCCCGGCGTCGCTACCCGACGCTGGTGTAGCTTTCGCGTCGTGTTGAGGTAACGCTTTGCACCCCTAGGACCCCCAACCCATTGCCTGTTAATCAAGACTAAAATTGATGTTTTTAAAATGTTTTAAATGTTTTAAATTCACTAATCAAGATTAATAATATGGACTTTAGGCCGGTGGACTTGTGCACGTAGGATAATTGTGATTCTGGACTCTCTTGGACGGTGTTTCTCAGACGTTGTACATGCAGGCAAGTGAAACTTGCCAACTCTTGTGTAGGGCCATGTTTTTAGGCCACTTCCTTGTTCCTAGCGTAAAAGAGACTAGTCAGTGAAATGATAGCTGGCTAGACGCCTACTTGATCTAGTTTGACAACGAAACTAGATCCGTCACCTAAATGGATCTAGCTTGACAATGAAGCTAGATCCAACTCTTTAAACTTGTTAATCATGCATACTAAACTGTCACATTTACTTTCCTTATCTGTACGCACTTTTAACTGCCATGCATTGCATTGTACATGTCATCCAAATTGATTGTTGCATCGTAGCACACGCTACAAAATACTTGTACAATCCGTGTTTCCGTGTTTCCGACTAGGTGCACCCCAATGCCATACTTGTTAAAAACACTTCCTGGCTCGTGATCCAGAATCGAGCATTCCGTGTTCGGGGGTAAGGCCCTGGCTCGATACACGTGGAGGGGTAGGGATAAACGGTCACCTGAGCTTAGGAGTGGCCCGATCAGCCACTCTAGCCAGAAGGCGGAATCTCTGTGCACGAGGTGCTTACTTTACTTTTCTTGTACTAGTGAGTGTTACTTGTATGACTTGTCATCCATGCCATGTTTAAATGCCATGCTCATACCTTACTTTACTTTACTTTACTTGTTGCACTCATACTTTAACTTCCATGTCATTGCATTCATGCTAGAACTGCTAGGTTGCTTTACTTTTGCCGACTTTCAGTTTCCTTGCACAAGTCTCTTGTAGACTTGCTGACATGTGCCCCTTGCTCTTTTGGGTGTCACATGTTAGACCCTGAGCCGGAGACCGTTGCTAAGTACGTGGTGTTTTGCTGACGCTGAGCCTGAGCCCAAGTTTGTGCAAGAGGAGTTTTGTGGACACCGGAGACCTTTCTTGGTGACTTTGCTGAGTTTCTTTTGTTTTAGGTTTTGTTGTTAGTTGTCGGTGCGTGGCACCTTTTCTCTGTACCTTGTACTTTTGTTGGCCATGTTCGGTCCTATATACTCATTTCTTTTAGCCTGGTGGCTTTTTCTGTGATGTTGAAACTTATTTTATGGACATTCTGAGATATCTCTTTTGTCTCATTTCATTATTATTATCTTTGTTTCGTTCGCGTTGCAAGGACCTGCAGTTTTAAATTTGATTGACGCTTATCGGACTTAAAGCTTGCAGCTTCAAGTCCGAGCGGACCTTCTCATGCTTCGCCTCCATATTTTTGGGAAGCGGGGCGTGACAGGAGGCGAAGACGACGAAGGTTGGGTGGTCTTAGAACGGTGTTTAGGTGGAGTTCATTTGGGTTGCGGGGGGTCCAAAGGTGGTGAATCGACGGTCATAGGAGATGGACGTGAGGGATCGATCGGAATACGCGTTCTCGCCATAAGCGCGACGAGACACCAGCAAAAACGAAAGAGGAACCCTAGGCCACAAACCCTAGAAACCGAAATAAACTAGAAGAAACCCTAACCCTATAAGCTGAAATCTAGCCCTAGACGTTGAGAGAGGGGATATACCTAGGAGGAGGAAGGGGGTCGACGGTCGGAGTTGATCAAGATGGCCGGAGATGGTGGAGCTTGGTCGGAAAACGGCGGAGGGAGAGGAGGGAAGTCGAAAGGTCACGGGGGATTTTGAGTTGGAGAAGAAATCGCACCTACTAAAATGAAGATTAGTCGGTGCGGGGTCGTTTTAAGTCGAATGGAATTCGAAAAGGCAAAACTGCCCCAACACACTTAGTCAGTCATAGTTCACTGGCTGACCGATTAGATGACGATCTAGTCGGTCGACCAATCAACGTAAACCGACTAAGTGCAAACAGCCGCACAGAGTCAAATAAATAGGGCTACGAACTAATCGGTTCAAGTTCATCTACTGACCGACTAGAACTGAATCTAGTCGGTCGATGACTGAACTTGGACCGACTAAGAGTAAACAGTAACTGAAGCCAAATTTAGAGCATGAGTTAGTCGGTCTGAGCTCATTCATTGACCGACTAAAACGTAATCTAGTCGGTCGGTCAATGAACATGAACCGACCAACAGAGTTCAAAAATTTTAGAATTTGAAATGAGTTCTCTCCTAATCGCACTTCGACGAAACATTGAAAAACTCTCATTAATCATTATACTACCCCATTAAACATCGAAAATCTTAAATTTGACGTTCATGAATAAATCGAGCATAAATTCCGAAAATTCAACGAAAAAATCCAGAAAATTCCAATACATCAAGCATGAACAAATATAACGAAATTGAATAGCATGCAAGACTATTGAATAAAATAAGAATCCTAAATCTCGGATTCACCCATAATCCCCAATTCTCGACGCAACCTCACAAAGGAGTCTTCCTTTAGGGGTTTCGTGAAAATATCGGCGATTTGCTTCTTGGTTTCAACGTACACTAACATGATGTCCTTTTTAGCAACATGATCATTTAAGAAATGGTGACGGACAGCTATGTGTTTAGAACATGAATGGTGTACCGGATTCTTAGAGAGACATATTGCACTTTGGTTGTCCACCATGATAGGGCAAGTATCACAGTTTATACCAAAGTCTTTAAGTGTGTGTCTCATCCAAAGAACCTGAGCACACTCGGCACCTGCGGCAATATATTCCGCCTCGTTGGTTGAAAGTGATACGGAATTCTGCTTCTTGGAAAACCAAGAGACAAGAGAATTTCCTATAAAATGGCAAGTGCCACTAGTACTTTTCCTGTCGGATTTGCATCCCGCATAATCTGCGTCACTATATGAGATTAACTCATATGTGCTAGATTTTGGATAAAGTAATCCAAAATCGAGAGTGTAACTTAAATAACGGAAAATTCGTTTTACCGCTACTAAGTGAGATTCCTTAGGTTGAGACTGATAACGAGCACATACACAAACGACAAACATAATATCGGGCCTACTTGCGGTAAGATATAGTAAACTACCTATCATACCTCGATATAGACGAATGTCTACATCTTTACCGCATGTATCCTTATCAAGATGCGTAGTCGTGCTCATTGGAGTCTTCTTCCCGGAGGCATTCTCCATTCCAAATCGCTTTAGCAACTCCACCGTGTACTTTGTTTGGTGGATGAAGATTGCATCGTTCATTTGGCGAATTTGGAGACCTAAGAAATATTTGAGCTCACCCATGTGGCTCATCTCAAATTGATCCTTCATCACATTAGAAAACTCTTCGCAAAGAGTGAAGTTAGTAGCACCGAAAATGATATCATCAACATAAATTTGAACTAAAATTATATCATTATTCGAATACTTAACAAATAATGTAGAATCAACTTCTCCCATTTTAAAATCCAAATCCAAAAGAAAATTCTTTAAACGGTCATACCAAGCTCGAGGAGCTTGTCTCAAACTGTAAAGTGCTTTCTTAAGTTTGAAAACGTGATTTGGAAATTTTTCGTTAATAAAACCCGGAGGTTGAGAAACGTAAACTTCCTCAACAACATCTCCATTTAAAAACGCACTTTTAACATCCATTTGAAAGAGTTTAAAATCTTTATGGCATGCAAAGATAACAATAATCTAATTGATTCTAATCTAGCTACCGGAGCGAAGTATTCTTCGAAATCAATACCTTCCTCTTGACGGTAGCCTTGAGCAACTAACCGAGCTTTGTTCCGGACGATGATTTGGTTTTCGTCGGTCTTGTTCTTGAAAATCCACTTCGTTCCTATAACGGTGTGGTTCTTCGATGGTAATGGAACAAGCTCCAAAACCTCATTCCTCTCGAATTGAATGAGTTCCTCCTCCATGGCAAGGATCCAAGCACTATCTTCGCATGCTTCGCTAATATTCTTTGGCTCTATCGAGGAGGCAAAGGCACAATGAGCGAAGTAGTTGACTTGTGATCTCGTCTTGACACTATCAAGGATATTGCCAATGACTTGCTCATGAGGATGGACACGAACGGTATGAAGCCGTTTGGGAATTCCCTGATCACTAGGAACATTCTCAAAAGATTCATTAGTCGGGTTAGTCTCAATAGAATCAATAGAATTACCAATAGAATCACATAAGACATCCATGGAGTCATCATCATTAGTAATTCTACTCGGGACAAAACCTTCATTAAATGAAACATGAAGTGATTCCTCGATCGTTGAGGTTCGTTTGTTGTATATCCGGTAGGCTTTGCTATGGGAGGAATATCCAACAAATATCCCCTCATCGGATCTTGGATCAAATTTGTCCAAACTACCATACATGTTTTTAATAAAACATTTTGCACCGAAAACACGAAAATGTTTAACTTGAGGCAATCTACCAAACAACAATTCATAACAAGTTTGTTTGGTGCCGAGCCTCAAAAGTATCCTATTAAACACATAGCAAGCGGTATGTACCGCTTCCGCCCAAAATTAATGGCCAAGTTGGCTATCATCAAGCATCGTGCGAGCACATTCCACTAGCGTCCTATTCTTTCTCTCAACAACACCATTTTGAGGAGGTGCGCGAGGGAATGAAAAGGTGTGTGTAATACTAATTTCATCACAAAACGTTGAGAAAGACTCATTCTCAAATTCCCCTCCATGATCACTACGAATAGTGACAATGGTGGTTCCAATGAGATTTTGTACTTTCTTAACAAAAATTGTGAAGTTTTCAAAAGCATCATTTTTATTACTTAAGGAAAATACCCAAGTAAATCTAGAAAAGTCATCAACGATGACAAGTCCATATCTAGCATTACCTAATGAAGCAACTCTAGTTGGCCCAAAAAGATCTAGATGTAATAGCTCTAGAGGCTGCTTAGAAGAAATGCTTTTCTTAGGTTTAAATGAAGATTTTGGAAGCTTGCCTCGTTGACACGAGTCACAAAAGCTTTTCTTTTGAAAGACAAGCTTAGGGAAACCTCTAATAGAATTTAACTTGAAAAGCTTAAAAAGTGTTCCAAAGTTCACATGACCAAAACGTCAATGTCATAAGTGTTGTTCACTTGTGTTGGCAATGAGACATTGTTCATGTGATCTTGGAAGATCTAGGATATATATATCCTTATGGCGTGTGCCGGAAAACAATACATCATTAGTAAGTTTATTCAAAATATGGCACATTCCCTTCGCAAAGCTAACTTTGTAACCTTTGTCACAAAGTTGGCTTATTGAAATAAGATTGTGGTTTAATCCTTTAACAAGGTAAACATCACATATAAGTGGTTTAGAAGGATTACCCACTTTACCAACACCTATGATGGTTCCGCTCTCGTTGCCTCCAAAGACGACGCGGTTCCCATTTGCAATGGGCACCATCCGGAGAGCAATTGAGTGTCACCCTTCATGTATTTTGAACACCCGCTATCGAGTATCCAATTATTCTTGGAGCCAAATTTGGATTTGTTGCTCCATTTCTTTCTCTTGAGTACATATAGATAGAAAATATCGTATCATGGTACCCAAGGTCATTGGGTCCAAAAGATTAGACCTTTGGAAGCCAATCCAATTGGACTTAGACTTCCCCACATAATTATCACTATGCACTACATTCATGAAATACACATTCATAAAAATTTGTTTTTCATTCATGCTTGTGTCCTTCGGGCTCCAAATAGTGAAGATTTTGGGAGCCCTAATCCTATTGGGAGCATGCATGCGTTATTGATTTCTACGTGATGCATGAAGTGGATAGGCATAAGGAACATGATAAAATGGTGCATTATGAGAATGGTTCATATGATGATGTGGATGAACATATGCATGTGGAGAAACATGTGCGTGAGGGTGTCTCACATGGTGTGCACGTGCCCGTGGATGTGGTGCATAAAAATCATCATATGTGTGAGCATGTGGAGTAGGATGTGTGTTCCTACGTGGCATAGTATTTGTGTACATATAAGCATGACCCTTCTTTGGAGGTCCACCCAAAGTGGGTTTCTTTCCAAAAGAGGGTGTGTACGAGGTGGAGCACCATTGGTAGATGAACCACCAATAGAGTGTTTGCTCCCACTCGTCGAAGCATCGGAAGTTGGCTTAACAAAGGTGGTAGATGATTTGGATGAATTTTCCATCTTATACCCCAAACCATTGTGATGATTGGTCGGAGGTAAGTCATTTAGGATATTATCCAAATGGCCCTTACCCTCATTGAATTCATTGATTCGGCCTAATGTGCACTCATATTTCACGGTGAGAGAACGCATAGAAGCATCCAAAGTGGATACTTGCGATGTGAGCACATAAACACGAGATTTGAGATTCTCATTCTCAATACTCAAATTCGAGTTTTGAGAAGTCAAATCCGCTATCTTGTGTTCCTCCGAGTCCTTAATGCTAACATGTTCAAGTTGAGACTTGAGATTTACAATCTCATTTCTCAACTCTTCAACAATGGTGTCGTTGTTGGTGATGATAGATTTAGGCGAGGTTTGGATGCTAGCTAAATCATCTTTTACCTTAGTATATCTATTTACTAATTTAGTGTATTTAGACCATATTTGCTCATTAGCATTTCTAAGGTCATCCATTGTTACCTCATCGCCTTCATTGTCGCTATCATCGGAGGAGGAATCTTTATCTTGCTCCTCTCTAGCCATGAAGCACATGTGTGCTTGCTCCACTTGCTCATCGTCCGACTCTCCACTTGACGAATCCTCGGAGTCGGAGAATGTCCCGACAAGTCCCTTCTTGTACCCTTTCTTGTACTTCTTGGACTTGTCGAATTTTGGCGCCTTCCACTTTTCCTTTTGCTTGTTTTGAGGACAATCCGCTTTCATGTGTCCTGGCTTGTTGCATTTAAAGCACAAAGGAGAGGAGGCGTTAGAAGAACCAAATTTAGCATTGTTCTTAAAATTACCTTTCCGGAAGAACCGGTTGAATTTCTTTGCCATGAGGGCAATGGACTCCAAGTCCAATTCTTCTTCCGATTCTTCATCATCGGTAGATGTGGATGTGGATGGAGCGGCCTTGAACGCAATCGCCTTCTTCTTTGGCTCGTCTTGCTTCAAGTAGGACTTCATCTTGTCCTGCAACTTAAGCTTACTATCCTTGCGTACCTCGTAAGACATCAAGGTACCCATTAGTTGCACGACGGTATATGTTTTCATATCATTACCTTCCTCGATGGCGAAGGTACGTTTCTCCCAACAAGAAGGAAGTCCATCGATGATCTTCGAGACTTTCTCCTTTTCGGGAGCGATTCATCCTTCCCAAACGCAGCATACAACTCTCCGTTGTACTGCGCTCTTCAAGTGTGCTTGTTACCCCTTCTCCCTTACCATGGCAAGTCTTTGTGAAATAACTCTGATGGGAAGAAAAAAGAAGGCGGTAAGAGACCTCCTGGCCCAACCCTAGACACTCTAAGATCCTTTTTCAAACCTGCCTCCCATTTTGAGTCAAGAGATAGATAAGTAGACACATCCCAGGTCTTACCGAGAGCCTCCAACTCATTGGTGATGTCGACGAAGCGAGCATAGTACTCCTTCATCTTCTCACACTGTAGCATATGAAACAACTCGTAATCTTTATTTACTACTACGAGTTTGGAGTCTCTTACCCTACTTGTTCCTTCATGCAAGATGAGGAGGGAGTTTCATATTTGATATGCACTCTTACATGTGCATATCTTGTTGAAGTCCTCGGACTCCAAAGCGCATTGCAAGGCGTTCATTGCCTTGGCATTACTTACCTCCGCGGCGACCTTCGCGGTAGTCCACTTCTCGAAATCTTCTTCGGCGGGCTCGACATACTCCCTCATCGTGGCCCTCCACAGTGAAGCACTCCAGAGGAAAGTTTCCATCCGGCATTTCCAGTACCCGTAGTTGGTACCGTTGAAGAAAGGAGGCATCGTCGAGGAGTGTCCTTCCATCACTGAAGACGCCCCTTCACGATTCCTGAAGGTGTTGTAGTCTGAAGGTGGACGAACGGTCTTGTTGTCGTTGGCAGACATAGCTAGGTACTTGGCTCTGATACCAAATGTAATGCCCTACGAAGCTACTGCACAAGTACTAGAGGGGGGTGAATAGTACTTTAAAATAATTAAGAGGATAATTCCTAATTATCTTGCAAACTCTAACCAACAATGCGGAAATGCGGAAATGTAAATATAGACAACAAATAAAATCAATCACAAACAAATGATTTAACGGGTTCGGATCCACCCAAGTCTCCCTGACTTGTTCTCGGTGATCCTACGTTCCAAACACCCGGATCCCCTCCGGATACTAGAGTTAGAAACCTCTAACCCTAGATTTGCACTATGAAATTCTTGTAGATAAACCTCTACAAGACCAAATCATACACAATGTAATTGTGACTCCCACAACCCGGGATCACAAACAAATCTCTCACAACCGAGAGAAAAACACTTACAATATGAAAGTAAATGAAATAGAAATTCTTACCACAAAATACATATGCCTTGAGTAAACTTACGAATTAGGGCACAGATGATTTTGGGAAAGATGAAGAGGCACCAAACCCTAGCTCCAAGATGTAGATCAGCGATGGAGAGCTATGAGGTTGTTGGTGACCTAGAATCACGCACTTGGCTTGGAAGGCTCACAATCAATGAATCTCTCTTTTGAAATAAGAGTGAGGGAGAGATTCAAGAATGAAATCAATGAGCTTTGAATGAGATTAAATGCTTTCTCTTTGATCTCTAAACTTCACTTAATATCAGCCTTGAGTACAATGAATGCATCACTCCAAGTTTATATAGGATAGAGGAAAGAGAGAGTGAAAATTGTGGCATTTAATGCTCCAACGACTCTATTCTGAACCCAACTAGTCGGTCAAAGAAGGTTGACTGACCGACTAGTTCATCAACTAGTCCGTCGGTCAATCAACATGAACCGACTAAGAGAAGAACAGCCAAATGAATAAGTTCAGACTGTCACGACCCGCTTCCCTAAAATGGAGGCGAGACGTGAAAAGGTCCGCACGAGAGTGGAGCTGTGAAGCCCCAAACCCGATAAGCGTCAATAAAACTTAAGCAGGTCCCTGTAACCACAACGGAACAACAATAATAACACAAGGAGAGACTGAAATAAAATCTCACATCTCATAAATTGTCCAACAAGAAAATAAGTCCAACATCCAGAAAAGCCACCATGCTAAAAGAAAGAGTCTAAAGGCCCAGAACAAGGCCAACAAAAGCAACGACATAACAAAGTATAGGTGCTACGCACCGATAACAAAACAACTGTCTAAACAAAAGGGAAATCCAACGAAAACACTAGGACTGGTCCCCAGTGTCCACGTACTCCCCGTCAAACACAAGCTCGGGCTCGGCGTCAGCAAACACCTCGTCCTCAACAAGGTACTCAGGCTCAGGATCTAACATGTGTCACCCAAAAGAGTAAAGGGCACATGTCAGCAAGTCTAAAAGACTTGGGCAAGGAAACTGAAAGTAAGGCAACTAGCAACCTAGCAGTTATAGTATGCATGACATGGCAGTTATAGCATGAGTGCACAAGTAAGACATGGTGAACAATAAGTAAAAGAGAACAATCATCGGGACAAGACAAGAGTAGCCAAGCTACTAACAATCTCAATCAATTCACTATTCACGTTTCACGTTGTTTGTAGATGTTTACGCCTTACAACTGAACGGTTTCACATTCACGCTGAGTGGCCGCTTAACAACTACCCCAAAACCCAGAGTTTACGCCTTACAACTGCAGTTGCGGATCAGGCAGACTCCCAGTTGAATGACCGCTTAACTCTTACCCCATCCCACACGTAAACAATCCAGGGTCCCTGCACATGAGCCCAGCGAGTGAGCCAGGGTTGCCCCGCACGGGAGCTTGTTTTCCTATTTCACAATTCAATGTCGAGCGTTGGGGTTTCCAACTACAGGGCTCGCTTCTGGAACACGAGCCAGGAACACAAGCATTTGTAGCGAAGCTACGCAATCACAGAAGCACTTAAAGAATGCAATGACATGACAATTAATTCGCGTACCATTAATGGAAGGTAAACATGACATGGTAATTGTGCAACATGATATATGTCGGAACTAGCTTCGTTGTCAAGCTAGTTCCCCAATTTGCGCCTAGGCGAGTATCATTTCATCGCCTAGCCTCTTTTACGCCTACAACAAGCAAATGGCCTAAAACATGGCCTAAACCCTAAGTGGCAAGTTTCACTTGCCTAGCACCGGGGATGACGATCACGAAGGTTCGTCTCGCGGATGCTAATCTACGGGGGAAATTGCTGTTATGGGGAAACAAACATCAAACAACATGAAATTTCATTAGGGTTTCATAAAAATACAAATAGGTTATAAAAACGTCAAGAGCTCGATTTCTTACCGAAATGAAGCGGAAGAAACACTCCGGAGAACCCTAGGACCAGATCTGGAAACAAATGGAGAAGTTGGGAGAGTTAGGGTTTTGGGGGGATTTTGGGGATTTGATGAGATTTTGGGGAAGATGAGAGGTAGAATGAGTTGATGGAGGGTTTAGATGATGAATCTAGGGCTTGGGATGGAGGAATAGGGCTTGGAGGAAGATGGGGGCTCAATGGGGGAGATTTTAGGGTTTTGGGTCGAGTGGAGGAAGAAGAAAACGTTTGGGAGGGGTATAAATAGGTTGGGCTGGCGGCTGCCCAGAAATTAGGGTTTTAACACAGATTTGTCGGTCAAAGAGCAACCACTGACCGACTAGTTTAGCAACTAGTCGGTCGGTCGACCAACGCAGACCGACTAAGTGTAAACAGTAACTTCTGAACGAAAATAGGATTTAGATTTAGTCGGTCCATGAACAAATACTGACCGACTAGTGTAACATCTAGTCGGTCGATGAACGTTCTTAGACCGACTAAGAGTAAACAGTAACTCGACTGTACAGAAGAACCAAGAATTAGTCGGTCTGAGTACAAAACTTAACCGACTAGTTTAACATCTAGTCAGTCGAAAGATGAACTTAGACCGACTAAGAATGAACAGTGCTGATACTAAAATTTAGATGATGTGTTAGTCGGTTAAAGAAGCATTGCCGACCGACTAGTTTGCAACCTAGTCGGTCAACCAATGTTCTTAGACCGACTAACGATAAACAGTAACTCCTGAGAAATTTAGAAAGCCAACTAGTCGGTCCAAGAAGGATTGCCGACCGACTGAATCGTCATCTAGTCGGTCGGTGCCCCTTCTTATACCGGCTAATAAGCACCAAAAGTTCCGATACGGAGCGCGGGGCCCCGGGATCGATTCCTAAGACTCCTAGGCTTGATCTAATAGTAAGATACGACCGTTATGAAGTCCATCACGAATGACATACTTCGAAATCGACAATCTTAAGGAAGAAACGAGAAAACACGACGAAACGATCGAAAATGAAAGCTACGGAGACGAAAACCACACATGAGGAGAAAATCCACCAAAACATATATTATATTATAATAAATCCAGATACATGAAAAGCAGTCGTTACATCCTCCCCAACTTAAGAAAAATTCCGTCCTCGGAATTTCCAAACACTCACGAGTCCGGAAACAAAAGTGGGAAACGCTCTCGCATCTCATCCTCATTCTCCCAAGTAGACTCTCCAGGTGAGCCGTGTCGCCACATCACCCTCACAAGATTGACAATCTTGTTCCGAAGCGATTTCTGACGCCTGTCCAGAATCTGCACTGTATGCTGGTCATACGTCATATCGGGGCGAACGGTAATCTCCGAAAAATCCACAGCATGAGATGGATCGCTAATGTATCGACGAAGCTGCGACACATGGAAAACATTGTGAACTCCTTCCAAAGATGGCGGCAAGGCCAAGCGATACGCTACCTCGCCAACCCTCTCTAAAATGTCAAACGGTCCAATGTATCGCGTGCTCAACTTCCCTCGCTTCCCAAAACGAATCACACCACGATTCGGGGAAATCTTCAAGAACACATGGTCGCCCGGCTGAAACTCCAAAGGACGACGTTTAGCATCCGCCCAATGCTTAAAACGGTCCTGAGCAATTCTCAACCTCTCCTGAATATTCCTGACGATATCCACGGCCTCCACGATCATCTCAGGTCCCAACAACTCCCGATCACCAATGTCATCCCAACTCAATGGCGATCGACATTTCCTCCCATAAAGAGCGGCGAAAGGCGCCATGCCAATACTCGCCTGGAAGCTGTTGTTGTAAGAGAACTCCACCAAATGCAGATGGTCCTCCCACGAACCCTTGAAATCCAACATGCACGCCCTCAGCATGTCCTCCAAAATCTGAATCGTCCTCTCGGACTGGCCATCCGTCTGCGGATGGTACGCCGTGCTGAAACTCAGACGCGTACCCAAGCTCTTCTGCAAATTCTGCCAGAACTGAGATGTGAACCTCATGTCTCTGTCAGACATGATACTCACGGGGACTCCATGAAGTCGCACGACCTCCTGCACGATTCACGTCACATCACTATCCAAACTAGGAAAAAGGAAATAAAAACGGAGAGTAAAATAATTTACCTCCATATATCTCCTCGCTAGCGCCTCAGTGGACTGTCCCACTCGGAACGGAATAAAGTGCGTAGATTTGGTCAATCGATCTACGATCACCCAAATCGCGTCATTCTGCTTCGGGCTCCGAGGTAGTCCAGTCACGAAATCCATAGTGATGTGTTGCCATTTCCACTCCGGAATCAGAAGCGGTTGTAGCAACCCGGCCGTACGCTGATGCTCCGCCTTCACTTGCTGGCAAACCAAGCACTTGGCTACAGTCCGAGCCACACTCCTCTTCATACCATGCCACCAATAATTCAGACGAAGATCCTGGTACATCTTGGTGCCACCAGGATGCACAGAATACGGCGAACTGTGTGCCTCCACCATCAATTCCTCTCTAATATCCCCAGCTGGCACACACAGCCTGGCTCCAAACCTCAGCGAGCCATCCTCATGAATCAAAAATTCAGTCCGCAGACCGGCTTCCACCTGCTCCCGAATCTTCACCGGCTTTGGATCCTCAGCCTGGACAGCCTTAATCTGATCCACGATCGTCGACTGTACCTGAATGTACATCAACGACGAAGCCTCCCCAGGAAGAACAATCTCCACGCCAGACTCGCAAAAATCCTGCTGCAATCTCCACTGCGAGGTCAAAATCATCACCGCTGGAAGCCTACTCAAAGCATCCGGGACCACATTCACCTTGCCAGGGTGAAACTGTAAATCAATCTCATAATCCGCCATAAGCTCCAACCATCGACGCTGTCGCATGTTGAGCTCCTTCTGAGTGAAAATATACTTCAAGCTTTTGTGATCAGTGAAAATCTTCACTTTCTCACTCAGCAGGAAGTGCCTCCAAATCTTAAGAGCAAACACAACGGCAGCCAACTCCAAATCATGCGTCGGGTAATTCTTCTCATGAACCTTAAGCTGACGAGACGCATACGCCACAACATGCCCATGCTGATGCAACACACAACCGAGACCCTTGCCAGAAGCATCGCAAAAGATCTCAAATCCACCGCTGCGATCAGGCACAACAAGAATAGGGGCAGTCGTCAACCTCTCCTTCAGAATACCAAAAGCATTCTCACAATCACCCGACCAAACAAAAGCAACTTCCTTCCGCGTCAACCTGGTCATCGACTCAGCAATACGAGAAAAGTCCTTAATGAATCGCCGATAATAACCAGCAAGTCCAAGGAAACTCCGAATCTCAGACGCAGACGACGGAACAGGCCACTCCCTGATGGCCCTAATCTTCTCGGGATCCACTGAAATACCATCTCCAGTCACCACATGCCCAAGAAAAGCAACTCTATCCAGCCAGAACTCGCACTTCGAAAACTTAGCATACAACCGATGCTTCCTCAAAATCTCCAATGCCGTCCTTAAGTGCGAGGCATGCTCTTCCTCCGACTTCGAATAGATCAGAATGTCGTCAATAAATATAACGACAAACTTATCCAAAAAGTCGTAGAAAATCAGGTTCATCAGATTCATGAAAACTGCGGGCGCGTTAGTTACACCGAAAGGCATAACCACAAACTCATAGTGTCCATACTTCGTCCTGAACGCTGTCTTCGGAACATCATCCTTCTTCACCTTCAACTGATGGTAACCACTCCTTAAATCCAATTTAGAAAAC
Organism: Scilla litardierei; assembly: GCA_030789695.1. NCBI lineage: Eukaryota > Viridiplantae > Streptophyta > Magnoliopsida > Asparagales > Asparagaceae > Scilla > Scilla litardierei. The sequence goes on along the minus strand of CM061130.1, from coordinate 114,260,163 downwards.
ACCCTCGAACCTCCAAGCTGATCAAAAATATCATCGATGCGAGGCAACGGATATTTATTCTTAATGGTCACTGCATTCAACTTCCGATAGTCCACGCACATGCGACGCGAACCATCCTTCTTCTTTACCAGCAACACCGGTGCTCCCCACAGGGACACACTAGGATTAATATAACCCTTCTGCAAAAGCTCATCCAACTGCTTCCGTAACTCCTCCAATTCTGCAGGTGCCATACGATACGGTACCTTCGAAATCGGCTGCGCACCTGGAATGAGATCGATAGAAAATTCTAAAGCTCGATCAGGTGGCAAACCAGACATCTCCTCGGGGAAGACATCGCCAAAATCTCGCACCACAGCTGGCCACTCCAGCTCCATCTGCATAGCCACAGCCTCCACCGGCCTGGCCCGAAATCTGACAGGACCAAGCGAACTGCTACCACGACTGAACTCAAATACTGGATGTCCGAACACCACCTTCTTCCTCCGACAGTCGATCGTAGCATAGAAGCTCACAAGCCAGTCCATCCCAAGAACTGCATCATAGTTGATGATGTCGTGGACAATGAAATCAGCGAAAAGCTCATGTCCACAGACCACCAACGAGCAAGAATTGCAACCACGATGCACCGAAACCACGCCAATCCCTGTAACGATGTTCCAACTTTTGGGAAGAGGGGACGTCGACAAGGAATGCCTCTCCACGAAGCTCCGAGAAATAATGCACATCGATGCACCAGAGTCAAAGAGGACTCGTGCAAGAAATGTGCACACCAAAACCACACCTAACAATCAATTAACAATCAAACCCTAGTCTAGCAAACAACCATGTTCAAGCAAACAACACAATCTAACATGCAAACCAGCTAGGAAAATAACAGCTAGATTGAGGATTACCTGCGATAACCTCATCCACAGCCTCGCTCTCCGCAGCGGTCATCAGAAAAGCCTGCCTCCTCGGTGGAACAGCCTGCCGAAAAGCCTGTCCCTGCGGAACAAGAGCCGCTCCACGACCAGCAGGAACAGACGCTTGCTGCTGCAACGGCTGTGCTGCAACAGGTGCCCTCCGCAGCTGATTCGCGTGCCGACAATCCTTCGCGACATGGGAAGCATCACCACAAACCAAACACTGGCCCAAAAACTTTCGACACTGATCCTTGACATGGCCAGGCTTGCCGTAGAAATGGCAAGTCTTCAGAATAGGCCCTCCTGGCCTCTTAAACTGAGCAGACTGATTAGGCCTGAATCCAGGTCTAACCACAGCCTCGCCTGTTCCACAGGCATCTTCCCAGCACCAACAATAGACCCCCTCCTCCGGTTCACGAGCAGCTCCTGCCTCTTGGCTGCTACTAGAACCTTCTGATAAGACTCCCGGTCAGAAGAGGTCACAAAACTCTGGAGCTCCGAAGCAAGTCCCTGCAGGAACCTCTGAGCTCTCTCCTCAGCGTCCTGCACCATCTTCGGTGCGAACCGACTCAGCCTCATGAACTCTTGGTGATATAGGTCCACCGACGAGCTTCCTTGCTTCAAATCGATAAAACGCTGCAGCATCTCCTCCCTGGCGGCTTTCGGGAAGAACTCACCCTCAAATCTGGCCTTGAAGGTAGCCCAAGCTATCGGCTCCACCAACATCTTCTCTTCCGCATCCCACCAATTCCGAGCATTATCCTTGAGTTGCCTCTTCGCCAAATCAACCCATCCAGTCGGGGTGATCTTGGCCATCTTCAGATTGTCCTCGATGTTCCGAATCCACTCATCGGTAGCCAGAGGACCCTCAGACCCATCAAAATATGCGGGACCCAGCTCCCAAAATTGCTTCGCTCCCGGCTCAGAGCGAGGGGCATCCGAAGAGCCCGGGTAGCTCGAGCAAGTGGAGCATTCTGGACTTGCAGGAGCACGCCCTGCTGCACTTGCATCATCTGGAGCATCATCTGCATCATCTCACCGTTGGTGGGTTCCCGCTCAGGCTCCTCATCATGAGGGAGCGCACCACTACCCCCACCACGGGTGAATCGTCTTCCTGCCATCTAGTGACACAGAGAACGAATCAGATTAGACTCATAGCTTATGACATCGGACGTCGAACTTAGTTTATTGGACACTCTAATATTATTATCGCTATTCCAAAAATCGCAGTTACAGAAGGACCTGCATGGGCCACCAACAAAACCTGTCACGACCCACTTCCCTAAAATGGAGGCGAGACGTGAAAAGGTCCGCACGAGAGTGGAGCTGTGAAGCCCCAAACCCAATAAGCGTTAATAAAACATAAGCAGGTCCATGTAACCACAACGGAACAACAATAATAACACAAGGAGAGACTGAAATAAAATCTCACATCTCATAAATTGTCCAACAAGAAAATAAGTCCAACATCCAGAAAAGCCACCAGGCTAAAAGAAAGAGTCTAAAGGCCCAGAACAAGGCCAACAAAAGCAACGACATAACAAAGTATAGGTGCTACGCACCGATAACAAAACAACTGTCTAAACAAAAGGGAAACCCAACGAAAACACTAGGACTGGTCCCCAGTGTCCACGTACTCCCCGTCAAACACAAGCTCGGGCTCGACGTCAGCAAACACCTCGTCCTCAACAAGGTACTCAGGCTCAGGATCTAACATGTGTCACCCAAAAGAGTAAAGGGCACATGTCAGCAAGTCTAAAAGACTTGGGCAAGGAAACTGAAAGTAAGGCAACTAGCAACCTAGCAGTTATAGTATGCATGACATGGCAGTTATAGCATGAGTGCACAAGTAAGACATGGTGAACAATAAGTACAAGAGAACAATCATCGGGACAAGACAAGAGTATCCAAGCTACTAACAATCTCAATCAATTCACTATTCACGGTTCACGTTATTTGTAGATGTTTACGCCTTACAGCTGAACGGTTTCACATTCACGCTGAGTGGCCGCTTAACAACTACCCCAAAACCCAGAGTTTACGCCTTACAACTGCAGTTGCGGATCAGGCAGACTCCCAGTTGAATGACCGCTTAACTCTTACCCCATCCCACACGTAAACAATCCAGGGTCCCTGCAATGAGCCCAGCGAGTGAGCCAGGGTTGCCCCGCACGGGAACTTGTTTTCCTATTTCACAATTCAATGTCGAGCGTTGGGGTTTCCAACTATAGGGCTCGCTTCTGGAACACGAGCCAGGAACACAAGCATTTGTAGCGAAGCTACGCAATCACAGAAGCACTTAAAGAATGCAATGACATGACAATTAATTCGCGTACCGTTAATGGAAGGTAAACATGACATGGTAATTGTGCAACATGATATATGTCGGAACTAGCTTCGTTGTCAAGCTAGTTCCCCAATTTGCGCCTAGGCGAGTATCATTTCGTCGCCTAGCCTCTTTTACGCCTACAACAAGCAAATGGCCTAAAACATGGCCTAAACCCTAAGTGGCAAGTTTCACTTGCCTAGCACCGGGGATGACGATCACGAAGGTTCGTCTCACGGATGCTAATCTACGGGGGAAATTGCTGTTATGGGGAAACAAACATCAAACAACATGAAATTTCATTAGGGTTTCATAAAAATACAAATAGGTTATAAAAACGTCAAGAGCTCGATTTCTTACCGAGATGAAGCGGAAGAAACACTCCGGAGAACCCTAGGTGTAACGGTCGGTTTCCGATCGTACTTTCTTTGTGCACGTGCTCTTGATTGTGCACGTGCTTATTTTTTGACTTTATTTGACTTTGAATATTATTGAGGGATATATCGACGTGATCGTCTCTGGAAGTATTAGATTGTGGAATAACTTTGTAACAACATATCTCGAGTCGTTCTTCAGCGATGCTATCTTAATTGGCGTGACGTCGCGACTTTCTGTTTTGATGCGAGATGTTACGAATTTTAGTTTCGTCTCTCTACATCGAAATTTAGATCCGTCTTCTCCACTATCTTTCTTTAGTCATCTAGAACACCCCATAATTATTTTAAAATTTTTGGACTTAATTTGACCTATTTTCTATTTTTTTGAAAGCTTTAAATAATTTTAAAACCTATTTTTATAATATTTTTAATTACAATAAAATTACTATATTATAATAACGTATTAAGGAATTTTTTAGGCAAAATTTTAGAATTTTTGGCCGCACCCATTTTGCGTGAGGGAGAGGAGAGTAATTTTTAACTAAATTAATTATTTTAAATTATTTTAATAACATTTTTCCGAACCCAAACCCTAACCCTAGCTCTAACCTATTTAAGTTAGCCCTAGGAAAAGTTATTTCGTCATTGCTCAAAACCCTAGCCGCCGTTTCCTCTTCCAAAGCTTCGTCGCATAATAACATGCTATCACCGCCCACGGCATCACCGATGGCTTTGTCACCGACCGCCATGGGCCACCATCCGACTGCCCCGAAGGCGGATCGCTGCCCTACCCTCGCTCTGCCCCGTAGGCGGAGCCACCCCCACCACCCCCCCCCCCACCCCTACACCCCCCCACCCCCGCCTTGTTGAGTATTGATTCCCCGAATTTGGTTTTGGTTGATGAGCAAACATAAATATTGTGAACTAACTGTTTGTGAGCGCAGTTATGGAGATCGTCGCCAAAATACTATGTACATCAAAAGCGACGTCTCAAGACTTCTCAATACGCGTGATCGTGTGCCTGAAGCTTCATTGAAGCTCAAGGAGTATGATTGAAGTCAAGAGTGAAGATTGAAGCTTTGAAGACGGTTCGCCATGTTTAATTTAATGTCTTCTAGCTTTATAGAATAGAATGTTAAGCCTTGAGTAGGACTTACATTATAATCTTCATTTCGCTCATATCTTAGAGCTAGGATTATCTTAAAAGCCATTAGAAACTTTCCCGAAGCCTATCGCTTCTTCCCTCGGCTTCTAGTGCATGTTAGTTGGTTCAAGTAGAAGAACCAACCGACTAGATGACGATCTAGTCGGTCGGCAATTCCTCTTGAACCGACTAGATGCCTTGCTCTATTCAGCCTAGACTTTGTTGATCAATTAGTCGGTCAAAGAAGGTTCACCGTCCGACTAGATGACGATCTAGTCGGTTAGGAATCCTTGTTAGACCGACTAGTTATCATTGCCTCTGTACAGCCGATCTTACTGTTTACAGTTAGTCGGTCAAAGCACATCGACCGACCGACTAGTTGAGAAACTTGTCTGTTGGAAGTTGTTCTTAAACCGACTAGCTGTACTTGAATTCAGCCTATTCGATTTCGATTCTTAGTCGGTCAAAGAACACTCACCGACCGACTAGTTGTGAAACTAGTCGGTTGGCAAGTCTTCTTAGACCGACTAGTTCCTTATTGTCTGAACTTTCTCTTTTGGCTATCGAGCTGTTAGTCGGTTCACATTGAATCACCGACCGACTAGTTGAGAAACTAGTCGGTCGGTGATCCTTCTTAGACCGACTAACTGCTTCAGAAATATGACCATTAGGAATCTTTTGAGCACGATTTTTCTTGCCTCTATAAATACAAACCTGACCATTAGTCAGTGCAGTAGCTTCACATGGCATTACATTTGGTATCAAAGCCAGAGTTCAAAACTATGACAAACAACGACTACAACGTCTTCAAGGATCGTCAAGGATCTTCTTCAGTTATGGAAGGACAATCCTCTGTCAGGCCTCCTCACTTCAACGGTACCAACTATGGGTACTGAAAATGCCGGATGGAAACCTTCCTTCGAAGCGCTTCACTTTGGAGAGCCACATTGACGGAGTATGTCGAGCCCGCCGAACAAGAATTCACGAAGTGGACTACCGCGGAGGTTGCCGCGGAGGTAAACAATGTCAAGGCAATGAATGCCTTGCAATGTGCGTTGGAGCCCGAAGACTTCAACAAGATATGCACATGTAAGAGTGCATATCAAGTATGGAACCAACTCCTCATCTTGCATGAAGGAACGAGTATGGTAAAATATTCTAAACTCGTTGTCGCTAACAAAGAATTCGAGTTGTTTCACATGGAACAGGGTGAAACTATGAAGGACTACTATGCTCGCTTCGTGGACATATCCAACGAATTGGAAGCTCTTGGGAAGATCTACACCCAAAAGGAGAAAGTCACGAAGATTATTGACGGACTTCCTTCTTGTTAGGAAAAGCGTACCTTCGCCATCGAGGAAGGTAACGATATGAATAAGTACACTGTTGTACAACTAATGGGTACCTTGTTGTCTTACGAGGTACTCAAGGAAAGTAAGATCAAGATGAAGGAGAAGATGAAGGCGTACTTGAAGCAAGACGAGCCAAAGAAAAACGTGATTGCGTACAAGGCCGCTCCATCTACCGATGATGAAGAATCGGAAGACGAGTTGGACATAGAATCCATTGCCCGTATGGCAAAGAAGTTCGACCGATTCTTCCGAAAAGGTAACTTTAGAAATAAATCTAAAGTTAGTTCGACTAATGCGTCTACTCCTGTGTGTTATAAATGCAACAAGTCAGGACACATCAAGCCGGATTGTCCTCTCAACAAACACAAGGAGAAGTGGAAGGCATCTAAGTACGACAAGTCGAGAAAGTACAAGAAAGGACTTGTCGGCACATTCACCGACTCCGAAGATGACTCCTCAAGTGGAGAGTCGGATGATGAACGAGTGGAGAAAGCACACACGTGCTTCATGGGAAAAGAGGAACGTGATCAAGAGACCTCCTTCGATGAAAGCGATGATGAAAGTGAGGATGAAGACGAAGAGGTAACTATGGATGAACTTAGATTAGCCAACGAACAACTTTGGAATAGGTTTTCTAATTTGGCTACTAGATTTATTAAGACTAAAAATGAGCTAACTAGTCTTCAAACCTCGCCTAAGCCTATCATCGTCAACAACGACACCGTTGTTGAAGGGTTGAGAAATGAGATTGTAAATCTCAAATCTCAACTTGAGCATGTTCATATAGAGGATTCGAATGAACATGTGATAGCGGATTTGATGTCTCAAAACTCAACTTTGAGTATTGAGAATAAAAATCTCAAGTCACGTGTTTGTGCACTCACATCGCAAGTGTCCACCTTGGATGCTTCAATGCATTCTCTCACCGAGAAGTATGAGTGCACATTAGGCCGAATCAATGAATTCAATAAAGGTAAGGGCCATTTGGATAATATCCTAAATGACTTACATCCGGCCAATCATCACATTGGCTTGGGGTATAAGATGGGAGATTCATCCAAATCATTCGCCACCTTTGTTAGGCCAACTTCCGATGCCTCTACTAGTGGGAGTAAACACTTCATGGGTAGTTCTTCTACCAATGGTTCTTCCGCTAGGTACACACCCCCATTTGGAAAGAAACCCACTTTGGGTGGACCTCCAAAGAAGGGTCATGCTTTCATGTATAACATGCCACGTAGGAACACACATCCTACTCCACGTGTTAGCACGTATGATGATTTTTATGCTCAGCATCCACGAGCATGTGCACACCATGTGAGACACACTCATGCACGTGTTCCACCACATGCATATGTTCATCCACATTCTCATATGAATAATTATCATCATGCACCATTTCATCATATGTTATATGCTTATCCACGACATGCATCACATAGACATCAACAACATATGCATGCTCCCAATAGGATTAGGACTCCCAAGACATACACTATTTGGGGTCCGAAGAACACAAGCATGCATGCTAAGGATATGTATGTGCAATCGTATATTAATGATATTATTTTGAATGATGATTATGTTGGGAAATCACGGTCCTCGTGGACTTGGTTTTCGAATGGTTAGTTTCCTTTGACCCTTCATTGCTTGGTACCATAAGTTTAATTTCATTTTATGGGTACCAAAGCAATTGTGGTAAGAATTGGTTTATTACTTTTATTTGCATATTGGTCTTGGATGTGCATGTTTGTTTGAAACTTAAATTCATATTGAATTTGAATTTAGTTGGGCTATGGGTTACGTTAATTTGAATTTAGTTTGTTAAAAGTGTTGCCTAACCCATAGGATCCAAAAGGGTTTTTGGATACCAAGAATTGTGTTTTCTAGGTTCAATCCATCATAGGATACCAACCCTACCAACTCTTTGATTTGCAAAGGATTTTCATTTAAATGGAGTTGATGAAGCTTAAGAGATGCACCAAAGTAGGGGGAGCTTAATGTTGTAAGTATATTCTTATATTTGATATACATTTGGTATCCATGTGTGTTGAATGCGTCCATTGGTAGACTATATTACATATGGTATCATTTTGTTTCATTTAAGTATCTTAGTATGCGAGATATGTGTATGCCATATGTTTTATGATGCTCTATTTGTGTTTGGCATAACACTTTTTGCATGCTACTTTTGGTATTCACAGTGGATTTATGTCTCTGATATTGACTTCGTCGCACGACGATTAAATTTGATTTAATAGAAATTATTTCTATGGAAACATAGAATTGCTTTCCATGCACTATTTTCTTCTAGAATGTTGATATTGGAGAGTATGTTCCAAAACTCAATACGTGAAATTGATTTGAGTTTTGGTGATTTCGTTTTTCGATTTTCGCCTATGGTTTGATGATTTCATTTTTCGATCTTCGCCTATGGTTTGATGATTTTGTTTTTCGATTCTCGACTAAGGTCACGTTGGCACGCTTTGATTTTCTTTGGTATATTACTTTGGTGTCATTTGGACCATGGTCGTTTTCTTAGACTCTCATGCTTTTATTTTTTAGCCATTGTAATCTTGTCGTTGATCTCCTCCTGCTCTTTTTGCTAATGCCAAAGGGGGGGAGAATTAATAATGACAATGTGCTAATTGATAATTCAAATCAATTTACCATGAATCTAATTTGATATGTTAGATTCAGGGGGAGTTAAGATATAAAATGGATTTAGAGATCCTAAATTGCTATAATAGGATTCATATTTTATTCTCCCTCGCCTGCTTAATGCGTATGATGATTGTTTAATACAGAACTAACGTGTCATCAATGCAAGGGGAGTAAGTAAATTTCGATTGAATCATTATTATTGATTATTATTTATGTTGGTTTGTCATCACCAAAAAGGGGGAGAATGTTGAGTATTGATTCCCTGGATTTGGTTTTGGTTGATGAGCAAACATAAATATTGTGAACTAACTATTTGTGAGCGCAGTTATGGAGATCGTCGTCAAAATACTCTGTACATCAAAAGAGACGTCTCAAGACTTCTTAATACGCGTGATCGTGTGCCTGAAGCTTCGTTGAAGCTCAAGGAGTATGATTGAAGTCAAGAGTGAAGATTGAAGCTTTGAAGACGGTTCGTCATGTTTAATTTAATGTCTTCTAGCTTTATAGAATAGAATGTTAAGCCTTGAGTAGGACTTACATTATAATCTTCATTTCACTCATATCTTAGAGCTAGGATTATCTTAGAAGCCATTAGAAACTTTCCCGAAGCCTATCGCTTCTTCCCTCGGCTTCTAGTGCATGTTAGTTGGTTCAAGTAGAAGAACCAACCGACTAGATGACGATCTAGTCGGGCGGCAATTCCTCTTGAACCGACTAGATGCCTTGCTCTATTCAGCCTAGACTTTGTTGATCAATTAGTCGGTCAAAGAAGGTTCACCGTCCGACTAGATGACGATCTAGTCGGTTAGGAATCCTTCTCAGACCGACTAGTTATCATTGCCTCTGTACAACCTATCTTACTGTTTACAGTTAGTCGGTCAAAGCACATCGACCAACCGACTAGTTGAGAAACTAGGCGGTTGGAAGTTGTTCTTAAACCGACTAGCTGTACTTGAATTCAGCCTATTCGATTTTGATTCTTAGTCGGTCAAAGAACACTCACCGACCGACTAGTTATGAAACTAGTCGGTTGGCAAGTCTTCTTAGACCGACTAGTTCCTTATTGTCTAAACTTTCACTTTTGGCTATCGAGCTGTTAGTCAGTTCACGTTGAATCACCGACCGACTAGTTGAGAAACTAGTCGGTCGGTGATCCTTCTTAGACCGACTAACTGCTTCAGAAATATGACCATTAAGAATCTTTTGAGGCCGATTTTTCTTGCCTCTATAAATACAAACCTGATTCGTTTGAGGCAAGGTTAGAGGTCCATTATCCAAGTTATTTCAGACCTAAGAGAAGAGTGTTCTCAAGCTATTTCTAAGCTCTCTCTTCTCACAAGAATCTCTCCCTCAACTCTTTGAGCCATTTTCCTCAAGAGAGATTCTCTCCTTTGTGAGCCTTTCAAGCCAAGAGCTTGATTCTAGTCACCATCCTCCATCCTAGCCTTCGATCGCTGATCATATTGGTGGAGCTTTGGTTTGGTGACATCTTCTTCCTCAAAATCCATTCTTGCCCTAATTTGGTAAGTATACTCAAGGCATAGGATTTTGTGGTAAGTGTTTCATTATTTCATCTCATTTGATATTTGAATTGTTCTCTCGGTTGTGAGAGAAGTGTGTGATCCCGGGTTGTGGGAGTCACATTTTCATTGTGTATGATTTGGTTTTGTGAAGGTTTTTCACAAGAATTTCATAGTGCAAAATCTTGAGTTAGTGGTTTTCTAACTCAAGTATTCGGAGGGGATCTGGGTGGTTGGGACGTAGGATCACCGGGAAAAAGTCGGGGAGACTTGGGTGGATCCGAACCCGTTACATGCTTTGTTTGCGTTTGTCTATTCTTGTTGTTTGTAGTCTATTCCGCATTGTTGTTTGTGTGTTTGCACAATAATTAGGAATAACTCTCTTGATTATTTTAAAGTACTATTCACCCCCCTCTAGTACATGTGCAGTAGCTTCACATGGCATTACACGCCTCACAGTGGGAAAGCTTCCTAACCCCCGACTCACGGTGGGATGGTTCCCCACAACCCATGCCTCACGGTGGGACGGCTCCCCAAGACCCCGCCTCACGGCGGTTCCCCCCATCGCTGCCTACCGGCGGCGCCCCCTAACTGTGTTCATTGGGGCGACGACGGTTAACCCTAGCCGCTGCATCTTCATTTTCAAAAGTTGGTCCTTCGGGCCCAACTGATTAAACGAAAAAAATCTCTTTTTTTGCTGTGGGCCAAAGCCCATAGCGACTTGTGTGCTTCAGCCCACAAGCAATACACAAAAAATGAAGAAGCTGTGGGGCTGAAGCCCGCAGCCTCATTGCAGGCCCCGTCCTACAACCAGTTTTACAAAAAAATAGAAATACTGTCGGCCTGAAGCCCGTAGCCTTACTGCAGGCTTCAGACCCGCAGGCTGAATTAAACTGAAAAAAAAGAAAGGGAAATTGAAAATGAGAAGGAGAAGGGGACACATATAATTAATAAATAGGTTTTTGGAGGCCTAAAAATTCCAGAAAATTTGATTAAAATAGAGGACTAAAATGGGACATTATGTGGATATTTGGGGACTTGTGGGGATTATTTGGGGTATATAAAAAGGAAAACCATTCCTTTTCACGAAGAATAAGTGATTTTGGGTACTTTTCAAATTCTTTTGAACTAGCCCATAATGCACAACAAATTGCATATTATGATACCTCTTTAGGTTCATACTTATATGCATTGCATCACATTTTATCGCTCATTTTCTGTGATAAACTTATGCTAATTTGTACGGCATTAACTTAAAAAGTATAAAGATCATGTGACTGCTCTGTCGTTAGTCACCTAACCTAACTGTATATGACATCGTCCCAGGTCTGAATAATTATTAAGTATTTTAAATTATTATTTTTATCATATTCTGAATCTGTGATGCCTGTGATGTGTTATGAAAATGTTGAATGAGCACTAATTTTTGCATGGATGGTAATTGTGGTTTTGGATCGGTAGTTTAGTCCCACATTTTACTTTTCCTGCATTTTTCTTTTCTTTTTGAGAGAAATTGTAGTGAGGAAATCATGTAATGTCCAATACCGATGACTACTTTCCATGGAGGCGGAGGCCACTGTTGAAGCTGAAGAATTTTAAAAATGGGACCCATGAGGTTTCCAAAGTTGTAATTTTTCGCTTTCATTTGTATAATATGGACTGCAATATGGACTTTGGACATTATTTATTTTATGTGGAACTGGTCGATCCATGCAATTAGCTTATTCATTTAAACATTTCCTCCGCATGAAAATGTTTTCTGTATTATTAATTCATGCAAATTTGTGCTCTGCTAGATAAAATGGCAAAAATCGCAAGCGTTGATTTCGAAGTGCTGGATGCATCAGTCAGGAATTACTTGAGCTGGCAACTCGATGTTAAATTTCACCTGCGGGCTAAGTCCATCATTTCTGCTGTGACAAAAGATGGAAAGGAGACTAACATTGAAAAGGCGCAAGCTATTATTTATATTCCTTGCCATGTGGACAAGACCCTAAAGGCTGAACACCTTACGGTCGAAGATTCACTTGAGCTGTAGACTGCCCTTGCGGAAAGATATAAACATCAGAAAGATGTTATACTTTCAAGGGCACGATATAAGTGGAAAAGCCTGAGACTGCAGGACTTTAAGTCCATAACTAAGTACAACTCAGCTCTTTTTAGTATTACCTCACGCTTGAAGTTGTGTGGTGAAAAAGTCTCAGAAGATCGCATGCTGGAAAGACATACATGTCTTTCCACGAAAAGGATGCAATACTGATGCAGCAATACCATGAACAAAAGTTCACCAAGTATTCTAAGTTGTTGCCATGTTTACTCATGGCTGAACAAAACAAAGAGCTTCTCCTCGCCACTCACAACATGTGCCCCCTGGCACTGCCCCTTCCCAGACGTCCACATTGCATCTTCTTCTAAAAAGAAGAAAGATAATAAACAAAAAGGAAGACCATGAAAAGGGGGACAGAACAAAATGGCCAGATGCCAAATTGTCACGCCCCGCTTTCTAAAATACAAGAGATACGAGGTGAACTAGGCTGATGTAGTATTCAGACACTGGGCTTCGAGCCCTTAACGTCCGAATACTACTAGGCTTATTGTGGTTAGAATAAAAATTATCTAAGCAGGCCACTACGATACACTGGAAAGTACAAGAGTAGGAAATGTAATGCTCCAACAAAATTAAAAACCGTAAGGGTTGAAAGGTAAACTGTACTGAACATCATTTATAGGATACATCATATGCATTTGTACAAGTACCAAAAGTATTACTAAAAGGGGAAAGACAAAAGTGGAACCCTCCCTGAAAGAAACCCAAAATGTGTCCACACACATACAACACACTTCCTAGTCTACCCTAGGGAAGTCCAGGTAGACCAACCCTACATCTAAAGTCTCCAGCTATACCTGAGGAGAGGAAGCAGTAGGAGTCTGTACACATCCTTACTCTGGTGTCATAGCCTCAAGACCTGAAAGTGTAAATGGGACACGTCAATGCGTGACCCAGTAGAAATCATAACTAAGCTAGGTAGGACCCAGTTTAAAACCGGACTACCTATCTAAGGGTGGTCTCAAAGTAAGGGGCCAATAGAGCATACATCATATGCATTTATACAAGTACCAAAAGTATTACTAAAAGGGGAAAGACAAAAGGGGAACCCTCCCTGAAAGAAACCCAAAATGTCTCCACACCCATACAACATACTCCCTAGTCTACCCCAGGGAAGTCCAGGCAGACCAACCCTACATCTGAAGTCACCAGCTGTACCTGAGGAGAGGAAGCAGTAGGAGTCTGTACACATCCTTACTCTGGTGTCACAGCCTCAAGACCTGAAAGTGTAAATGGGACACATCAATGTGTGACCTAGTAGAAATCATAACTAAGCTAGGTAGGACCCAGTTTAAAACCGGACTACCTATCTAAGGGTGGTCTCAAATTAAGGGGCCAATAGAGCATACATGAGTGTTCATATTAAAACATACAATCATTGAAAAGAAACTGAGGACATGTTAACATTATGGCAACATTTATAAATTAACATTAACTTTAACATGGTATCAGTTCACATGTTTGGGAATCTGTGTAACTAGTAGGACACTTTTAAGGATTTAGACTTCACCCAGGGTGGGTGAATAGTGGTACCCAAAACAGTGACACGAGCACTGTAGGGGCCTCTTGTAACTTTCCCTGTTGGAAGTGAGACAACATTTGGTTTTGTCGTAAAACGGAGGAAACCATTCTACCTCATGGTGCATTACGTGTACACCATGGGCCACTCTAACCATGCCCACTCCCCTTGCCGGCTGTCGGGAGTGCGAGTGAGACTATCGTCAAAGTGTCAACTCCTTAAAAGCCTACTTTTTACGCGTTTTCCCCCCAAACCCATATCTGGAGCTTCACCCATTTTAGGAAGGATTGAAGACTCCAGACTCATATCCTCCTCTCACTCTGATTTCATTATATCATAGTTCTTTCACGTTGGTGATCTTAGTACCACTTTCTCGTCAAGCATCATCACAATGTCCATTTCTCATTTTTGTTCCTTCATTTAAACTTGCATGTAAAACTTGCATTTAAACTTCTTATAAAACTGGCATTTAAACTTGATTTAAACTTCATTCATTTAAACTTCATATAAAAACTTGCATGTAACATAAGAACAATCTATAAAACTTGCAGGTAGTTTACAAGCTCCATGTAAACTTGCATGTTCATTTCTCATTTCTTTCTTGTGTGATAAGAGCAACATTATGATGTCTACTTTCAACATGTTATCTAAACAAATAAATAGTTCCATTCCGCATATAAATTATTGTCATAACATGCCAATTTGAGTAATACATGCAACAATAAAAGCAATAGTTCAATATATTGTCAACACTGGAAAAATTGGGCTACACGGCCGTATGGTGAAATCCATACGGCCGTATGGAATAAGCTAGTCAAAGGAGTCAAGTCACACGGCCGTATAGTAGAATCCATATGATCGTATGGAATGCTAAAGGAATCCACACGGCCGTATAGTAGAATCCATATGATCGTATGGAATGCTAAAGGAATCCACACGGCCGTATGGTCAAATCCATACGGCCGTATGAATTAAAGCTACTCAGGGGCTCATGGGAGCACACGGCCGTATGATCTGTTAATACGGCCGTGTGAGATTTTTGACGGGCAGTGTGGGGGGGTTTGGGATTTTACACGGCCGTATGAACTTTCATACGGCTAGAGAGAAGCTAACACTCAAGGGGAGGACACACAGGCGTATGGTTTAGTCCATACGGCTGTATGGAATAGTTTGACTCAACGAGCATGCAACTGTAAGATGAAGAACTCACACGACCGTATGAGAGTTTGATACGGCCGTGTGGAATCTATAACTTAGATACGGTCGTATAATCGACCGTATAACTCATCTGTTGGTCATTTGACCACCCTACGATCGTATGAGGAAGACCATACGACCGTATGGTTCATCTGCTGTTGAATTTGAAAGCGACGAATTTAAGATCTTACATGATTTCAAATTAAATCCTATCTAGTTAGTTAAGATTCTACCTCTGCGAGTCCTTCACTATTGTCTGGGGCCCTTCTTCTCCGTGTAGACCTTCTGATGCTAGCTCTCCTTCCTCCTCCTAAGATCAAAGAGTTAGGGTTTGAGTTTAGGACTGTATCGTGATGTTTGGCCTTGGCGTAGGGGAGAAATAGGCATCAGGGTTTGTGGTGCGTGAATAAGGGAACGAGAGGGAGATCTCTCTTTTCACTCTTCTCTCCTTCTTTTTCTTTTTCCAATTCTCTCAAAATTTCTCTCTTCAACCCTTGGCTAATCCCCATCATCCCCCAATTTGCTCTAAGCCACACACGTGGTTAGGGGTTAGGTGGGATTGAGCTTGGTGGAGACACATCCATGGTGATGTGTATCCTTGGAATTTTTTTGTGTTTTGAGTTTTTGATAATTAAGCCCACTCCATAAATACCACATACACCTACTAATACAAGTATTTCCTCTAATTACTCCATATGGTTAAATCCTAATGATGATTAAAAAGTATTTTTAAAATAATTTCTTCTCACCCAAAACTTAGGAAATTTATGGAAATAATAATAAAAATTCACTCATACACATATATCGTAAAATATGTGTATATCAAAACTAGGGTTATTACATCATATCCCCTTTATTATAAATTCCTTCCTCGAAATTTCAAAATAAAAGGGGAAGAGTCATTCTATGCATTACATCATCTTACATAGACTAACAACAAAATCACATCATCATACAAATAGTTGAGGGTACTTCTCTCTCATCTCGTCCTCGAGTTCCCAGGTAGATTCTCCTGGTGACTCTCGGTGCCACATAACCCTCACAAGACTGGTGAATTTCTTCCTCAGCATCTTCTGTCTTCTATCCAAAATTGCCACTGGTTGCTGATCGTAAGTCAAGTCCGGTCATATTTCAATCTCCTAAAAGTCGACGACATGACTAGGATCTCTGATCCATCTCCTAGTTGTGATACGTGAAACACGTTATGCACGCCTTCAAGAGATGCTGGTAATGCAAGCCTATAAGCCACCTCGCCAATCCGAGCTAAAACTTCAAATGGTCTAATGTACCTTGGACTCAACTTTCCTCGTTTGCCAAAACGAATCAATCCTTGAGTAGGCGAAATCTTCAAAAACACATGTTCACTAGCTAAAATTCTGAGTGTCGTCTATTCGCATCTACCCAATACTTGTAACGGTCTTGGGCTCTACTAAGATTATTTCTGACAACTCTCACCACATCCACTGTCGCAGCTATCATATCTTGGCCTAACAACTCACGGTTACCAACACCATCCTAACTAAAAGGAGACCGATACTGTCTCCCATACAATGCTGCAAATGGCGTCATGCCTATACTGGCTTGATAACTATTGTTGTAGGAAAACTCTACCAGATATAGATGTTCATCCCAAGAGCCCTTAAAATCTAGCATGTACGCTCTCAACATATTTTCTCAAATCTGAATCGTCCTCTTCGATTGACAGTCAATCTGTGGATGGTATACATTCCTGAAACTCAATTGAGTTCCCAGGCTGGCCTGCAAACTTCTCCAGAAATATGACGTGAATCTGGTGTCACGGTCGGAGACTATGCATATAGGTACTCCGTGAAGCCTCACGATTTCCTATATACAAACTCGATTCAGAATCTAGACTGCCACGCCCCGCTTCCCAAAAATGTGGAGGCGAGGCGTGAGAAGGTCCGCTCAGACTTGGAGCTACAAAGCTGCAAGTCCGATAAGCGTCAATCAATATTAAACTGCAGGTCCTTGCAACGCGAAACGAAACAAAGATAATAATAAGGGAAATGGGACAATAGATAAATCTCAGAATATCCATAATAATAAATTTCAACATCACAGAAAAGCCACCAGGCTAAAAAGAAAAAGAGTCTAAAGGCCCAAACATGGCCAACAAAAGTACAAAGTACGAAAACAAAGTAATGGTGCTACGCACCGATAACTAACAACAACCTAAGCAAAAGCAACTCCAAATCAGCCTCTAAGACTGGTCTCCGGTGTCCACCAACTCCTCGTCAAAAGTAGGCTCTGGCTCAGCGTCGACAAACACCACGTCCTCAGCTACGGTCTCTGGCTCAGGGTCTAACATGTGACACCCAAAAGAGCAAGGGGCACATGTCAGCAAGTCTACAAGAGACTTGTGCAAGGAAACTGAAAGTGAAGGTAAGCAACCTAGCAGTTCTAGCATGAATGCAATGACATGGCAGTTAAAGTATGAGTGCAACAAGTAAAGTAAAGTAAAGTACGTGCATGGCATGGATGTCAAGTTTTACAAGTAACACTCACTAGTACAAGACAAGTAAAGTAAGCACCTCGTGCACAGAGATTCCGCCTTTTGGCTAGAGTGGCTGCGCGGGCCAACTCCTAAGCTCAAGTAATCGTTTACCCCTACCCCTCCACGTGTATCGAGCCAGGGCCTTACCCCCGAACACGGATTGCTCGCTTCTGGAACACGAGCCAGGAAGTGTTTTATCTTGTTGGCCTAGGGATGCACCTAGCCAGACAAGGAAGTACAAGTACAAGTATTGTAGCGTGTGCTACGAATGCGACATTCAATGCATGGATGACATGACATGGCAAGCAGTAAAGCGTACAGGTAAGGAAAGTAAACATGACAATTTAGTATGCATGATCAACAGGTTAAAGAGTTGGATCTAGCTTCGTTGTCAAGCTAGATCAATTTAGGTGACGGATCTAGTTTCGTTGTCAAACTAGATCAAGTAGGCGTCTAGCCAGCTATCATTTCACTGACTAGTCTCTTTTACGCTAAAAACAACGAAGTGGCCTAAAAACATGGCCCTACACAAGAGTTGGCAAGTTTCACTTGCCTGTAATTACAACGCCTGAGCACACCGTCCAACGAGTCCAAAGTCACAATAATCTACGTGCACAAGTCCACCGACCTACAACCGTTTTATTAATCTTGATTAGTGAGTTCTAAAACATTTAAAATACTTTAAAACGTTGATTTTAGTCTTGATTAGCATGCAATGGGTTGGGGGTCCTAGGGGTGCAAAGCGTTACCTTAACACGACGCGAAAGCTACACTGGCGTCGGGTGGCGACGCCAGGGGTTGGAATAAAATATCGCGCTCCAAGTCCTGATTCTAATATAGATTCCTCACTGGAAATTCAGAGCAGCAACCGGAGCGACGAATCCAGATTCCAAAGCTCGCACGTGCGACGACGGGCTACGACGTATCGCAACGTCGTACGCGGCAAATCGTCGGAGAGAACGCACCTAGGTGGGGCCCACAGTAGTCCTAGGGACCAATAGGGGATCCACAATACCTCTGGAGAACTTGGGGGCCCACGGTGGCAAGTGGTGCGACGGGTGTGGGGTTGCGACGTTTGCTCTCGGTTGGACACAGCCAAATGCGGGAGATTGGCTCGGTCGGACACTGGGGCGGGCTTGCACAGCGCAGCGGGTCGGTGCGGGGGTCGGGCTCTCGGTCGGTGCGGGGCAGGCCGTCGGTCGGGCGCCTCGGATGCGGGGGCTGCAACGTTGCAACGTTGCAAGCATTGCAACGTAGCGGGGCTTCGGTCGGTGCGGGTGGGGGCTTCGGTCGGGCACGGAGCGGAGCGGGGACTTGGAGCGGGGCGCTGTGCGGTGCGGAGATGCGAGCGTGAGCGGGCCAAGCTCTCTGTCAGACCGAGGGCTCCTCTCGGTCGGAGCGGGAGAACGGAGCGGCTGCTGCAACGGGGTGCGGACGAAGCTTGGTGCGTGCTTGGGCGTCGGTCAGGGCGGGGAAACGGGGCTTGTTTCTTCGGTCGTGTGGGGAGATGGCTGTCGCAACGTTGCGACGATTCGTCGCAATGTCAAATTTGGGTTTTGGTAGCGGCTAGGGTTATTTTCTTGCGAAAATAGGTCTTCCTAGGGGTTGTTTATATAGTGTAGATGTGACTAGGTCTAGGGCTAATCCTAATGGGATTAGGAATTTAAAAATATTTAAAATTTGAATCTCACCCTCTCCAACTCACCCAAGGCTTGGGTGCGGCCCAAATGAGCTGGAAATTGGCTCAAAAATTATTTAAAATGTTTTAAACTCAAATAAATTTTCTTTGGCCGAAATTAATTTAAAACGTAACTATTAAAAATATTTAAAGCTTTGTAAAAAAATGTAAAAGTGGTCAAATAAACTCCGAAAATTATAAAATAAATATCGTGGTGATCGTGGTGACGAAAGTGAGCTAACTAAGAAGACAGATCTCGATTTTGACGTCGGACGATGAAACTAAAAATAGAAACATCCCCCGTCAAAAGTGAAAATCACAGCGTCTCATCGAATAAGATTAAATTGTGGGAAAACGACTCGAGAAATGTCGTTCCAAATTAGTGCCACTATTTAATACTCTCAGAGATGTTCACAACGGCATATCACACTAAAGTGTTCGCAAACAACCAAAGTCTAAAATAAACACGTGCACGGCCAAAAGCACGTGCACGAACAGAGTGCAACAAAAAGTGGTCGTTACATCCTCCCCACCTTAGAATAAAGTCCGCCCTCGGACTTTCTAACATATCTAGTCGTTCTAGTAACTACCCCAATCACGTCACATTATACTTCAAACCAGGTATAGTCATTACAAGTGCTTATATATGCACTAGGTAGTCAAACATTAACACTACCAGCATGTATATATATATTCACGTACGTTATACACTTATACCTATTATAGTCAGTCAATTTCATACATGTATTTCAATCATATATATAAGCATACATCCCTTATATAACTACTACTTACCTAACACGAAACAATATTTCAGATACTCATATAAGTATGGTCTCACACTAGCAAATACAATCATTGTTCTACGTATAGGTAGATACCTATGCACAACAAACATGGGTACATGACTCCCTAATATTTCCTAGTATACATCCGACACCAAACACTTCCACGTGTAGTCACACCATACCACCACTAAATCAGGTTTCACCATATCTAGTATACATTCACCACTACTATATTTTCACAATATATATTCATTCAAATGCATGCAATTATTTCACCATATATTCACATCACTTACGGTCCTATAACTGAATTTACGGCACGCCACATATACCATAGTCACCAATACCTATAACTAAGCACATACTTACCCGTGCATGGTGCACACCCACGCACGCTAACTTTTCATTCACGTATACCAACCGTATCATTACTAGCACATCTACACACCTAGTTTAGCTAGCACACATACATTCACACGGCAAGTCCTTAGTAATTAATTATACCACAAGACCAACACATATAACTATATACTGGTGTAGCGACCCACAATCATGTGCGTAGCACGACCAGGCACAAACGCTCCTATCACTATACATACATCAAACATCGCTATATTCAAACTACAGACATACATGATAATATACTTAGAGCATACCCACTCAAGCTTGAGTGAGACTCAATACACATATCAGAATATTCTATGTATGTAACACGGCACTTATACCTATACCAATACCACTCCAATATATATATGTCAACCAATACAACCATATACATACCATAAGTCAATCACACTTAATATTTAGTCAGGTAATACTCACATAGTTCAATCACTCTATATACCATAATAATAATACAGACTTCAGCACACGTATAATTATAATACACTCCCTAATATATACACATTCATCGTATAGTCACGCACATGTAACATATATTCACACCATAGCCTACTACCATATGTATATCACCTATATACTCATGCAACAAAACATAACTACTTACGTCTAAGCACAATACATATCTATAAATACTAATACACAAAAAAACTTCATAACATCATGAATAACTCGGAGTATGTATATATCACACAGTACGCAAACATTAATAGACTATGGGGGAGTACACTCATTCAAGCCCACATACACAACTTAGGTACATGCACTACGACAACATCACAAGGTCCAAGGGCCTACTAACAACTTAGAGTTGACACAGTTATTGACGAGCACTAAAGCCTAAGCAGTAGAGGGAGGTCGAAAGCGTGACGAGGGAAGGATTGATAAGCACGAATTCAGATAGGACGACTAAAAGGAGACAGCTTGGTTAGGTGGAACAGCGAATCAATCGTGAATGCTTAGGTAGAGGAAAGGGAGATGTAGTGATACTTATATAGAATGGAGAAATGAAATAACATAAGCTAAAATACGCAAAAATTGAAAACTGTCGTACTTCAAAAGTTGGAATCCTCGTCTGTATAAAAAAAATATTTGGAGATCGATAAAATGAGTTGTTCAAAACAAGTTTGAGTCGAATATACATATAAGAGAAAATGGTCTATTGGTTTATATAAAGTCATTATAAAAGGAAGTGAATCATTTACACGAACATTGAAGATGTAGTTTAGAAAATACTATACTGCAGTAATTTAATATAATGTTGGCAACAGTTTTGAAAGCCAAAGAATAAAATTAAGTAACTGAAGAATTTAAGCTCATGTTAAATGCTTTCAAAACCTTTAGGCTAGGGAAAACTTTAAAATAATCAATATCGAAACTACTTTTTAAAGGAACCAGGATTTGCAAAAAAATGAGAAACTAATTTACACAAGGTCCATAACATATGAGCACATCGAACCTGGTACAGTTATATAAAAATAATTGAAATTCTATTTAGTTTAGAAATTATTCTAAAAGTATGTTTTGGTGAACGGAAAGATAATAATAACTTAGTAGTAGAATTATCAAAATTGGTAATAAGCCTTAAAACCAAGTTATGGAAGGTCTATGTAACGCCCCGCTTCCCAAAAGACACCGAAAGCGAGAGCGTTACACATCCCGCTTGAACTGGAGCGGTGAAGCTCAAGTCCAATAAGCGTCTGTGATAAAAACACAGAAGAGGTCCTTGCATTTGCGTATCAGAACAATCAGAACATTCAAAGATAAATGCCACATCCAGATATATAATGCGTACACGAAATTACAAGACAAGCCACAGCAGGGCCAAAAAGAACTACAACAACACCCTAATCCTACTACAAGGAACTGAACTAAAACTCAAAGCAGTGACGAAGGCTCTAGTCTTCCGTAGAAAGCGGCTCGGCTCGGCGACTACGACCAACTCTGGCTCTCCGAGCCAGGCATCACGTACGAATCCTCCGGGTACTCAAGCGCTGAATCTGACATACATCCACAAACAATGAATGTATGTCAGCAAGGGCTGCAAGAAAAGGTTAGCAACCCAAACAAGATGTGCAGCTGATACGAATTTAAGAAACATTAAACATTTTAAAAGGAAAGGTGACTGCAGCAATATAACTAAACAATTTATACTGAAACGAAAAGTAAACATCCCTAACATGTAGTTCTAAGCAGTTGCAAGAATTATAGTAAGGTTTTCTCTGAGTTTGTTAGTATTTCAATATTCACGAAGACCAAGTTAGCGTTACAATGACCATGTCAAGAATTCACATCTAATCTAGGGTTCTCGTCTTTAGGTCGTGATGAGAAGGTCGTTCCTCTCACGGGGGCTTACCGTGATTGACACTAACCCACCGCGTCGGGTGGTGCTCTTGAGGAGAGTACATTTCATATGCCCAGTGGCCGTTCAACCCTAACCCCACCCAAAAGTTTTGCCGGAACACGAGCCGGCCTAGTCGACTCACACGACATCACGATATCACGAGTTCGCCTTCGAGGCGCACGATTTCACGATGCCACTCTCAAGTAAGATGTACATGACTTAGATGTTGTCAATGTTCTCGTTTTACAACGTTTACAATAAATACAAGGGGATGTCGAACAGGTTGGTTTAATGAACAATTTACGGTAAACGATTTACTTTGCCAATGTTTTAAAATTTGATTCTCGTTGAGTTATATGTCAAAGTGTCACATTTTAGTCTAGAACATTATAAAGACATTTTCATGCGGCATTATAAGTACGTTTTGCAAGATATACACATTTAAGCAAAAAGACGCAATTATTCATCAGCTTCAAAAATTCATATTTAATTGCACACTTACCTGATTTTGACGTTCTTGATGTCGACGGGTCCGTACGGAAGGCGCGGACGTTTTCTGCGTTATCGGATTTCGATATCAGTTTAACGTAAAATAGCTGTTAATCAACTAACTTATCTCATCCAATTAATTAACAAAAGAAAAGATGTTTTATTACTAGTACGCCTAATCTCCTCTATGAATTATTAGCAACTAACTTGGTTTCTAGAAAAACTCGGTACACGTTAATTATAATAAACTGGGACATATTATAGGTATTTAGGTATCCATGGTTACTACACTAATTAATAACACAGCCATCAACAATTTAACTTATATAGTATAGCTAATAAGAGATTAAAAACACAGCTTGTATATAGAGTGTAACTCTAACAATAAACTAGCAGCAGCTAACCTTGCTAACATCTGTTATATAATTAACATGATATTAAGAGAAACAGTTTTTTTTCTGCAATTACTAAAATAGCTTAGTGATATATGCTAATGCTAACATGCTGGAGATTAATACTAACATCTAACCTAAATGATGATCCTAACTTGTAACAATAAAAAAACAGCATTCCTTTTCATTAAACCAACAGTATATAAATCCCTACATATTATAAACTCTAACAGGATCAAAATCACTGACTAACCTCTAATGCTTTAGTAGTAAAACATGCAGTATGCTTACCCTAACATCTAATTTAACTATTAATCATAACATGTAATAAAAAAATCAGTTATAAACTAACCCTAACCGTATATAAAAGCAACAACTGCTAACCTCTGAGTTTCCTCATTTCTGAGATGTAGGTGGAGGAGAGGGACTCGGTGGAAGGCGGAGGCGAAAGTCGGGGGAGGCTGCAGGTGGGGAGGCGGCCTGTGGGGGTTGCTCCGGCGTGTGGGCGTTGAAGTCGGGGCTTGCGGCGTGAGGAAGGGTCAGGGCGAGGGCTGTGATGCGAAGAGGAAGGGTCTGCGGCGTTTTGCGTGGCTGGGAGGCGGTGCGTAGAAGGAGGGGATGCAGGTTGCGGCTTCGCGAAGTCTGGGCGGTGGGTTGGAGATTGGAAGACGGTGAAGGGGGCGCCGTTGGCTCGTGCCGAAGGTGGCGGAGATGATGGGGCTCTCGGGGTTGCTCGCGGCGGAGGATGTGGCCGTTTGAAGCTCGTGGCGAAGGCGCGGGGTGCTAGTTGTGTTTGCGTGTGGGGAGGAGAAAGAGAGGGTAGGGGCGGCGCTTGCCTGGCTAGAAATAGACTAGGTTTTATTTTATTTAGGTTGGCTACTGCTTAGACTCTAGAGTTTATATAAAAAGAATAAAGTAGGGCTCTGTTCGTTTCGTTTTCATTTTGAAGAAGCCAAGGGTTTTTTTATAAAAAATATAGGATGGGAGTTAGTACACGTGGGGGGGAGAAAATGAGGAGAAACGTGGGTGTTGGCCATGCGGATGACGTGGGATCAGGGGGAGTGGGTTGTTAGGATTTAGGGGAAAAATAGCTAGTATATCATTTTATTAGGTTAGGATTTAAAGGAGAGATTAGGATATTAGGAGATTGCAAAAGATTTAATAGTTAGATTAAAATAATAATGGTTATTAGGTTGTAATATTTAGTTATAATAATATTTATAAAAGTTTCCACCTAAAAACAAATTGAATGCGTAAGGAGTGGTTTCTAAGGCTGTTTACACGTTGAAATTTAAATTAATAATTAAGTGGGTTTTTCTTTTGTAGATCGGTCCCCCGACATCAAAAAATCACAACGAAGGTATCAGAGCGTTCGCGCCTCCGAGAGGAACACGGAAATGGGGTCTGATCACGTGTCTGAGCTACGGAACAACAACAATAAAATCAAACACGAAAACACTCCTACGAAACAACATACACACTAAACTACGCACGGCCGGAAAGTGGCCGTTACATCCTACCCATCTTAAGGAAAAATTCCATCCTCGGAATTCCTTAGAAATTTGATTACCTTAGACAGATACCGATAATACTTATACATCTCTTCGTATATCTACAAGGTAAACTCTGATTTTGAAATAAAACAACGAGACAGAGAAATGAAATTTAGTCAGGAATCGATACAGGTGAGGTGGTCAAGATTTAATTCAAAATGGGTTTGGAAGTCAATGCACTATCGATGATCTAACTATTAGTGGACGAGTAACATAACTACGGACGACTACTAATGAATTTGCACCAAAGTGTTTAGGATAAGGGTGAGTGGAAAAGTATATACCTATAACTGCAACCCCAAAGTTCCGACTTAAAGAACGCTAACCGGTAACTTCAATCAAGCGTTCTTCAAACAAGGCATCACTACTCGTCTCATCACCGAATAACGCTACTATTATAATCACATCCTAACACTTAAGTATAGATCAATCAATTCCGCCCACATTCTAACTCAAATTTCTCGCTTTAAAATAATCAATATTTTACTCCAATAACCTTACTAAATACCACTAAACAATATCCTTTTGTAAATTCCATCACTTCTTCACTTATATCATTTGTTATCAGAGCAGTAACATTTCTTGGGAAATTTCTAATGTATAATTCCTCCGTAGCCAAATTCTTCAAACCTGTTTATTCCTATCTGTTGTCTTATCCATTAACGTCTCATCATCTTGTTCATCGTCTAACCTAACCTGTAGCACTATAATTGATGATATCATCCAAGTTCAGTCTTATCCTTATATCAATCAATCGCTATAATGAAGCCCTACTAATTACTATTCTATGACAACAAATACAAATACGTCTAGCATACTTTGCCATTTACAATCAACAATTTTCATGTTCCTAATACCTTCTTCATTCTACTCGTATAATCAAGTTTTGTTACTTTAAATACTTTAATCCTTATCATCGTCACCATAAATAGTATTATACTTTCATAGCGACTCTTAGCTGTTACTCATCTTCCTGTGTACAATTCTTTCACCAAGAATACTTTATTGGATCCGTTACGCCCAGGTATTATCAAAATAAGTCTTGAACACCTAATTCTCTTTATCACCTCATAACTTGGAGTAATCTGAGTTATTCATGTTCACAATCAACTAATCCTAATTATATCTTCTATAATCTCAAACTACGCATACCTGTAAATAAAATCCCATAATAATATTGATCATATCTAATATTCTAACAATATAACGAATAACAAAATTAACCCACTGATGATGGATTAAAATGGAAGGTAACATTTAAAAGGATTATAACGAAATCCTAAACTGGACTCGCTAAAATCAAAATAAGCTGCTAAAAACTAATGTGATGGCTAGACAATAGTAAAGAATCCAAAATCTAATGGCGGCTATGTTATATAAGGTAAAGCGTTAAACACGATTAGTCAAATAATTGACGAAAATAATAATGTGAGCATAGTGATGTAGTGATTTGTTTAGCGAATGCAAATGGATATAGATTTGGACAAAAATTTTGATATATAAATACGATGAATACCCAACTGACACTTGAAAAATTGGAGTTCTATTTAGTATAATAAAGTACTTTAAAATATGTACGATAAGTTGTTTTGAA
Organism: Scilla litardierei; assembly: GCA_030789695.1. Classification (NCBI taxonomy): domain Eukaryota; kingdom Viridiplantae; phylum Streptophyta; class Magnoliopsida; order Asparagales; family Asparagaceae; genus Scilla; species Scilla litardierei. The sequence continues at coordinate 114,233,300 of CM061130.1, read as the reverse complement.
TTTCGATAGGATTGAAAGAAAAGAAATGATATATTGAATTAGCAAAATGGAAATAAGGTTTAAAAACAAAGTTTGTTATGTGAAGAAAGTAGAGTAAATATAGAAGTACGGATGCTATATGTTAGAAAAATCGTTACGAGATAATAATTAAAGATTTTGACAAGAGAACTTTATAATCAAGATTGAGTTTAAATCAACTGAAGGTTGGAAATCTAAGTATATACTAAAGATTTTCAAAGGAAATAAACTGGCGAGGAATCCAATAAAAGGGCTATTTTAAGTACTTTTTTTAAAAGATTCGGGATATGCAATGGGGAAGATTCAAGAGGTTAATGATGGCTGTTATGGAGGGATCGCGCGAATCGGGGGCATGGATAGAATTGAATGATCAAAGCGTAAATACAATTAGGAAATACTTTGCGAATATGCTACGATGGAATCCTATGATCGTTATGATGAAAGTGTAATGATTATGAATAAAATAAAAATCAGGGGAAAAATAATCATTGGGTCGACTAAGGTTTAGCACTAAAGTCCTTCAACGAACTAGACTGTGATAGGGAAGCCGAGGTAAGGGTTCGTTGAGGATCGAGATCGAGATCTTATAAATCTGGAATATCCTACGCTTCGAAGTCAACTCATTGCAGGCGCCTCGGGTTCGACTTGCACGGATGCGACGATCGCTACGTTCGGTTGGGCCCTAGATTTGATAAATTTAAGCGAACGACTAACGAACTCAAAGTCTAATAAGGTCCGAGCTGGACGATCAATCGATAGGGTGACTCTCAAGATGATAATACTTAGTCATGGCAGGGATGTCTAACTAACGAACACGAGCGTCTAGGAGCGTCTAACTAACTCTTCCTATTATCCTGATACTGGGTTCCTATCGTGCTGAGACAAGGCATTCGAGTAATTTTGCGTACGAACTAATTCTGGATGTTTTGGCTAATGAAAAGTGTTCTCATTGTTCTGAATTTCGCAGTTGCAGGACCTGCATGGGCCACCACTAAAACCTGTAACGCCCCGCTTCCCAAAAGACACCGAAAGCGAGAGCGTTACACGGCCCGCTTGAACTGGAGCGGTGAAGCTCAAGTCCAATAAGCGTCTGTGATAAAAACACAGAAGAGGTCCTTGCATTTGCGTATCAGAACAATCAGAACATTCAAAGATAAATGCCACATCCAGATATATAATGCGTACACGAAATTACAAGACAAGCCACAGCAGGGCCAAAAAGAACTACAACAACACCCTAATCCTACTACAAGGAACTGAACTAAAACTCAAAGCAGTGACGAAGGCTCTAGTCTTCCGTAGAAAGCGGCTCGGCTCGGCGACTACGACCAACTCTGGCTCTCCGAGCCAGGCATCACGTACGAATCCTCCGGGTACTCAAGCGCTGAATCTGACATACATCCACAAACAATGAATGTATGTCAGCAAGGGCTGCAAGAAAAGGTTAGCAACCCAAACAAGATGTGCAGCTGATACGAATTTAAGAAACATTAAACATTTTAAAAGGAAAGGTGACTGCAGCAATATAACTAAACAATTTATACTGAAACGAAAAGTAAACATCCCTAACATGTAGTTCTAAGCAGTTGCAAGAATTATAGTAAGGTTTTCTCTGAGTTTGTTAGTATTTCAATATTCACGAAGACCAAGTTAGCGTTACAATGACCATGTCAAGAATTCACATCTAATCTAGGGTTCTCGCCTTTAGGTCGTGATGAGAAGGTCGTTCCTCTCACGGGGGCTTACCGTGATTGACACTAACCCACCGCGTCGGGTGGTGCTCTTGAGGAGAGTACATTTCATATGCCCAGTGGCTGTTCAACCCTAACCCCACCCAAAAGTTTTGCCGGAACACGAGCCGGCCTAGTCGACTCACACGACATCACGATATCACGAGTTCGCCTTCGAGGCGCACGATTTCACGATGCCACTCTCAAGTAAGATGTACATGACTTAGATGTTGTCAATGTTCTCGTTTTACAACGTTTACAATAAATACAAGGGGATGTCGAACAGGTTGGTTTAATGAACAATTTACGGTAAACGATTTACTTTGCCAATGTTTTAAAATTTGATTCTCGTTGAGTTATATGTCAAAGTGTCACATTTTAGTCTAGAACATTATAAAGACATTTTCATGCGGCATTATAAGTACGTTTTGCAAGATATACACATTTAAGCAAAAAGACGCAATTATTCATCAGCTTCAAAAATTCATATTTAATTGCACACTTACCTGATTTTGACGTTCTTGATGTCGACGGGTCCGTACGGAAGGCGCGGACGTTTTCTGCGTTATCGGATTTCGATATCAGTTTAACGTAAAATAGCTGTTAATCAACTAACTTATCTCATCCAATTAATTAACAAAAGAAAAGATGTTTTATTACTAGTACTCCTAATCTCCTCTATGAATTATTAGCAACTAACTTGGTTTCTAGAAAAACTCGGTACACGTTAATTATAATAAACTGGGACATATTATAGGTATTTAGGTATCCATGGTTACTACACTAATTAATAACACAGCCATCAACAATTTAACTTATATAGTATAGCTAATAAGAGATTAAAAACACAGCTTGTATATAGAGTGTAACTCTAACAATAAACTAGCAGCAGCTAACCTTGCTAACATCTGTTATATAATTAACATGATATTAAGAGAAACAGTTTTTTTTCTGCAATTACTAAAATAGCTTAGTGATATATGCTAATGCTAACATGCTGGAGATTAATACTAACATCTAACCTAAATGATGATCCTAACTTGTAACAATAAAAAAACAGCATTCCTTTTCATTAAACCAACAGTATATAAATCCCTACATATTATAAACTCTAACAGGATCAAAATCACTGACTAACCTCTAATGCTTTAGTAGTAAAACATGCAGTATGCTTACCCTAACATCTAATTTAACTATTAATCATAACATGTAATAAAAAAATCAGTTATAAACTAACCCTAACCGTATATAAAAGCAACAACTGCTAACCTCTGAGTTTCCTCATTTCTGAGATGTAGGTGGAGGAGAGGGACTCGGTGGCAGGCGGAGGCGAAAGTCGGGGGAGGCTGCAGGTGGGGAGGCGGCCTGTGGGGGTTGCTCCGGCGTGTGGGCGTTGAAGTCGGGGCTTGCGGCGTGAGGAAGGGTCAGGGCGAGGGCTGTGATGCGAAGAGGAAGGGTCTGCGGCGTTTTGCGTGGCTGGGAGGCGGTGCGTAGAAGGAGGGGATGCAGGTTGCGGCTTCGCGAAGTCTGGGCGGTGGGTTGGAGATTGGAAGACGGTGAAGGGGGCGCCGTTGGCTCGTGCCGAAGGTGGCGGAGATGATGGGGCTCTCGGGGTTGCTCGCGGCGGAGGATGTGGCCGTTTGAAGCTCGTGGCGAAGGCGCGGGGTGCTAGTTGTGTTTGCGTGTGGGGAGGAGAAAGAGAGGGTAGGGGCGGCGCTTGCCTGGCTAGAAATAGACTAGGTTTTATTTTATTTAGGTTGGCTACTGCTTAGACTCTAGGGTTTATATAAAAAGAATAAAGTAGGGCTCTGTTCGTTTCGTTTTCATTTTGAAGAAGCCCAGGGTTTTTTTATAAAAAATATAGGATGGGAGTTAGTACACGTGGGGGGGGGAGAAAATGAGGAGAAACGTGGGTGTTGGCCATGCGGATGACGTGGGATCAGGGGGAGTGGGTTGTTAGGATTTAGGGGAAAAATAGCTAGTATATCATTTTATTAGGTTAGGATTTAAAGGAGAGATTAGGATATTAGGAGATTGCAAAAGATTTAATAGTTAGATTAAAATAATAATGGTTATTAGGTTGTAATATTTAGTTATAATAATATTTATAAAATTTTCCACCTAAAAACAAACTGAATGCGTAAGGAGTGGTTTCTAAGGCTGTTTACACGTTGAAATTTAAATTAATAATTAAGTGGGTTTTTCTTTTGTAGATCGGTCCCCCGACATCAAAAAATCACAACGAAGGTATCAGAGCGTTCGCGCCTCTGAGAGGAACGCGGAAATGGGGTCTGATCACGTGTCTGAGCTATGGAACAACAACAATAAAATCAAACACGAAAACACTCCTACGAAACAACATACACACTAAACTACGCACGGCCGGAAAGTGGCCGTTACAGTCTAGATCAGGAAAAGGTTATGAAATAGTAATTTTTACAAAAGTCTAAAATAGGGAAAACGATGAGCATAAAATCGACTAGCTGAAAGCTGAAATCCCATGTATTTGGAAAGTATGTTTAGAAGTAAACACGATGTGCCATTCGTATGGCATAAATCAGAAAGGAAAATTATAAATCGAATTGGGCAAAATAAAAGTACGGTTCAGAATAAAATTAATATATGAAAGGAAAATGTATTTTCATAGGTACAAAAGTGTAGGCTGTGAAAATACCATAAGCTAGTATTCAAAATTTCGACAAAAGTTTTAAGAATTCAAGTCAACGAAGGAGTATGAAATATAAGATATATATATTAAAATTTTGAACAAATTTAAACTTAGTGAAAGAGGGGGAGTCGAAAAATACTCTCGGAAAATTCAAGATTTGTAATGGAGAGATTTGAAAATTGACGATGATCGACATGAGGCGATCTCGTGAATCGAGGCAAAGAAAATGGTCGGATGATCAAAACATACATACGCCTAGGATATGGCCCAGGATACCTACGGGGAAACTCTTACGGTCGACCAACTAAAGTTTAAGAAACTTAGTGCTAAGTCTTTCTAAGGGAGCTAGACGGTAAGGAAATGCGCTCAGCTCGGTCCGGAATCGATGAACCCAAGCGAACGACTAAAGGAATTCTAGAAGTCTAATATGGTTAGGGTTAGACAAGAACCACTAAGGTAATTCCTAAGACGATTAAATCAATTCCTAGCAAGGAATCTAACTAACAGTCTAACAATCAAACCATATTTTAGCAAACAATCATATGCAAGCAACCAAACATGATTTAACAAGCCAGGACTAACTAAGGAAAGAAATAACTAGGTCGAGAGTTACCTGCGATAACCTCATCCACAGTCTCGCTCTCCACTGCTGTCATCAGATAAGCCTGCCCCCTCGGCTGCATGGCCTGCTGAAAAGCCTGCCTCTGTGGAGCGAGGGGTGCTCCACGACTTGTAGATACAGGTGCTCTCTGCTGTAACGGCTGTGCTGCGATTGGTTCCTTCCAAGGCTGCTTAGACTTCGGGCACTCCTTCACAGCATGAGTAAGATCTCCACAAATCAGGCACTGGCCCAGCTTCCTCCTGCATTGTTCCTTCTCATGACCAATCTTGCTACAATGATAGCACACCTTCCGACTTGGCCCAGTTACTGGTGCTTCCTGCTGCGGAATTCCATCCGATGCCTTCCGCAGTTGATTTGCATGCCGACAATCCTTCGCTGAATGAGTGGCAGCACCACAAATCAAGCACCGGCCTAGAAATCTTCTGCACTGCTCCTTGACGTGCCCGGTCTTGCCACAGAAATAGCAAGTCTTCAGAGTAGGTCCACCACCAACTCGGGTCCGTCGTCTTCTCGCCATCTAACGACATAGAAAACGAACAAAAAAATTTAGACTCAATAGCTTAATGACTTAGATGTTGTAATTTATTCAATGGACATTCTGTTATTATCGTTGTTCCGTTAATTCGCAATTGCAAGACTGGACCTGCATGGGCCACCAACAATACATGCCACGCCCCGCTTTCCAAAAATGTGGAGGCGAGACGTGAGAAGGTCCGCTCAGACTTGGAGCTACAAAGCTGCAAGTCTGATAAGCGTCAATCAATATTAAACTGCAGGTCCTTGCAACGCGAAACGAAATAAAGATAATAATAAGGGAAATGCGACAACAGATAAATCTCAGAATATCCATAATAATAAATTTCAACATCGCAGAAAAGCCACCAGGCTAAAAAGAAAAAGAGTCTAAAGGCCCAAACATGGCCAACAAAAGTACAAAGTATGAAAACAAAGTAATGGTGCTACGCACCAACAACTAACAACAACCTAAGCAAAAGCAACTCCAAATCAGCCTCTAAGACTGGTGTCCGGTGTCCACCAACTCCTCGTCAAAAGTAGGCTCTGGATCAGTGTCAGCAAACACCACGTCCTCAGCTACGGTCTCTGGCTCAGGGTCTAACATGTGACACCCAAAAGAGCAAGGGGCACATGTCAGCAAGTCTACAAGAGACTTGTGCAAGGAAACTGAAAGTGAAGGTAAGCAACCTAGCAGTTCTAGCATGAATGCAATGACATGGCAGTTAAAGTATGAGTGCAACAAGTAAAGTAAAGTAAAGTACGTGCATGGCATGGATGTCAAGTTTTACAAGTAACACTCACTAGTACAAGACAAGTAAAGTAAGCACCTCGTGCACAGAGATTTCGCCTTTTGGCTAGAGTGGCTGCGCGGGCCAACTCCTAAGCTCAAGTAATCGTTTATCTCTACCCCTCCACGTGTATCGAGCCAGGGCCTTACCCCCGAACACGGAATGCTCGCTTCTGGAACACGAGCCAGGAAGTGTTTTATCTTGTTGGCCTAGGGGTGCACCTAGCCAGACAAGGAAGTACAAGTACAAGTATTGTAGCGTGTGCTACGAATGCGACATTCAATGCATGGATGACATGACATGGCAAGCAGTAAAGCGTACAGGTAAGGAAAGTAAACATGACAATTTAGTATGCATGATCAACAGGTTAAAGAGTTGGATCTAGCTTCGTTGTCAAGCTAGATCAATTTAGGTGACGGATCTAGTTTCGTTGTCAAACTAGATCAAGTAGGCGTCTAGCCAGCTATCATTTTACTGACTAGTCTCTTTTACGCTAAAAACAACGAAGTGGCCTAAAAACATGGCCCTACACAAGAGTTGGCAAGTTTCACTTGCCTGCAAGTACAACGCCTGAGCACACCGTCCAACGAGTCCAAAGTCACAATAATCTACGTGCACAAGTCCACCGGCCTACAACCGTTTTATTAATCTTGATTAGTGAGTTCTAAAACATTTAAAATATTTTAAAACGTTGATTTTAGTCTTGATTAGCATGCATTGGGTTGGGGGTCCTAGGGGTGCAAAGCGTTACCTTAACACGATGCGAAAGCTACACTGGCGTCGGGTGGCGACGCCAGGGGTTGGAATAAAATATCGCGCTCCAAGTCGTGATTCCAATATAGATTCCTCGCTGGAAATTCAGAGCAACAACCGGAGCGACGAATCCAGATTCCAAAGCTCGCACGTGCGACGACGGGCTACGACGTATCGCAACGTCGTACGCGGCAAATCGTCGGAGAGAACGCACCTAGGTGGGGCCCACAATAGTCCTAAGGACCACTAGGGGACCCATAATACCTCTGAAGAACTTGGGGGCCCACGGTGGCAAGTGGTGCGACGGGTGCGGGGTTGCGACGTTTGCTCTCGGTCGGACACAGCCAAATGCGGGAGATTGGCTCGGTCGGACACTGGGGCTGGCTTGCACAGTGCAGCGGGTCGGTGCGGGGGTCGGGCTCTCGGTCGGTGCGGGGCAGGCCGTCGATCGGGCGCCTCGGATGCGGGGGCTGCAACGTTGCAACGTTGCAAGCATTGCAACGTAGCGGGGCTTCGGTCGGTGCGGGCGGGGGCTTCGGTCGGGCACGGAGCGGAGCGGGGACTTGGAGCGGGGCGATGTGCGGTGCGGAGATGCGGGCGTGAGCGGGCCAAGCTCTCTGTCAGACCGAGGGCTCCTCTCGGTCGGAGCGGGAGAACGGAGCGGCTGCTGCAGCGGGGTGCGGACGAAGCTTGGTGCGGGCTTGGGCGTCGGTCAGGGCGGGGAAACGGGGCTTGTTTCTTCGGTCGTGCAGGGAGATGGCTGTCGCAACGTTGCGACGATTCGTCGCAATGTCAAATTTGGGTTTTGGAAGCAGCTAGGGTTATTTTCTTGCGAAAATAGGTCTTCCTAGGGGTTGTTTATATAGTGTAGATGGGTTGACTAGGTCTAGGGCTAATCCTAATGGGATTAGGAATTTAAAAATATTTAAAATTTGAATCTCACCCTCTCCAACTCACCCAAGGCTTGGGTGCGGCCCAAATGAGCTGGAAATTGGCTCAAAAATTATTTAAAATGTTTTAAACTCAAATAAATTTTCTTTGGCCGAAATTAATTTAAAACGTAACTATTAAAAATATTTAAAGCTTTGTAAAAATGTAAAAGTGGTCAAATAAACTCCGAAAATTATAAAATAAATATCGGGGTGATCGTGGTGACGAGAGTGAGCTAACTAAGAAGACGGATCTCGATTTCAATGTCGGTCGACGAAACTAAAAATAGACGTCTCCCGTCAAAAGTGAAAATCACAACGTCTCATCGAATAAGATTAAATTGTGGGAAAACGACTCGAGAAATGTCGTTCCAAATTAGTGCCACTATTTAATACTCTCAGAGACGTTCACAACGGCATATCACACTAAAGTGTTCGCAAACAACCAAAGTCTAAAATAAACACGTGCACGGCCAAAAGCACGCGCACGAACAGAGTGCAACGAAAAGTGGTCGTTACATAGACTAACAACAAATCTTTAAAGAAGATAAGGATCTTACCTCTATATATCTCTTGGCTAGATGGTTGGTCGATTGGCCAACGTGAAATGGTATAACATGAGCTGATTTGGTTAATCGATCAACGATCACCCAAACATCATCATATCCTCGAGGATTGCGGGTAACACAGTCACAAAGTCCATCGTCACATACTGCCACTTCCACTTTGGAATTGGAAGAGGCTGCAGTAGTCCTGCCGTTCTCTGATGTTCCGCTTTAACTTGCTGACAAGTTAGACATGAAGCTACCCTCCTGGCTACCCTCCGCTTCATACCATCCACCAGAAATGTAGTCGCAGATCATGATACATTTTGGTGCCACCGGGATGAATAGAATACGGTGAGCTATGAGCTTCTCTCAGTAGTTTGTCCCGTATATCACCTGATGGCACACAAATATTGTTCCCAAAATGCAGAGATCCATCTTCATGAACACAAAAATCATTGCAAAGTCCGGCCTCTGTCTGCCCTCGAATCTTCTTCAACTTCTCATCTCCAGACTGAGCTGCCTTAATCCTTTCAACCAAATCAGTCTGGACTTGCTGATGCATCATCATCACTGAAGTACCAGGTAAGACAACTTCAATCTCCATATGCCGATTATCACCCTAAAGCTCTTTCTTTGCTATCATCATCACCACTGTCGGCATACGAATAAGAGCATCAGTTACGATGTTGACTTTTCCAGGATGATACTGGAGGTCAATATTGTAATCATCCATTAACTCAAGCCATCTGCGTTGCCTCATATTCAATTCTTTCGGAGTTAACATGTACTTCAAACTCTTATGATCTGTGTATATCTTCACACACTCACCCAGAAGAAAATGCATCTATAACTTCAATACAAATATTACTGCAGCTAACTCCAAATCATGTGTAGGACAGTTCCTTTCATGTGTCTTCAATAATCTAGAAGCATAGGCTACTATCCTACCATGCTGATGGAGAACACATCCCAATCCTCTGCCTGACGCATCATAGAAAATCTCAAATCCACCTAAACGGTCTGGTATTGTCAGGACAAGTGTAGCAATCAACATCTGCTTCAGTTCATCAAATGCTCGCTGACGTCCCTCTAACCAATTGTATTTAACACTTTTCTTGGTTAGATGGGTCAACGGTGCAGCTATCTTGGAAAAATCCTTGATGAACTTTCTATAGTAGCCAGCTAATCACAAGAAACTTCTGATCTCTGTAACTGACTTAGGAACTAGCCACTTCTCTACTGCAACAACCTTCTCTGGATCTATTGATATTCCATCTCCAGATATGATATTGACGTGTGTTTATATTTTATATATTCACACACATCTTCTTTGTGTTTTTCCGTTGTTTTCCATCGTCTCGTGCCCATTTTCTTGGGATTTTTAGTTTTCTTTCACTTTTTGGTGTTTTCGTGTATTTGCAGGAGATTACCGGCGTAGGGGACATATAACGAAGATATCATGAGTCCCTGGAGCAACGGGAGGAGTCACGCGTGATCAAGGGGGTCAAACGATGAAGATCACCATTTTTCAGCCCTCACCCGATCGGTTGGACACAGCCAACCGATCGGGTGATACACGCGTGTCCGACCCAGATGTAGACTGGAATGAGAAGAACACCAACCGACCGGTTCGCCGACCGGTTGAAAACAACAGAGCTCTCGGCCAACTTGGAGCTGAATTCCAACCGATCGGGTTGAATCATTCAACCGATTGGGTGACACCTGATCGGTTAATCTGTAGCCGTTTCTTCCAAAAGACGACCCGGAGAGCTCAACTGACGTCCACTGATCGTACCAAATCGACGGAAGTCTCTGTCAATTTTGAGGACAATTTCAACCGATCTGTTGAATGATTCAACCGATCGGTTCATCTGATGCCGCAAGATCCAAACGACGACCCGGAGCTGCCAACCGGTCGGACCAAGCGAGCAGATGAAAGCTTTAAACGTCGATGCTGAAGCGTTGTAGCAGCTCACCTGATCGGTTGATACGTCAACCGATCAGGTGAAGTCGTTTTCTATATATAGTTGCCTAGGTTTTCTGAAAACGCAGCTTTTGTATTTTTCTATCTTTTTCTCCATTTATGACGGCTGGAATTTTATTGTTATCTGTAAGTTCTCTGATCTTTGTCAAACTTTAATATAATCTTAATAGCATTGCTAGTTTCATGTTTCAATTGCCTAATCATGAATTTTACGGTTGATTTTTATTTAGATTGCTTTTTAGCTATAATGTGTGAGTAGTTCCCAAATCTAGGATTTTGGTGGAAACCCCTTCGTCGGTTCTCCCTAATGCGTCCATAGGACTAGGAAATCAATATGGATTAGGAATTTAGAGGTTACACGAGGTGTTTCATTGTCATTGGCGGGAAAAAGACCGCCTTTGACCGTAGGGCCAAGGGGGAATAAACTTGACGGTTGACTCCCTAGCCACAGCTCATGCCCTTAGCGTAGACATCGAATCCTAGCACGCGGGAGCCGCAGGATGAGATGCTAGGAGTTATCGTTGCGAGCTTAGTGCTCCTGGAGTCGGTCAGTGTTAATTGACATGGGAATGCCCACTGACCGAACCCGGGTAGCCCGGCGTATCATCCTGGGCACCGACCGGAGTATCGGGCCCATGGGACGCTGGTATCACTCTTAGAGGCAACGTCTCACCGCTAAACCCTAATCCCGATCGTATTCCTTTCCGCCGGTCGTAATAGTGAGAACACATGATAGGGTGAAAACCGAAGTCCTAGGTTTCCCTTTATATTGTTTATCCTCCGTATTTACATTCCGTGACAAACCATCGACCGATTCGGGCTAGCTCACCCGTAGGGTGAATTGGTTCCTCTTAGAAACAAGCACAACCATGCCTCCCTGTGTTCGACCCCCAAGCCACACTAAAAAACCTTGTGCTTGCGGTACAAATATTTTAAATCTGGTATCCCTCGATCCAACTGCACTCTTATGAGTTAAAAACCGGGGGACGTCAAGCTTTATGGCGCCGTTGCCGGGGAGGCAACGTGTTTGTTTTCATTTAGGACCCGGTAATCCCTGAGACTAGCTCATGAACGCGGTCGCTAGACTGTGTTTTACCCAAAAATTATAAAAATTTCAATAAACAGATTCTTTCCGTACCACCATTATAAATTTGTGTTGTTCTTTGTACCACTGACGCGCTTGTCGTAGCCAAAAATTTTGTTTGTCATGTGAATTATGTGGATGCCCGATGGATCATACATCGGAAATTTTGATGCTTACATGCCATACGGTGCTCAGATGGGGATATGAGAATTATCTGCAGGTCGTGGCAATTTGCGAAACTTGTGGGATGCAGGGACATACGGCCAACCATTGCCAATTCAGTGCCCAACCCGACACCCCACACTCATATACCCACGACCTACATCAAGAACCCTCCCATCCTTACCCCCAAATTTCCACACCCCATCCTCCACCAAGATCGAGCCTTGAATTATTCTTAGAAAACTCCATTGCAACTCAAATGCACTGGATATCACCTCCGCTTCCATCACCACTCCCCCCACCGATGTCTGACCTTGAATTATTATTAAAAGACAATATTTTAAACCAAGGCCAGATGACTCCACCACTTACACTTCCACCACCTACGACCGATCTTGAGTTGTTGGTGGCGAATTCCTTTGCAAATCAAGGCCCGACAACACCATCACCCTCATCTCCATCTCGGAAATCTATCCTTGAGTTATTGATGGAGGATTCCACGGTAACCCAGTGCCAGGTGGCTTCACCAATTCCATTTCTGCCTACCACTTCTACTTTTGGGGGTGAAGCAGTCGTGTCTCATACATCGTCGACGACTTGCACCACAGAAGGTAACTCGTATGGTTTACAATTTGAAAATTTTGATATGAGTCCCCTTCCCCATGCAAGTACAATTTTTGAGACATACGGCGTCGAGGAGGCTATGGAGGATGTCCATATCGACGAGGAGGGAGAGAGTGGAGCCGTGAACGTCACGACTCATTCTATTGAGCCTCATGCTTCCTTGCCTCTACCACTACCTCCACAGCTCACCCTCACTCCACCAGAGGGATTGCATCCACCAGAGCTTACTGCTCCCACTCAGGGAGATTTTTTAGACCCTATTTCTGAATCCCGTATTACACTCCACATATTTTTAGATTCAAATTCTACTGACACGACATGCCCACCAAAGGATCTAGATTCACACTATATGGAGATATGTCAGGGCATGTCAGCACCTGATGAGCTCGTCGCTGAACGTGGACAGGAGATCATCGCGTCACCGCCAGGACATAGCATCACATTCTCAGGGAGTCATTGTCAACTTTTCCCATGCTTTACATTGCACTTTGACGATACTCTTTGGGATACATTTATTGTTGTGAAGGATTTTTCACCACGAACTGATGCTCCTTTTCTTTCGACTGATTTAGGTGGACATCATCGAGAGAAGCTTGTGGGAGCATCGCTGGAGTTTGTTGGTGTTCGTGGCACCAGAATATTGGCAGAGCCACAGAAAGAACAGGAAGAGAAGCTTCCTGCTCCGCTTCAGATCGTAGATCCACCGTTTGCTCATGTGTATCTAAATCCAGTAGTGTAAAAAATTTTACCGCTCCCTAGTCTAGACTTGAATAAACTCGTCTCCTTTCGGCAGCGAGAGGAGCGTATTAGGATTAATCGCTTTTCTTTGAATAATATTTTCCTCCATGCCGCACCCCTCCATCTTCTGCTGAGGAGGACGAAGACAGTCCTTCTCCTGCATTTTGATTTCCTTTTCTTCTTCGACTTTCCCCTAGTATATTTCTGCATCATCATGATCATATCATATTGCTAGCACTGTCATGTCCATCTTAGGGGAATTCGAATTTTGTGTGTTTTGTCGTGTTTTTCGTCGTGGTGTGTTTGTTTATATTTGTCGTGTGGTGTGATTTTCTATCTTTTATTTTCCGTTTTTCTTTTTTCTCTTTCTTTATTTTTCAGTTTTGTATGTGTGTCTTTCTTGTTTTTCATTCTCTTTGTGTTGGTTCGTATTCCCCCCATTTTCATTGCCCTCCCGTATTTACTTTTATTGCATTGAGGACAATGCAAGTTTCAGCTTGGGGGAGTCGCACTTCGTGCGTCATTTGTGTCTTTTTCTTTATTTTTGAGTCGTTTTCACCGTGTTTTTCTTTTTTCTTCTCATCTTTTGTTATCCCTCTCCTAGAGATGACCCCTTATGATGAATTGCCACAGAATCACACACACCTAGCATGGCTTCGATAATCACATTCACTAACCCTAGGAAGCTGAGTCCTCTTGCATTTCATGCATCGTGGGTCCATTTTGCTATTATGTGAGTCGTGTGTCGTGTCTAGCTTACAGTGTGCTTCTACTTTATGATTTTGTTTTATATACCTGTCCTGGAATGACCCCTAGATTATCATGCTTCGATTTGAATATGCGGTATTTGCTTCTCATGTCTGCTTCTATATGCATGCTATATTTATATCGTATACTTCATTTCGCATGTGTCGGGATTCCACAGTTAGGATTAGGATAACCCATTTAGCCTATGCTCTGATTAGCGAAGACAATCTCCCTTGCCCAAGTGTCTAGAATCCGATTTCTTTTTTATTTTACTTGGTGCAAATCTCCTCGTCGTGTACCGTTCTCCCACTTGGGAGAGTACACACATGTATATACCCAAAAATCCAAAAATCCAAAAAAAAAGAGAAAAGAAAAACCCAAAAAGAAAAGAAAAGAAAAAAGAAAAAAGAAAAAAAATATGTATAGCCAAAAATCCAAAAAATACATATATCCAAAACCCAAAAAAAATTCATGTGTGAATATTTTGCTACCAACCGAGAAAAAAAGGAAGGTGAGAATTTGCACCGAGTGTTCTTCTCCACATCATCTCAACCCCCATCGTTTTCAAAAACACTTGGAATAGGGACTGTCTAGCTATTATCTAGGCGATAGTGTGGTGATTTCCTAGTCCCTAGCTGTGGAGTCCCTGACAAACGATACGCTTCGATTCTTACTTTCTTCTCATGCATGCTTGAGCTACTATTCACCGCTTATTTCAAATCGAATCGATATTTGGGTATTTTCTTGGATTTGCGTATATGGAGCTTATTGCACAATGTAGATAGTGACACCGTCTGCTAGCACACGACCACACTCACTCGCGCTTCGCCGCGTGGGCCCACGACACTTGTTTGGACTCATTTTCTTTGGTTTAGTGTTGTGATTTGTCGCTTGCTTTCTAGGTGTGGCGTTTTTGATTTTGTTGGCCCTGTCGGGCGATTTGGGATTTTGATTTCTCTTTTTCTCCCTTTCTCTCTATTTTCTCCCTCCGAGCTCCTACTCTCACTCATCTTCCTCGAGGACAAGGAAGGGTTCAGCTTGGGGATTTTGACGTGTATTTATATTTTATATATTCATGCACGTCTTCTTTGTGTTTTTCTGTTGTTTTCCGTCGTCTCGTGCCCATTTTCTTGGGATTTTTAGTTTTCTTTCAATTTTTGGTGTTTTCGTGTATTTACAGGAGATTTTCGGCGTAGGGGACATATAACGAAGATATCATGAGTCCCCGGAGCAACGGAAGGAGTCACACGTGATCCAGGGGGTCAAACGATGAAGATCGCCATTTTTCAGCCCTCACCCGATCGGTTGGACACAGCCAACCGATCAGGTGATGCACGCGTGTCCGACCCGGACGTAGGCTGGAGTGAGAAGAACACCAACCGACCAGTTCACCGACCGGTTGAAAACATCAGAGCTCTCGGCCAACTTGGAGCTGAATTCCAACCGATCGGGTGACATCTCACCCGATCGGTTCATCTGTAGTCGTTTCTTCCAAAAGACGACCCGGAGAGCTCAACCGACGTCCGCTGACCGTGCCAAATCGACGGAAGTCTCTGTCAATTTTGAGGACAATTCCAACCGATCGGTTGAATGATTCAACCGATCGGTTCATCTGATGCCGCAAGATCCAAACGACGACCCGGAGCTGCCAACCGGTCAGACCAAGCGAGCGGGTGAAAGCTTTGAACGTCGATGCTGAAGCGCTGTAGCAGCTCACCCGATGGTTGATACTTCAACCGATCGGGTTAAGTCATTTTCTATATATAGTTGCATAGGTTTTCTGAAAACGCAGCTTTTGTATTTTTCTGTCTTTTTCTCCATTTGTGATGGCTGGAATTGTATTGTTATCTGTGAGTTCTCTGATCTTTGTCAAAATTTAATATAGTCTTAATAGCATTTCTACTACCGTGTTTCAATTGCCTGATCATGATTTTTATGGTTGATTTTCATTTAGATTGCTTTTTAGTTACAATGTGTGAGTAGTTCCCAAATCTGGGATTTTGGTGGAAACCCCTTCGTGGGTTCTCCCTAATACGTCATAGGACTAGGAAATCGATATAGATTAGGAATTTAGAGGTTACGCATGGTGTTTCATTGTCATCGGCGGGAAAAAGACCGCCTTTGACCGTAGGGCCAATGGGGAATAAACTTGGCGGTTGACTCCCTAGCCACAGCTCATGCCCTTAGCGTTGACATCGAATCCTAGCACGCGGGAGCGGCAGGACGAGATGCTGGGAGTTATCGTTGCGAGCTTAGTGCTTCCGGAGTCGGTCAGTGTTAATGAACATGGGAATGCCCACTGACCGAACCCAGGTAGCCCGGCGTATCATCCTAAGCACCGACCGGAATATCGGGCCCATGGGACACTGGTATCACTCTTAGAGGCAACGTCTCACCGCTAAACCCTAATCCCGATCGTATTCCTATTCACCGGTCGTAATAGTGAGAACACATGATAGGGTGGAAACCGAAGTCCTAGGTTTCCCTTTATATTGTTTATCCTTCGTATTTACATTCCGTGACAAACCATCGACCGATTCAGGCTAGCTCACCTGTAGGGTGAATTGGTTCCTCTTAGAAACAAGCACAACCACGCCTCACTGTGTTCGACCCCCAAGCCACGCTACAACACCGTGTGCTTGCGGTACAAATATTTTAAATCTGGTATCCCCAATCCAACTGCACTCTTATGAGTTAAAACCGGGGGACGTCAGATATGCCCTAGAAAAAGCAACCTTGGTTAGCCAAAAATGACACTTGCTAAACTTAGCATACAATTGGTGCTACCTCGGAGTCCACAAAACTATCTTCAAATGTTCAGCATGGTCTTCCTTCGTTCTTGATATCAATGAAGACGACCACAAACTTATCTAAGTAGTCATAAAAGACCTAGTTCATCAATCTCATAAACATGGCCGGTGCATTAGTAATGCCGAAAGTCATTACCAAGAACTCGTAATGACCATAACGAGTTCGAAATGCAGTTTTTGGAACATCTGATCCTCTGACCTTCACCTGGTGATATCCACTTCTCAAATCCAGCTTCAAATATACTCGTGATCTACCAAGCTGATCAAAGATGTCATTAATCTTAGGAAGATGGTACTTGTTCTTCACTGTAATCTTATTCAATTTCTGATAATCAATGCACATCCTTCGAGATCCATCCTTCTTATTTACCAAAAGCACTAGCACACCCCATGGTGATACACTTGGTTGAATCAGGCCACACTCCGACAAATATTTCAACTGAGTGCGAAGCTCAACTAACTCTGGAAGAGCCATACGGTACGGAGTCTTCGCAATCGGTTGTGTGCCTGGAATCAGATCAATAGTGAACTCCAAAGATCTATCCGGGGGGGCCCATAGATGTTGTCTGGAAATACATCAGGAAAATCACGGACTACCCTCAGCAACACTGGTTCAGCTTCCATCGCCATAATCATCTCTTCCACTGGGTTGGCATTAAACTTCAATGGTTTAAGGGAACTACTACCACTAAAGAATTCAAACTCTGGATGATCTGAAATTTGAAACACTATCTTCCTGAATCTATAATCTATAGTGGTATAGAACATCCCTAACCAATCCATTCCAAATACTACTTCGAAGTAAGGCATCTCCATCACTAGAAAATTTGCATACAATCTTTACCCACAAATCTCTACAGGACACTGTCAGTATCCCGAAGAACTGTGAATCATCCCACTTCCTATGTGGATATTCCAACTGGTAACAAAGGAATCTACCACGAAGGAATTCCTAGTCACAAATTGTTAAGACGGGAAGCAATGAGATGCTCCTGAATCAAAGAGTGACAAGGCAGAAAAAGAAGCAACTATAATAATGCCTATGAGAGAAACATAAAATTAATATAAGGGTCTAACCATCCTAATCATATCAAAACAACATGTCATACTATAATAAAAATGAAAGAACATTCATTATTTAAAAAAGTGAAGAGGTACCAGTGATAACCCGTCCAGTATCCTCTGCCTCTACAGCCGTCATGGTGAAGGCCTGATGCCTCGGGATCGCCCTCCTGGGAGTCTGCTGCTGCTGGGGAGGTCTATGTGGTCCTCTCGGAGTCATAGTACCAGGGGATGGTTATGCTGGCAATGAAAGTCTCTATGGAGCCAGCGGAAGGGTCCTTTATTGCATTGACCTGGCTGCCACTAGTGCCACTGGGCCTGAAGTCTGTCCCTACTGAGGACATTACCTGCTGAAGTGTCCAGTCAATCCACATGTGTAGCACTTCTTGGCAAGAGATCTACAATCCTTCTTCTCATGCCCAAGCTTGCGACAATACTATCAAAACACTCGCCGATGTGGTGATGGTGGAACTCCACGCCTCTTGAACTGAGTAGTCTGGGTAGGTCTGGGAAAACTCCTCTACTGGCTTGCAGGGCGTCTCTCTGCTGCTGCTAGTGCCCTACCCACACTCTTCAGATGATTCTTATGTATCCTAGCCGCCTCCAATACGGCCCCATGTGTTGTCAGAACCATAGTTAACATTACTGCTCTGTACTCAGGATCCAGTCCCATCCTAAATCGTCTGGCTCTGGTAGTCTCTGACTTCACCAACTCCGAAGAGAACTTGCTCAATAGTGAGAACTCCGCATCATAAGCATCCACGCTCCATCGTCCCTGAGTCAGGTGCTCAAATCTAAGATGCAACTCGTCCTTCTTCGTCTCTGGAAGGAACTATGCCTCAAATAGCTCTCTGAACTTCTCCCACGAGATCGATCTCGTCAAGTGTAGTTCCTATGCATCCCACTAATCTCGTGCCTGATGCATCAAGTGCCTCTTTGCCGCATCCACCCATCCATCTCTCGGGTACCATATAGCTGCCAAATCATCCTCTGTATGCCTGATCCACTCATCCACCTCCAGGGGACTCTCCTCAATCCACGTGTGTAATATACAAACTCCATGTAAACATGCATGTCCATTTCTCATTTCTTTCTTGTGTGATAAGAGCCATATTATGATGTCTACTTTCAACATGGTATCTAAACAAATAACTAGTTACATTTCTCATATAAATTATTGTCATAACATGCCAATTTGAGTAGCACATGCAGCAGTAAAAGCAATAGTTCAATATACTGTCAACACTGGCAAAATTGGGCCACACGGCCGTATGGTGAAATCCATATGGCCGTATGGAATAAGCTAGTCAAAGGAGTCAAGCTACATGGTCGTATGGTGGAATCTATATGGCCGTATGGAATGCTAAGGGAATCCACACGGTCGTATATCCAAATCCACACGGCCGTATGTCCAAATCCATACGGACGTATGGATTAAAGCTACTCAGGGGCTCATGGGGGCACACGGCCGTATGATCTGTTCTTACGGCCGTGTGGGATTTTTGATGGACAGTGTGGGGGGTTTTGGGATTTTACACGGCTGTAAGAACTTTCATATAGCTGGAGGGAAGCTAACACTCAAGGGGAGGCCACACGGCCATATGGTTTAGTCCATATGTCCGTATGGAATAGTTTGACTCAACGAGCATGCAATTATGAGACGAAGAACTCACACGGCCGTATGAGAGTTTTATACGGCCGTGTGGAATCAAAAAACATAGATATGGTCGTATAATCGATCGTATAACTCCTCTTTTGGTCGTATAACCACCCTCGGTGGTATAAGGAAGACCATATGGCCGTATGGTTCATCTGCTATTGATTGTACTGCGAGGATGCGCACCCCAAAAAGGTAATGCACACCCCCACCCCCAAGTGCAAGGGTGTCAAAGAAATATATTCCCGATGAGTTTGGGGTCGAATCCACAGGGAAGCGTTGCTTATACTACCTATCGATTCCTAGGTTGATTGGGCTTCGATTTTATTGTGGAGATGAATTACGAAGGAGGTCGTAATGGCGATGGATGTGAATGGCGAGGGTGCCAAAATCAGCAAAACACAACCAAAGACTCCACACAAAAGAAAACAAATAAAACCAAGAAAACGAATGAGGGGAATATCACTAGGGTGTTGAGATCCCCGCTAAGACCTTCGGGCTTGGATATCGGGTTAAGGACCCTTTCGTCGAATTACGAATAAGGGTAGGAGTGTCACATCCAGAAATAGGAATGAGTACTTAACTTTCGTTGTCCTACTCGTCTAACGTATCTCATGGTCGACCGCTTTTGCTATGAGCTTCACACATGGATACGTGCATTACGTTTGACACTGGTTCCTGTATCACAGATCAATATCCACTCTCATGATCTACGGATTGGGATACTACACCATGGTTGGTTCTAGCATTCGGGCTACTCTCGTAGTCACCGACTAGCGGTTTGGGGGTTAGTAATCATCCCTAGAGCACAAGTCACTCTCATAATCACGAGCCCTAGAAGATGACAATAATCCCTAATCAGATTCGTGGGGATCTTCCCTAGAACATGGAGCTAGTTTTGCAATCCTCCAATTCTAGGGCTAATTCTCCAAAATCCTAGTTCAAACTACCATAGAGCAACCATAGATTCATCCAACTAAGGTTAACCTAACATCCAATCCCTAGAATCCTAGGGTTCATCCCTAATCCTAGCAATAGATCTACTCAATCATGGCAAAAGATACGAAAAAAATAGAAATCAACATCACAAGCAAATAAGAGAAGCAAATAAAAAGATTCAGTAAGAAAACACTTAACTTCACATAGATTCGTTACAAAAATCGCCAAGGAGGGGGCCGTTGGCATGGCCTAACCTCCGAAATAGTCTCCAAGAACAGAAGATGGATCAAAAAACAAGCTCCTTATACTGGCTGCTCAATCCCGATATATATCCCCCTAGAAAATCCTAAAAGGCCCAGAAAACCCAAGCAAATCGTAACTTGTGGGTGCTGGGACCCAAACAGCCGAGCGCGCCCTAGCGCTCGACCAAGCACCTTCTTGGTGCTCCGGCTTCTTAGTCTATGAAAAGGGGTCGCTCGATCGATCGGGGGAGCCGCTCGATCGATCGAGGGAGCCGCTCGATCGATCGGGGCAGCCGCTCGACCGAGCGCCCTCTGGGGCTTCAATTCTTCGACCTGTGAAGAGGATGTCGCTTGGTCGAGCAAGGTAAGTTGCTCGGTCGAGCGAATTCAACAGAGATTTCCTAGGAAAATCTGGGGGTCATCTGCAGAGGGCCGCTCGGTCGAGTGAGGTAGGTCGCTCGGTCGAGCGAGGTAGGTCGCTCGGTCGAGCGACCTGCATCGCTGGAAGCTCTTCTTGGCCTTCACCTTTCCCTTTGGTTTTGCAACTCCAGCTCGGCTGAGCGGGGTAGCCACTCGGTCGAGCGATCTGGCAATCAGCACTTGACGGCTCTTGGGCTCTCCTCCTTCCTCTCATTCTCTTCTTTCTTTCTCTCTAGCATGTCGAGCTCGGCTTCAAGGGTATCCTTGTTGTTCCAACATCGTTGTCTATGTCATTGACTCCAATTTGCTCCGAAATGCTCCAAATTCCCTAAAATACATAATAACGCTCTCAAATTCAAATAGTTCCAAATAATAACATAAAAGCGTATAAAAGGGGGATTCTGAGGGTGAATATGCGATAAAACGTGTAATTGATGAGCACATCAACTATCGAATTTGACAGCGACGAATTTAAGATCTTATGTGATTTCAAATTAAAATCCTATCTAGTTAGTTAATATTCTACATCTGCGAGTCCTCCACTATTGTCTGGGGCTCTTCTTCTCCGTGTAGACCTTCTGATGCTAGCTCTCCTTCCTCCTCTTAAGATCAAAGAGTTAGGGTTTGAGTTTGGGACTGTATCGTGATGTTTAGCCTTGGCGTCGGGGAGAAATAGGCATCAGGGTTCGTGGTGCGTGAATGAGGGAACGAACGAGAGGGAGAACTCTCTTTTCACTCTTCTCTCCTTCTCTTTCTTTTTCTAATTCTCTCAGAATTTCTCTCTTCAACCCTAGGCTAATCCCCATCATCCCCCAATTTGCTCTAAGCCTCACACGTGGTTAGGGGTTAGGTGGGATTGAGCTTGGTAGAGACATCCATGGTGATGTGTCTCCCTGGAATTTTTTGTGTTTTGAGTTTTTGATAATTCAAATACCACATACACCTACTAATGCAAGTATTTCCTCTAATTACTCCATATGCTTAAATCCTAATGATGATCAAAAAGTATTTTAAAAATAATTTCTTCACGCCTAAAACTTAGGAAATTTATGGAAATAATAATAATAATTCACTCATACACATATATCTTAAAATATGTGTATATCAAAACTAGGTTATTACTCAATTCCAACAGCAAAGAAATGAAGGGAGGCGGAAGTTCACCTGGCACAGAAACAACAACAACAACAGAAATGATGCACCCCACCCAAGAGTGAATGTGAAGACCGGTGCCATAGATGTGGCATGAAAGGACACTGGTCTAGAGTGTGCAGAACTCCGTAGCATCTCCAGAATTTATATAAAGAGAACAAGAACAAGAAAGCTGAAACAAACCTGGTGACCACAAATGCTCCAGTCAAGTTCACAACTGCCTACTTCGAAAGAGATGACCTCGATTAGCCACTTTTTATCTTTATATTTGTTTCAGAACAATAAATGTTATGAAAGCTGTTTGGATATTCTGAATTAATTCTGAATAAAATTTGATTATGTTCCTGAAAAGTAAATGTGCTTATTCATATTTTTATAGATGGACCGCTCTCATAACTGCTCAGTAGACAGTGCTACGACACATACGATCTTTCAATATAAGTGTTATTTTCATAGCATTATACCTTATAAAAGCCATGTAAATACAATTTCAGGGCCATCAAATGTTATTGAAGGTTCTGGGAACGCAACTTTGTTGCTCCCAAATGGAACAGAAATTAAAATAAAGGATGCATTATTCTCTCCGAATTCAAATAGAAACTTATTAAGTTTCAAGGACATCCGTTTAAACAGATTCCTTCTAGAAACAACAAATGTAAATGAAAAAGAATTACTGTATGTTACATCTCAAGAAAAAGAAGTAAAATCCATACTTGAACGTTTTGATAGCCTTTTATCAAGCCTCTACCATACAAAGATTTGGAGAGAGGAAGCTAATTTAACGGAGCACCTGAAGTGTCCGACATCAGCCAAGTTTTTACTTTAGCATGATAGACTTGGCCACCCTGGATCATTAATGATGCACCGCATCTTATCTCAAACCTATGGGCATGATTTGAAGAACCAGAAGATTCTTATGAAGGGAGAATTCTCTTGCATCACCTGCTTCAAGGGGAAATTCATAACAAGGCCATCACCACTAAAAGTGGATATTGAATCTCCAAGCTTCCTCGAAAGAATACAATGAGATATATGTGGACCTATCCACCCCTCCAAGTGGGCCATTTCAGAACTTTATGGTACCGCTTGATGCATCCTCAAAATACGTGTATGTGTGTCTACTATCGACCCGCAACTTAGATTTTCCAAAGCTACTTGCACAATTAATAAAGTTGCGGGTGCATTTTCCAGACAACCAAATAAAGAAAATACATCTGGATAATGCTGGAGATTTTACCTCCTGGTCATTTCAAGTGTACCGCCTTGCAATGGAATAGAAATTGAACATCCAGTGCCACATGTTCATACCCAAAACGGGTTGACAAAGTCACTGATAAAAAGACTCCAATGGATTGCACGTCTATTGTTAATGAAATCACAGTTACCGGCGGATGCATGGGGACATGCAATTTTGCATGCTACATCATTGATAAAAATAAGACACTCTGGAGCTCAGAGTCTCTCTCCAATGCAACTTGCATATGGAATACCACCGAACATATCTCACTTAAGAATCTTTGGTTGTACAGTTTATATCCCCATTGCACCACCACAGAAGACAAAAATGGGTCTTAAACATCGCCTAGGTATCTATGTAGTGTTTGACTCACCTTCAATTATAAGAAACTTAGAACCCCAAACGGGGGGACACATTTAGGCACGTCTTGAAGATTGTGAATGTGATGAGACGAGTTTTCCCAAAATAGGCCCAGATACTGAACAATCTAGAGCGAAGCAAATTATATCGTGGGACACAAAAACTTTGACCCACTATGATCCGGTAACAAAACAACGTAAAGATGAGATCATGAAGATCCTTCACATACAGAACACTGTTCACCAGTTACCGGACTCTTTTACCGACAACTAGAAGATTGGCATATCACACATCCCTGCTGCAAATACTTCAGGTAGGATTGACATCCCCGAGAATGGATGCAATCCACCTACAGCAGAAGTGGCTGCTCCTCAAAAGAAAAGAGGCAGACCACCAGGCTCCAAGGACAAAAATCCAAGAAAATAAAAATACCTGGAGACCTTGGGACGATACCCCCACAGAGAAATAAGCTCATGTCCATACCCACACCCCTCCAGAAATCCACTGCATAGGAACTGCCCAGAGAAACAGAAAAATCATTAAATTATGTATGTACATGAGAGGTGTTGGATAGAAAGACTATAGTCGTCAACGATAACTTCGCGTTTCATATTGCCATTCACGTCGCTGAAAGCGACGCTGGTCATGATCCACATTCCGTTGCTGAATGCAAACAAAAAAAATGATTTTCGAAAGTGGAATGAGGCAATAGAAGCAGAGCTGGACTCGCTTAAAACGCAAAGTCTTTGGGCAAATAGTCTAGACACCAGTTGGTATCAAACCTGTGGGATACAAATGGGTATCCGTCAGAAAAAGAAATGAAAATAATGAGATCGCACGCTACAAAGCAAGGCTTGTAGCACAGGGATTTTCCCAAAGACCGGGTATAGACTATGAAGATACATACCGGGTATAGACTATGAAGAAACACACTCCCCGGTAATGGATACGATCACTTTCTGATTCTTAATAAGCTTAACAGTAAAGGAAGGATTAGATATGCATCTAATGGATATTGTGACTACATATATATATATATGGTAATATCGATAAAGAGATTTATATGAAACTTCCTGATGGCTTTTCAATGCCTGCTGAACTGAAAGATAGGCATGTGGTTGTCTACTCTGTTAAGCTACAAAGATCGTTATATGGTCTTAAACAATCGTGAAGAATGTGGTACAATGGACTTAGTGAATTTCTTGTACAACAAGGATTCAACAATAATGAAGTCTACCATTACATCTTTATAATAGCAAAGGGAAAAGGATTCGTCATAATAGCAGTCTACGTAGACGATCTGAACCTCATTAGATTTCCTGAAGAGATCACTAAGATATCAGTAAGCCTAACAAAAGAATTTGAAATGAAAGACCTAGGCAAAAACCAAATTCTGCCTTGGCTTACAGATTGAACATTTAAAAGAAGGAATCATGCTACATAGAAACTGTTGCGAAGATTTCATATAGACCAATGTCATCCACTAACTACACCTATGGTGGTACGATCTCTGGATGCACATAAAGACCACTTCCAGTTGCTGGAAGAGAGGGAGTATATACTTGGTCCAGAAGTCCTTTATCCGAGTGCTATTGGAGCACTTCTATATCTGGTCAACTACACGTGTCCTGATATAGCGTTCGCAGTAAATTTACTAGCCAGATACAGTGCAGCGCCTACATAGCGTCACTGGACCGGGGTTAAGCACCTTCTGTGCTACCTCCAAGGGTCAACAGATTTGGGACTATTTTACAAAAATGGACTATCATCCACACTTGTTGGTTATGCTGATGCAGGTTACAGGTCTGATTCCCACAATGAAAATTCACAGACAGTGTACGTGTTTACCTATGGTGGGACAGCCATTTTCTGGAGATCCGTCAAGTAGAACATGACGGCGACCTCATCCAATCACTCAGAGATCATTGAAATCCATGAAGCAAGCAGAGAATATGTCTGGCTACGCTCAGTTATACATCACATCCTGGTGACGACCGGATTGAAGATTGGGGACCTTGAACCTACTACTATGTTCGAGGACAACGCTGCTTGCATCGCTCAGTTACGAGGTGGTTACATCAAAGGCGACAGAGCGAAGCATATTTCACCAAAATTCATCTGGACGCATGAGCTACAAAGAGATGGCGAGATCGACGTCAGACAAGTACAATCATGTGACAACCTGACAGACTTGTTCACTAAATCTCTTCCTACAGCTACTTTTAGGAAGTTTGTACAGAACATTGGTATAAGTCGCCTAAGAGATCTGAAAGCCTGAGTGCTTGTACAGATCAGGGGGAGTTAGAGAGAGTTTGTACTCGTTTTCCTTAGCTATGTTTTTTTCCCACAGGAGTTTCCATAGCCAAAGGATTTAACGAGGCAAACCTCATCAACTCAGGATCCTGAAGTATCACCTCATGTGAGACTCATAAAACACTCAGAATCCCTAAGTATTCATGAGCAGAGTCCACAACTATGACTGTATAATGGGAAGTGGTGTAAACGGATGTTGACGAGAGTTTGTATTAGGATTACATCTTATCCATAGGATAAGATCATATCTATTGTAACCATATTCATGTACGCTCTTCTCCCCTACTATAAATAAAGGACCGTGGTCTCCCCAAACCCCCCTCCCACCTGATTTGATGCTTCACAACATTTTCTTAATTTTTTAAAAGTTTTTTTATAGGATTAATGTGTACATTCTCACACTCCAAATACTCCAAATATGGATGAACCAAATGGGTGTTTGATCATCAATTCACTAATTACAAAAAAAAAATTATTGCTGTGAAACCGTTAATTTTGTATTTATTAGATCGAGCGTCAAATATCACTAGAATTACTTGATTTTTGATATGTTAATCATCCATGATACGTAGAGAATATCCAGAAAAAATAGAAATACATAAATAAATAAAGTGCATTGAAGATCCGAGAAAAAACATAAAGAATTTTACAAAGTTCATACTAGTATACATGACAAAATAATGTATATGTGCTTCAGCGTGTAAAAACTTTCCAGGTTGACTGGGTAATTTCAAATAGTGGGGAACTCAATAAAATGCTTTATTTTTTTTATCACTGAGGGTGAGTAATTGGGTGCCGAAGGAAAATAAAGGGAGGAACGGGGGTACTGTGTCAGGCTGGATGGTGCGCGCCCACGTGAGTGAGCCCCGACTCGAGGAGTTGTCCGACGTGGCGTTGACGCAATTCCATTATATGCCCGCCCGCCCTCACTCGTTACCACGCGCTTTTGTCAGCTTATCATTACGATGATTTGGAGGCCCCAAACGTTGCATACAATCTTCTTTAGTTTGTTTAAATTAACTAATTTACTTTTAATTAAACAAGATTAAAATGACCTGGATCTTAGCTTGCTATAGCTTGCTTTTCTTAATCTTGAATCTTGAGTGCACACCTCCTTTTAGCTTTTGATGATGGCTTCTAATGATATTGGGGCGGCCAGAACGGATATCTCCATTATACAGTTAGGTCATTTGTTGTACATAGACTTCACCTTTCCTCGGAGTGTAATGAATGATCATGGCGGGGGCAATTAGGGAGTATTTAATTTGCTTAGTCAAGTCTTTGGTGATCAACGATGAGAAGACCACTTGATCTGCGTTTCATAGGTCCCAAGTTAAGGGTTGGATATTTATTTGATGCGGGGATTGATACTTACCATGTACGCTTTTATGCTGACTGAGTAGGGATGACAGCTCTATATAAATAATTGCCTAATCAGGTTCGGGTTCAGGACGGTTCAGGACCGCACCCAAGTAAAACAAAACAAAACAAAGATGGCATGCATGACAAGGTTCCAGCTCCTCTTCCTGGCTCCCAAACGATTTTCTGCCTTTTATCATACCAAATATTATGGCCTTGGTCGTTATCTCACAACATTGTTCCGTCTTCTTCTCACTGTTTGTTGCAGAGCCCAACTATTCTTCCACTAAATCCAGATGCATGGCACATGCACGCTTACTCAATTTGGTATCCTTCCCCTATTCATGCATATATTCACCCACACACACATAAAAAAACAAACATTTTCATTGAATCAGGGGCCACGAAAATGGGGACCCCTTGGACTTATCATCAATCGTAGGAACAAAAGGGGTAACAATAACATCCCTCATCATCATGCCATGCAACAGTAGTTACACGTGCCATGAAGGCAGCACATCTGTTCAATTCTGTGCACTCAACCACCACCCACCCAACCGCATATATTCTGTCCATTATCCCTAAAGTTTAAAGGGAGGGGATTTTGATTTCATAAATTGTTCCAAATAGTTACGGGCCCCACACAGCAATTGAAGTCCTCAATGGCTGGCTCCATGTCCCATTGGCATCAATTGACTTAATTTTCTGGCCTAGCATGGGGGTCTGGTTGGCAGTTTGCGTTGTGGGCAAAAATATTTTTGTGTGGTGGAAATATAAGTTTTCTTTTCTTTGTTGGATTCTTTAGGGGATATTTTGTTGGGTTTACACACATTTTTTTTTTGTATGTATATGTTTCTTTTCTCTTGCACTGAATTCTTTTTTCTCTTCTATATTGACAGCAAACACCACCATTATACCAAGTATCATGAAGAATAATTATTATTGTATGTAGGAAGACAGATCCTGATCTTGAGATACACCTGATTAGAAGGGATTAAAAAAATTAAAAGGCACAAATCACTATATCGCCAATCGAAATCACTTACAAAGATCTACGTTCCATTAGTTTAAATAGCAGAACCTTAATGATGAAAATCGTTTATATTGGTTCACATGTATAACGCACGCACGCGTATGGCCTATATTTTTCGGGTGTTTTCTCGTCACTGAAGTTGTTAGACACCGATTCGATTGCAGCAACGGACGTGGGATATCATGGGCTACTGGCTGAGTACTGGACGAGCTGACCACGAGCTGGGTAGCCTCCGATCCGAGCTATGAAAATCGGGACCGAAGTGTATCTTAGCTACCTGCAACACAAGAAGCTACTCAGTGGGTTGGATCTGGGGTACGACTTAATCCCCTCTAATGCTTAAGTCGTCAATGACTCAAGGAGGGCTTAGGTTAAATATGTTCGACCTGTTGGGAGGTCGTCTGCTAGTTCTCGCACCGAGCTATGGAGAAAATGTATAAGGTGGAGCAGATACAGAAATTAGAGTACCTAACTTTGGTGTTTGTCAGAGAATGGGAATGTGGAATTGGCCAAAGGTCATTTCCTCATTGTCTAAGAGGATACTAATAGGCAACGCGACGTCAGATGGTAACGTCTGAGCCTTTATGGAGCTTTACTGCATGTGGATCCGAGCCGTCGCCATTGATGACGAGCTGAACAGTCAGTCACTGAATGCCCGCATTGATGACAAGCCACACAGTCGGTATTGATGAGAGAGCCCAACAGTCAACTTGATTGTCGTCTTAAATGGAGAAGTCGGTTGGCCTCACGTGAGGGTCTCTGGGCATTTGGGTCGAACGCCGAAGTTATGGGCTTTACTGGGCTCGCATCGTCCTCAGTGAATAGCAAGGGCTCCTCGATGAGCCTGAGTTGTTTCAAGACCCGATTTGCAGTAGCAACCTCGAGGTCAGTCAAGGGGTTATACGTCGGTCGAGCGTGGCTCTTTAATGCTTGGTTCAAAGCTTGGGCTGAGTTGCAACTCAACATGATGGCAGACCCAAAAATTACCGCAATAACATCAGGCTCAACGTTCAAGGCCTTGCCTTTGTCTAAGCGCTTACTGGGCCGGGCTTTCGTCTCTGAGGCTTTGAACTCCTAGAGCTGCCCCGCTTTGATGAGATGCTCAATCTGCTCTGGAGAACTCTGCATTCATCTGTGACATGGTCGTGACCCTTGTGAAACTTGTAGTATTTGGATCTATCCATTCTAGGTGTTTCCTAAAGAGGTCGTAGGGTCTCGAACTCCTCTGAACCTTTGGCCAGAATCTCGAATGGTGCCATGACCAGGATAGCATAGACTTGTGCCTTGGGGAACCTGGGCCACCAGTTATTTGTCCAAGGATTCTCAGGTCGATTGAAGCGTTTCCTGGGTCTGAGACACTTATGAGGTAGAGCGTGGTCGACCTCTGTCATCTTATGAGAGGACTCGCGGTGAGTGGGTAGGCAGACGATGGCCTCTTCCATCTCGATGTGTGCTCTAATCCGGCTTACTAGCTTGGCGTAGCTCGAAGATCGATGTTTGTAGACCTCGAATTTCAACTTGGTCCCTTTCCAGAGGCTGGCCTGGAGTGACATCTTGGAAAGAGCATTTGGGTAGGCCACAACTGTCATGTGGGCCCTCATGAAGCGAGCCAGGAAATCTTGGTGGGATTCCTTGGGCCCCTGAGCGATAGAAGCCATGTACTCATGGCACTCTTTTGACACTCTCTGGGCAACAAAGTAAGAGATGAACTTCTTTCGGAGATCGTCGTAGGAGCTGATCGACCTCTTAGTGAGGTTCCTAAACCAATACTAAGTTGTGTACGTAAGGTAGTTTGAGAAGGCCCGGCGCATGATATCTGGGGGATAGCTTCTTGCCTCCATGCATTCAATGTAGGTGTCTAGGTGGTCGACAGGTCGTCGGTTCTGGTAAATCTAAGGATGACGTCTACAGTAGGTATTTTGAATTTTTTTGGGTATGAGGTGCGAAGGATATTGGAGGTGAGTGGGGAAATGGAGTAGGAGCATGTACCTCTCGGAGGGTTGGTGTCTCCCTGCTCGAGGCGGTCGATCTACCTACGCAACTCAGCGATTTGGCCGGCCTTTGTAAGGGCTCGTGCTATTTGTCTTGCCTCAGGCTCTCACCTGGGGGTGTCCATGTTGGGATTGGCTGTGTTGCCCTGGCTTGTCCGCAAGTAGTGTGGTGGGTGTTGGTCTGTCGTGGGCGAAGGACTCCTGGGGTGCCAAATGATGGCAACCCCCGTCATATCAGCTCGACGCAGATGGCCATCACTTTTTGGCATCCTCGTTGCTTGAGACCTCGGTCTCCGAACCGTCTTGGTCCATGGCACACTCCCTGTCGGAAAGGGGCGCCCCGTGGTTGGAGATCATCGGTGGTGCATTGGATTTGGACTGTGTCAAAATCTCATACAGCCTAGATTTTGCTAGCGAGAGCTTCCCGCATCTCCTTGAGTTTCACCACAAGAGCATGGGCATCTGGAACTACATGAGCTTCTGGAGGTGGGCCGTCGACAAGGCAGTCGCCCTCCGGAGCTCGAACTTCGTGTGTACCACTAAGTCCACCCGTGATAGTCTTCTTGGTTTTCTCCATCAGGGATGAGGCCGATGAAGAAAGGTGCCGAAAAGGACGGTGGTGAAAGGAGTTGTAGGGGTTGCTGATTGGAGCATATGTAAAAAAGTTGTCATAAGGCCCTTCCTCTAGCTTTAACTATTGATACAGAGAATCACGCGGGGCCTAGATCTGGCCACGGTAGTAAGTATTCCAGCAACAGGTTGAGCCCAGTCAGGGCTGTTTTACCGGAGTGGAGGTGGAGATACTTTGCCTCGCCTGAAATAGATATTGCACGCGTCAGAGGAACCGGATGGGAGGCCATCTGATTCACATCTGATGCTTAATTCAGGATCAAGCGCGGGAAGGAGGTAGCTTGGCTAGAGGTAGCCGCCGCTAGGGCTTTGAATAATGTGGAATGCTAGTGTTTGAGTGAGAAAATAGCGAAAGAAATTGGGCATAACTGATGGATAGGGTTTCCATCCTATTTGTGGGATCGATGGGTGGCTCAACCACATCATTAGACCCCGACAAAGGCAACTGCACGCCGTCCGACAGAGTGGGTACACGTCACATCTAATAAAGCTGACCACGCTCCGACTTACTGAGACGGGACAAACGGCCCTCTAACAAAGCTACTCATTACGTGTGCTGGATGGGCCCACTAGTAACGGCTTGGAAAAAAGGGGTGACTCACCTGCCTCAGATCGTGCCGTCCGAATTGCAGGGATCGATCCTGCCAGGTGGATGAGTGACTTGGCTGTAGAGCCGAGCGGGCCGACTTCAGATGGCCGTCCGCAGATGATCATATTTACCACTGAGTGGGCTGGCCTGACCGAGGTGACTTCGTGGGGCCATCTTGGTCAACTCAAGTTGTTGGGAAAACTTGATGGTTGTCGTCAGGGGTTGGTCAGACTCGACCTAGAAGGTCACGTGATTCTCGATGGAGCACGTGGCGTCTTGCAGGTCCCACCTGTCCAGCTCAATCGGGCCCTGGCCCTGATAGGCCAGTATCATCTACATGTACCAACTCCCATCTTTTTAGCCTATCAAACGGCTTCATGATTGAAAATCTGCGTGAAGCTTGTGTGGCAAATTGTTTTGGCCATCCCATCAAAATTAACCCTGCCACCGCCGACCATCGTTACCAGGCCCGGTTTTATAGTAAGCCCACTAAGGCATCTGCCTTAGGCCTCCAATTTTGAGAGGCCTCCTATTTTTTTTTATTCTTAAGCTCAAAAAAATTTCGGCCCATTCTTAAGCCCACATTTAGTTTTGCCTGTCTCAGCTCAAGCCCAATCTCGCAGCCAACGGATAAATCACAAAACCGAGTAGAGATATTTAGGGGAATCTCAAACGGGTAAATCAAAAAACTGAGATATATTTGGGGGAATCTCAAACGGCATGCCCACAAAGTCAAACCCTAGGCCTGGGCCCTGGCAAAACCGAAACGAGGGTCTCGCCTATCTCTCTCGCTCTCGAGTCTCGGCGTCTCGCTCTCGCCTCTCGCTCGACCTCGACGCTCTCTCTCTATCTCAGTCTCTCTCTCTCCCCGGACCCCGTCTCTCTCAGTCTCTCTCCCTCCGGGCCTCCGGCTGGCGCCTCCGCGCCTGGCGGCTCACATCACTGATTCACTGATCGCCTCCCATCGCCGGGATGTAATTTTTTCTTAACTTTTTCAATATTATATTTATATACTAATAACTATTGAGCTGTTGTGCAATGTTTTTTTGTTCATATTGTATTCTGAACTTATGTTCTGAACTTGAGATTGAGCTTCAGCCTTCAGGGCATGTAATTGTTTTTTTCAATATTATATTCTGAACTTGTTTAGTTGTTTAAGAATTTGTTTCCTGGTTCAGTTTGTATCACATTCCTGGTTCATGTACTGGCCCAATTTGATTCTCTTCAGTCTTCTTGCAAGCAGATGAAAAAGCTCATCAAAATAATTTTAAGTTCAATGTCACTCCACTCCTCTTCTGATGAACTTTTGGCATACATCAAAGAAGTGCTTAGATGAGTTAGATAGATCAATGAACTTTTATGAGATGCACAATCGCAGGAGGACAAGATAATTTGTAGTAGTTGAGCTAAGCTATACTATATCACCTATCAAATAGAAATCCTAAATAGAAAAATAATTCTATAGATCGCCAATCTTTTGGCTACACATTGCAAGGATAAAAATGCTGTAAACGTTGTAAATTTGTGTGTTTAGATGGTTAACATGCAATAATAGAGCACATCTGCATTGTGCAACTGTGCAAGGTTTCTACTCAGTGGCACTGGACCTAATAATTATGGAACCATTCAGGAAATAATTACTAATCATACTTCTATGTAAAGCATGCGTTATATATTAGCTTTCGATACTAATCATACTCTGTTTTTCATTTGCAGTTTAAGAAATACATCGTTCATCAGATTGGCTAGAAAAAGAGGCGATTGATTCAGACAAGAGACCTCATTCCGATATTTCAGGTCGTATCTTTCTAGACTAAAGCATTTTAAATATTGATTTTTGTGCAACATCGATCATTTTATTATCTATTTATTGTGTTGTGTGTTGTTTAAACAATGTCGACTAGAAAATTTGCAAGTGGATATGAAAAACTAAAGAAAAAAAAGAGTTGAACAATTTCTTCAATCTCAAAAGGGTGCTCTTGATAAGTTTATTTTTAATAAGCAAAATGAGACTTCTTCTTCAAGAGAAGAAATACCAATTGAGGAAGAATTAATAGATAGTGTAGACAATATTATGGGTGAAGATGTAACAATAATGGAAAATACTCCAACATTTAATGAGGAAAATAAAGAGAACACACAAGAAGATGAGATAAATTTTATGACTGATGAAGATATTTATGACCCTGGTAATTGGAAAAATATTGATGTGAAGTTTAGAGATATATTGATAGAAAGAGGTCCTATTCGAGAGTGCAATTTGAATTTTCCTATTGATGAGCGTAATAGACACTTCTCTACTACTTTTTATACTAGAAAATTAGCAAATGGAGAAACATATGATAGAAAATGGCTTGTGTACTCTAAAGTAAATGATAGAGTATATTGTTTTTGTTGCAAGTTGTTCAGTTCAAAATTTTGTGCTAGCCAACTTGTGAATGACGGAACAAATGATTGGAAAAACCTTAGTGCTAAGCTCAAAACTCATGAAACAAGTCACGAACATATAACTAGCATGAGTAAATGGGTTGATGTAGAGAAGAGATTTAAGAAGAATGAGACAATTGACAAAAACATTCAAGAGAATATCAACAAAGAAAAAGAGCATTGGAAACAATTGTTAGTGAGGATTATTTCTGTGGTTAAACATCTTGCGAAATGTAATCTTGCATTTCGTGGGACGAATGAGAAGATCTATGAACCTAGTAATGGGAACTTTTTGAGCATTATTGAGATGATTGCAGAATTTGATCCTGTGATGCAAGAACATGTTAGACGAATACAACATGGTGAGGTTCATAATCATTATTTGAGTCATGCCATCCAAAATGAATTGATTGAATTGTTAGCTTCTGAAGTTAAACAAGTAATAATAAAAAAATTGAAACAATCAAAATATTTTTCTGTCATACTTGATTGTACTCCCGATGCAAGCCATCAAGAACAAATGACTCTTATTGTAAGATGTGTGAATACTTCGGTAAGTCCAATCAAAATTGAGGAGTATTTTTTAGAATTTTTGAAAGTAGATGATACATCTGGAAAAGGTCTTTTTGATGTACTTGTAAATGCTTTGGAAATACATAATCTTGATGTAAGTGACATAAGAGGCCAAGGCTATGACAATGGATCTACCATGAAAGGAAAACACCAAGGTGTGCAAAAGAGGCTTCTAGATATAAATCCCAGAGCATTTTATACACCATGTGGTTGTCACAGTCTTAATCTTGTGCTATGTGATGCGGCTAATTCTTGCACCAGAGCTTTATCTTTTTTGGTGTGGTGCAACATATATATTGTCTGTTTTCTTCTTCTACAAAAAGGTGGAAGGTATTGCAAGACAATGTACCTAAGTTTACTGTTAAACAACTATCTAATACTCGGTGGGAAAGTCGAATTGAAAGTGTAAAGGCCATAAAATTCCAAGCTCCGAACATAAGGGATGCTCTTCTTGAATTAGCGAATGCTAGTGATGATGCTAAAACAAAAAGTGAAGCAAATTCTTTAGCCAAATATGAGATAGAAGACTTTGAATTTCTATTGTCTATGAATATTTGGTATGATATATTATTTGCAGTGAATATTGTTAGCAAAAAGTTACAATCTAAAGATATGCAGCTTGACATTGCTATTGATCAATTAAACGGCCTTATTTCTTATTTTGAAAAATATAGAGAGAATGGGTTTGAGTCTGCCATGGATGCTACAAAAGAAATTGCAAAAGAATTAGATGTTGAACCCAAGTTTCGTGAGAAACGTGTGATTCATAGAAAGAAAAGGTTTGATGAAAATAATAATGATGAGGTTAGACTTTCAATTGAAGAATCTTTTCGAATCGAGTTTTTCCTACATATAGTTGATCAAGTTGTTGTTTCAATTAAAACGAGATTTGAACAATTTGTGGAGTATGAAAAGATATTTGGATTTTTATTTGATTTAGAAAAATGTCCACATGAAAGTATTTTGAAGAGCCGGTGCATAGATCTTGAATTTTTTTTGAAAGTTGGCGAACATTCCGATATTGATGGGTGTGATCTTTTTTCAGAGCTAAGAGTCTTAAAAGAAATTTTACCGGCAAAAATTAATACTCCAATTTTGATTTTAGATTATGTCAATAAGACGGATTCTTTTCCTAATACAAGCATTGCATATAGGGTATTGTTGACCGTCCCAGTAACGGTTGCTTCGGCGGAAAGAAGTTTTTCCAAGTTGAAAATACTAAAAACATATTTAAGATCAACCATGACTCAAAATCGGTTAAATGGATTGAGTATTCTTTCTATTGAGAGAGATATACTTGAAAGTATTGAATATAAACCTTTGATAAAAAACTTTGCTTCTCAAAAAGCTAGAAAAATGTTTAAATAAATTGAATAAGATTCAGTTATTTGAATGCTCCTAAAAATTTTGCATTGACACTTAGGCCTCATATTTTGTTCCGCTTTAGGCCTCTTTTATGCTTGAACCGGCCCTTATGGTTACCTTAACCATGCGCTGGTCAGGACTTGGGCATCCAATTCTCAAGTAGATATGAATCTAAAAGAGCGGGACCCGTTACAAGCCCGACCCAGTGGGCAGAAGGATCGAAAAGGACAGCCTACCAAGCAATTTAAAAAAAATGCAATCTCCGCGGATGGTCACAACTCAAGAAGATGGAGCCAATCGGCAAGAAAACAAATTAAAATGGCATATGTCCCTTGGTACAAAGTCCTCTCATTAATCACCATCAATCCAATTCTACATAAGATGATCCACAGAATCCTTGCCCACTTTGCTTGCCAATCACAGTCAAACAACATCAAATCTAAATGATGGTACTAATTCCCCCATATTAGGATTAGAGTAATATATAAGCTAATTGCCCATAATTCCGATTTAACCAACATCAAATATTAACCTAACCAGCACAAAAGTTGCTAGCAATCTCTTCCAACTGATCCGCTTCTCTACATCTTCTGAAAAAAATAAAAAAAAAGTAAATCTAATACATTGATAATAGCCATGCACAATCAATGAGCGGTCATGATTTTATATTTCAAGTAGGGGTTACATACTCCCCATGCTCATCTTGCGCACCAAACCCTAACGACACCACCAGCATGATCCCCATAACCAACACCCAAATGGCGACGAAAACCCTAACCATCGTCACCACCCACCTCTCCTCCGCGCTCCTCGTCACCCTGACGTCGGCCTTTTCTTCACGCAAAGAAACCGACGAAGAAGAAGAAGATTTCGAACCCTGCAGGCTCGAACACGAGCACGAGCACGGGCATGACACGGGCCCTTGATCTTGAATCAGAACAGAAGAGCAAGTGCTGCATATAGGACTGGCATCGTCGTCGTCGTCGCCGTCGCCGCCGACGTCCTTCACACTCTCAAGTGCCTCCAGCAGGCTCCTGCCTTTGAAAGCCCTGCCGGCCCGCGCGGCTGCTGGCCGTTGCTCGGTCGATGAAGAAGGGGAGCAATGGGATTGTTGAAGAGAGGAGAGGAGCTTCTTGGGTGAGTTCTCGAGGAGGCCGAGGCCGAGGATTTTGTCGCCGTTGTGGCTGTTGGTGGCGGTGAGGGTCGAGTCGGAGGAGGAGCGAGATCGGCGGTGGCGAGGGATGGACTTCTTGTAGGAGTTCCAGTCTTGTTCGAGGATCAGGAACTGCTTCTTGAGTGGATCGGATCCCTCGTCATGCTCTTGCTCTCCCCCCATTGCCATCGCTGTTTGGTTTCTTGGAAAATAAAAAATTTTGAGGGTGGGTGAGGCTTAATTAAAGGAGTAAACCGGCCACGATTTTTAGTTATAACAGTCGGGATTAATCCGAGTGCGGGTAGGATTTAGGGTTTCTGTTTTAGAGCGGCCGGATCTTGCGGGATTGCCATGTACATGGCCTCCTGCTTCGGCCTCCTGTTACGTGGTTCGAGTTTTTTTTTTAAATGTAAAGTTAAAAAATTAGTCGACGTGGAGAAGGCGGTGGGCCCCACAACTCACGTAGTGGGCCCACTCGTGCACGGATATGATATATTTTAACCTGGATGTTGATGTCGCATATTAACCTGACATAAAAGATCAAAATGCATGGGGCTTTGGGGTGAATTATTCAGGCCCCTGGGTAATAGACAGCTTTCATGGAAAAATCACATATTTCATTCAAGAACTCCACTGGCAAAAATATAAAGGAAACAAACAAAGGAAACCCCCAGACTCAAACTAATGAAGACCCCCCAGACATCAACCTAAATCACAAATTCAGCATATTTTGGATGTAGTTCAGGAATATATGATTTGAAGTTCAATAAAAACTTGGAGAACAATCACAAGACTTTTTACATGCATGAATTAGACCTAAGGATTCCCTACTGATCAGCAAAAGTCATATTACACTCACGATTAACAAGACACGTTTCAGTAATCAATCGCAAAATTAGTCAACTGAAGTGCTAAATCTGCTCTCTGGGGTTACTTTGAGGAAGGTTAATGAGGCCCATTGGTATCCTTGGCATCAGCAGACGGGGGAGATACATCCTCTATCACTCCTTTTCCATCCGCAGCATCGAAATAAAAGAAGTTCTTTAGCGGGTCACCCTTGCCTGACACTGCTTTGATGACTTCCTGGTGAATTCCACAAGCAAGCAGTAAGTTCGCATAAAATGATAATCTCGCGATCCAATAAACCTTACAGCTTGGCTTTTTTGAAATTGTCAATCGTTAAACAGATGTATTACCATTCTGAATCGCATGTAAACTGAAACAAACATATGGTTACATATATGCGCAGTAATGGTTACAGCAATGTCTTTTACTGATGAAAGACTATGGATTATGTACATCATGTAGCAACACCATGATGATAACCGTGCGTCCAAACTTAGTAATCTCAATTCATTATGTTTATTTTAATTTCAGTGCATAAGTCACATGAAATATATCACTAGCCAAAGATTTCCGTTTTGTTAGGAATGGATGCCATAAAGATGAAAAGGGTTGGAAAAATTAGGGTCCCCATCTCTCCTTTCTTCCCTGAATTTATAGTTTGGAAACAGGTTGCAATAATACCGTCATGCTAAATGACGTCCAGCAAAACATACAAAAATTTCTGAAATTAGAATTACACCTGGCCAAGGATCCCACCCAGGATTGCACAAACTGGCGGATGCTCCTTTGTACCAGCTGCTAGCAAGCGCTCCAGGAGGCTGTCCGGGATATGTGTTTCATTCAGAGACTGCCAATAATTAGCATATTAATGTCAGATCATCTAAAATTCAATCACAACCAGAAGAAGGAATGAAGAAAAGAAGAAGAAGAGTGAAGTCACCTGAGTGTCACAAGCTTCTTTCCGTAGCTTTAAAGCAATGGGAAGATCAGAAGTGGAAGTATCACCAGGACTGCGACCTTCAGATGATTCAAACTTCTCAATAACTGGGTAAGAAAAAGAACATTTTAGCTTTGCCTTCTGTTCCATAGAGATCAACAAAAAGAATATAAATCCATTTTTCATTAGTTTTCCATGACAAAAAAACAAAACTTGTGATATGTGAATGTGAATGTGAATGAGACACCCTTTTTTATCTGTATGCACCATAAAGTATACTATCTGGAATTAGAAGTTGTCCCAAGTAGCTAAGCAGTCAATACTAGCCGCTCGGTTGTCTATGACTCAGAGGACTACCATTTGAAAATGTGATTTCAACACTTGACTGATGTTGGCTCCAAAGTATGGAGAATTTGGGGTAGCACACCGAATCGAATCCAACAAGTCAAACCTATACCTGACTTGAACTTTCGGGGTATCGGTTGAGGTCAGAACAGGTTCCAATTGCATACGAGTCGAACCCGTCAACCCGGAATATATCCGGGTCAGGTACGTGTACCATATGTAGACCCAAGTTTATTTGGATGCAACCCACCTAATATATCGGTTTCACAGGTCGACCCGAACTGGGCCCATTTAGCTTGCAATATGACTACTGCTATTTCTAGTTCCTTGCCCAAATTTCTGGCCCCCAACCCCACGGCTACCTCATCCTCTGGTTGCTCTCAATCCCTCTACTTTCCTCTTCCTAGAAAATCAAGAACCCCTCCATCATCCTCTCCCCCTTGCTTTCTCAATTCATGATCCTGATATCCATCCTCAAATTAATGTGGTCTAGTCTCCATCCCAAATAATTTCCATTCCCAAATTTCCTGGCGACATGGAATTCAAGCATTTAGCCGTTTAGAGGATTTGGTCACTTGCGTGTGTGGTTTCAATGAACAGCTTTATTTTTATTTTATTTAGTTATATATTTTTTGTTTTTTTGGTGCGGAGATTGTTGGTTATAGTTATTAGAGTATTTATGTTTATGGAGTATGTGAATTATAGCATATGTGATCTATTTGGTTTATAATGAATGTGAGGTTTTGAGCTATAAGGATGTTTGGTGCTTGTAACGGGAGGAGATGAATTAATTATGAATTAATTATGAACTAATTATGGAGTATTTGAAGTATATGGTTTATGAGGTATTTGTTTTTATGAAATATCTCTGAAGGCTTTCATTATGGGCCTATTAGAGATGGCCCAATATTAAATTTGTGTGTATATATCTTGATTCTTCTATTGTATGAAGATCGTTGGCATAATGGTCCATGATACTTGGCTCAGAACAAAAAACATTGCAAAAAATCCATTAAACTGTTAAAACCCCCCGACCCAAACCTGACTCGCCAAATAAACTAAAGCAGGTTGGTACGGGTCACCAGGATTTAGCCCAGGTCGGCTATGGATAGGGGATCCTTGACCCAGATTTAAGTCGCGTCGGGTCCAGGTATATCCCTAACAAGGTATGGTCAACCTTGACACAATCCGGACCCTACCCTACCTGACCCGTTTCCCGCCCCTATAGAGAACAGTGCTTTGAACCAGAGACTGGATGATGGTTTGATTTTCAATGTCGGAGAAATAATCCACATTGTGCCACTATATGTAATCAAGATATCCCCTTTTACTATTTGATCGGATATCTGGAACTACATGACAAATGTGTACACACTGTGGTTAACAGGATATCTCACTACACTAGGGATATTCACAAGAGAATCAGCATTTCTCTTTCCCTCTTGTACAAAAATACCTGGAAAAGTTTGTGCCTTCAAATTTAAGATACCTTCAAATTAAGTACCTTCATTTTCTTTATTTACACATGTAATGCTGCAACTAAATCAGCAGTCTGTCCTTGAGGACTAAGTTGGAAACTAATCCTTAGCTATATACATGCCAACTATGAAGGACATTAGAACGATTAAAAATCAAAGCCAATTGTAAGCATAGGCATATTATACGAAAAACGCAATGACATGTGAAACTAACATACGTACATGAAAACAACATACTTGCGTTTGCATATTTGGTATATATCGTGCATTATTTGAAATATAATTCCACGTATCACATCTTCTCATCTTCCCATTTTGGCCAATTCATTGGTTGTCCAAAAAGGCTTGTCTCTGGTCTCCTATGTGTCCCCCAATCACCTCAAAATGAGATCTTGGCACCAAACTAATGGAGCTTTAAAATTAGGCTAACCATAGACCTTAAAATTCTGCTACTCTCTTGATGCCATTATCACAGCAAGTTTGACATGAATATATGCATGGATGATGAAGAACTTTCAGTGATAACGGAAGGGAATATTGTTCTGCCCTCTTGCATCATTAGGTCAGGCATTTTCAGCTACATGTAGACTTCCTGTTAGAGAAGTAATTCAAGGTCTGCTACTTCAATTTATTACCAAAAATGTAGAAAAGGTCATATCTCACTGTGTCAAACAGAAAATCATTTTTCCTTTCATCTTTTTTTATCCTCTTCAATTCGATGTATGTGGGTGTAGGTGGGAAGGTGGTTATGTGGGGTGGAGCTTTTTTTGTGTGGCATTTTTAGGGAAGAATGGGAGAAACAGCTGGACATCTGCTATTGTGTGGACGAGCAGTAAAGTTTAATAGGGTCTACGACATCAAACACCCAGTAAGCACGAGTCATCAAACTTTGTGTGTAGCTTGGATCAGACCGCCCAAAACATGAATCCACAAAATTATTGAACTTGAACCAAGTAATGAACGAAGGCATCTGCAATATGTCTTTCAAAATCAGGTTACATCAGGTTGTTAACATTTGATCAACAATTTTGGAAAGTTTTCTCTAAATTGTTTCATGCTCAATAACCAACCCCATTAGATATAAAAGGGTAACGAATCTTAGTCCAAACTCTGAAATTTATTGAGAATTTGAGATACTAACAAGTCAAACTATTAAAATCTTAATTTTCAAGGCACAACCTAAGGATATACTAGTGGATGTATCTGTGGCATGCCACTGTGACCTGGCTCGGTGCCTCAGCGGTAGAGGGATTGAATTCGGTAATGGGAGGCTCTAGCTTCAAGCCTGAGCTGCAGCCTGAT
Organism: Scilla litardierei; assembly: GCA_030789695.1. Lineage (NCBI taxonomy): Eukaryota > Viridiplantae > Streptophyta > Magnoliopsida > Asparagales > Asparagaceae > Scilla > Scilla litardierei. The sequence goes on along the minus strand of CM061130.1, from coordinate 114,191,169 downwards.
TCACACAGCAAAAGACAACATTTGTGTTGTGGCACTGCAACAGTTGCATAAATTCAAGCTTGTATGGAGAAAGTTACAATAGTCAACATGAAGTGATGAATACTGCAACGGACACATATGCACATATGCACGATGCACCTACTTTAGTTAATTAATTCAAGCAAATGCATCATTATGAAACTGAAGTGTTACCAATCAATCTCCACAATCTAATGGGACAATGCAAAAACAAAAAAATGCATGACAAACATAAAGAATATGGTCATTGCTATGACTTTGTACTTGATACTCATTTTTATGTATAACCACGACAAAACAAAGGCATCAAAATCTATAACTCCAGAATAAAATAGAAAACAGTCATAACAAACCTCTCATAGCAAAGAACAATTTGGTCATTCTCCTGGGAAGATCCCCCCAAGGTACTGAGATTGCTGCCTGCAATGGACAGATGATGAATAGTAACCATCCCAGATAGAACAATAACCTAGTAGTACATTAAAACCAGTAGGACAATTATAAAACACTAAAAGACAAAGAGATAAAATTTGGAGATGCATGGAGTTAAGAGAGGCAGAATTGGGTCGAGCCCCACAAATTTTGGAGCATAATATATCCCTTCTACAGTTAGTCTAAACAAGAAAATCTTAATATTTAATTTCTTTATCTAACAAAACGAAGGAGATTTTGATACAAAATTCTTCATGGAAGAGAACAAAAGACTAAACAGTAAACACTGGGAACTTGCCTAAGACAGACTACTGGCTCAGACTACTGGCTCTGATCCATTCTTGGGAGGGTGGTTGCCCCTTTATTGTAGCCAAAAAATATCTTTTTATTCGCTGTTTTTTCAATTTAATTTCAGATTTGGGTGATTTCTATCAATTTGGTATCAGAGCTCGTGACGATCCATGGCGGCTTCGACAAGATCGCAAGGACAAAATTGAGGCTTTGGAGGCGAAATTTACAAGCGAGATCGACGGGATCAAGAAATCGTTGGCGGGAAACGATGAATCTATAGCAAAGTTGACGGCTTCCATCGAAAAATTTAGCGGCAAATCAAGCGAAGCACGAAGAGCAATTTGGCAATTGATCTTCCAATTGGCGGCGAACAAGGGAGATGGAAACCCTAAATCAGCGGGAAAGGCGCCACCTTTTGGCAAGGGGAAGGAAAAAGTTGAGATTTTTATGCGAAAAAACGTCCATGTGGAGGAGGAATTCGTCGAGGATGAGAAAGGGGAGCCGTGGAATGTCGATTACTGGGAGGAGGTGCGGCGGAAGGCGGTGGAAGCGCAAAGAGGGGGCGACGGCCCCAACCAGCCCCCCATGGGGTGCGGACACAGGTGGGGGGCGTGGGGCACTTTCCTGGGCCCCGCCGCCTCCCAGGACCACCGCAGGGGCGGCGGCGACCTCCCCTGGGTTCGCCCAGGGGCGGCGAAGGCCCCAGGGGGCCGGCAACCCCCCCCCCCCCCCACGGGGGGGCCATTGGGGCTCCCGGGAGCGTCAGGCGGGGCCGGCTGCCCTATCCCAGGCAGGCCGCGGCCCCGCAGGCCAGAGGGGACCTGGGCGGGAGTTTTTCGAGGCGAGGAGTCGGCGATTTCCCGCAGCTACACGACGACCAGCCTCATCGAAAAGTGCCGACGCGTGATTTTGAGGACTTAAGCCCCGGGGAATTTCAGGAGTACGGAGACTACGGCGAAGGTCATCGGGACCCTTCCGACCCTCGATTTGACGACGGTAGGTGGCAGCCTCCACCACACCACCAGAAGGGACGCACAGCAGGCGGGGGAGGAGGTTACGGAGGCTTCCAGAAGAGGCCAGAGAGCAGGTTTGGAGGCGACGAAGTGGGTGGATACAGGGACCCAGGAGGAGGCCCTAATGGGGGTTACGAGCGATATCACAAGAGATGACAGCACTACCACCAGCCTAGACACGATGGAGAACGTGGGGACCATGGGGATTTAATATGGACAGACTGCGGAAATTAAAGATGTCTGTTTCGATAGGGTGGACCCGGTGTCGTGGATCTAAAGAGCGGAGAGATTTTAGAGTTTCTCGCATGCCGGAGGAGCAGAAGCTGGAGCAGCAGGTATCTGTCTGGATGTAAAGGCCCTCGTCTGGTTTCAGTAGAAAGATGTGAGGCGTCCTTTTCGCTCGTGGGAGGAGATCAGGGATCAGATGGTGGAGAGGTTTAGGGATCCCCATCTGGGGAACGTATGGGAGCAGCTACTATCACTCAGGCAGGAGGGCACCGTGAGGGATTATCTAGAAAGGTTTGAGTCCCTATCAGGACAGGTGCACGGGGTGTCAGACGAGACGATGGAGAGCACCTTCATGAAGGGGCTGAAGGCCACGGTTCGAGCAGCGGTTCGCATGCAGAAGCCTCGGAGCCTGATGGAGGCCATAGAGTACACTCAGATGGCGGAGGACTGGCAGATGGATGAGAGAAAGGCAAGAGGTGGTTGGAGTAGACCGGTTTCGCGGAGTGTCCCAACCGCGACAGGAGAACAGAAGGCAGCTATGGGGGCAGATCAAGCAAGTATTGAGAAGACTGGAGAGCAGAGCAGCGCACCGCCAGCGGGGGGTCAGTTTAGGAGGATGACTGAAGCCGAGATGAGGGAGAAGAGGCAGAAGAGGCTTTGTTTCAGATGCGATGAGAGGTTTACCCTAGGACACCACTATGGGGGGTCGCAAGCTGCAAGTGCTGATAGCTGGGGCAGACGAGGAGGATGACGTGGAGGATGAAGAGGTCGAAGTGGAAGACGACTCCCACCGGGAGTAGCACCATCAGGAGCCTCATGCTCCACCTTGAGGACAAGGTGGATTTTCAAGGGCGGAGTAATATTAGATCCACGGACCAGACACGCGCACAAGGGAAGCCGGCTCAACCTAGGGGCGTTTTCGACTTTCCTTGTTTTAATTAATTTTAATGGCAAACTTGTAATTGATTAGGAGAGTGGTTTATTCTTAAACTAGGGCTAGCCGTCATTTTAGTTCTTATGCTTATTTTGATTAATTGGTGAGAGTTCTTCGAGGGATATTAGGAGAGTGCGGACGTCCTCGCTTACCGGTGTCTTGAGAGGGTGGTTGCCGCTTTATTGTAGCCAAAAATTATCTTTTTATTCGTTGTCTTTGCAATTTAATTTCAGATTTGGATGATTTCTATCAGCCTCATATAAGACCTCCAAACCTCCACCCTCCATTGTTTTTTGGGAGGATCGAAACCATTCATTTTAATATTCATATTCTAAAACCCCACAACACCGAATTTCGGGTGAACACAAGGGGTTTTGCACATTCATCCACATGTTGCAAAAGTTCTATTCATACAAAACCGTTAAATTTGTGACGGGTGGATGAACGGGCACAAACTCATTGGGTTCATCCCATATTCGGTATTTTGAGATTTTGAATGTATAGATCAATATGAACGTTTCGATCGTCCAAAAAAATAACTGAGTATGGAGTATTGGAGCCGCATAAGAGGCTTAGCCTAATGTCATATGATACACACTATTCTATGTGTGTGCAATATTTGCCTATGGATATGCACAATTAAGTTAGATTTGCGCGTCCATAAAAACTATTTTTTCTTATTTTCTTTAATTTTTTAAGATTGATGATAAAACCCAAAAAGCCTAAATATGGATGAACCCTAGGAGCATGAGACCCTCGATCTATTCGTCACAAAAAGTTCTATCGTTCTAAAACCGTTGAATTTGTAACGGGTAAATCGAGTATGTGTGTGCAATTTTTGATGTGGTGATCATCCATTATGTGCACAACAATCCCAAAAAAATTAAAAATAAGAGAAACCCCTTTTTGTGAGTGTGCACAGCTAAGTTAGTTGTGCACATTCACCGTCATTTTTTCCTTTATATATATAGACACACTCCATCCTCCATTAATTTTTCAGATGGTCGGAACCGTTCTATTTGATCTACACATTCCAAAACCTCAAAAAACCAAATATTGGGTGAACCCAATGGATTTTACACATTCATCTATCCAAGAAAAATTTAACAGTTTTACATGAATAGAACTTTTGTGACGGATGAATGAACGGACAAACCCCTAGAGTTTTGATTCCCCTAGGTTCAGCCGATATTCAATGTTTTGAGGTTTTAGAATTTAACCATCATAATAACAGTTCCGATCCACCAATAAAATAACGGAAATATGAGTTTTGAAGATTGCATATGAGGCTTAGCCTCATATGTCCACATGTACAAATATGCACACACACACATGTGCATATTTGTACATATGGACAATTACACAAGTGTGTATATATACATAGTTATTACAGCCAACGAAAAAAAATGAGCGGTATCCTCTCCCGGCCAAGTCGACCGTTTTTTGTTTAATTTCGTGCACATATATGTGCGTGTAGAAGAACTAACTAGGTTAATGGGCCATTTTCTAAAATGAGCTTAGAAAGTAAATAGTGGCAAGGCCCACCGCTACTTTTGACATGGAAAGGAAAAAAGTAGGGGGCACTACTATTCTCTGTTAACCCATTTTGCCTAATATAAGTTTTCAAATATAAATATGCTGATAGCACAGGAAAATTTCATGTGCTGTCAACACATACATTATTTTTTTGAAAAAAATTTTAGCTTTGTTCTGCACATCATGGATGATCATTGCACCAAAAATCAAGTGAATCCAACGCGACTTGAATCTCGATCTCCTCATTGCAAATTCAATGGGTTCGAAAGAATATAACTTTTTACAATGGATGTATCGATGATCAAGCACCCCTAAATGTCACCCATATTTGGGATTTTGTGGTTTTAAATGTGTGCAACAAGCCAAGCCAGAAAAAATTTCAAATTTTTTAATAAACCTAAGCTGACATTGCAAGAATTTCATGTGTTAATTTCCTTTGTTGTCAATCTATATATTAAAAGACAACTAGGGCTGACTGGGACAAGATGATGTCAGCATGCTGTATAAAGAGCTTGATAGAAGGATGGCTAGGATTTAATCTTGGTAAGGGTGTGGTGGGGATTTGGCCACATCATGTCACCTTTTTCCTTTTGCAAGAAAGCCCCCCCAACTTGCTCCTATTTATCCCTGGACACTCCCAACACACACACCCACTCTTGCTCACTTTTCCTCTTAGGTTTTTTTATCCCTTCGCAACCGTGCATGGGGTATTTTCTAGTACATATACATAATCCCCATGTATATATAACTGTTATTATATGACATATGAGGCCAAACCTCATATATGCCTTCAAAACTCCAACATCCACTATTTTTTCGAAGAATCAGACCCGTTCATTTTGATTTATATATTATAAAACCCAAAACACCAAATATTATGTGAATTCAATGGATTTTGCTCGTTTACTCATCCATCGCAAATTTAACGATTTTACATGAGTATAACGTTTGCGACGAATGGATGAACGGACAAACCCCCTTGGATCCACCTGATATTCAGTGTTTGAAAATCTTAGAATATGAACATCAAAATAAGAAAGTCTGATCCTTCGAAAAAATAACAGAGGGTTGAGTTTTGGAAGTCGCATATGAGTCTTAACCTCATATATCATATGATATCCATTATTCTCATATATATACATGACATGTGAGCTAATGCCGCATATAAGATCTCGGAAAGCCCATCCTCCCATATTTTATCAGACAATCAAACCCGTTCATTTTGATCTTCATATTCTAAATCCTCAAACACCAACTATTTGGTGAAGCTAAGTGTTTTGCTCATTTATCCACACCCCATAAATTTTTATTCTTATGGTACCGTTAAATTTGCGACAAGTGAATGAATGAACAAAACCTCTTAAGTTCATTTAATATGTGATATTTTGATGTTTTAAAATATGAAAATGAACCGTTCTGATCATTTGAAAAAATATAGGAATGTAGATTTTTTGAGGTCGCATACGATGCCTTAGCTTGTTGTCATATAACATTATTTATATTTATATTTATATTTATATTTACTAGTCATAACACATGCCCGCGGGCACGGTTCACTTAAGGTTTTCCCTTGCGAAATCTTAGTTCCCCAAAAAATTATTTCCACGGTCAAAATTTAAAAAAAAATTAGCGTAAAAATATTTAGCAGCACAGGCGCCTTCGGTGCGGAACAACAAATTCGACGCAGGCGCCTTCGGCGCGGAACAACAAATTAGGTAAAAATAATTAGCAAGCGCCTTGGCGCCTTCAGCACCCTAACAATGACGTCATGCGGGGCCCAGTGTGAGTGTATTAATTACGACATTCTGTTATCCCATTTATGAGTGTATTATTTTCTTCTCGATGAAGTCAAATGCCCGGAGAGATAAGGATGATTTGAATAGGTAACATATAATTCATTAATAATATAACTTTTCCTTATTTTTATAATAAATATTGTAAATTAAATCACATAAATACATGGTTGTTCATCTTCCAAGACCTCTTAAATTCAAAGACATCGAATTTCACAAAATTAAATGAAAATTTATTTCTCCAAAAAGTTTCCCCCGATATACAAAAGTTTTCTGACCCAAAATTTTCACAAACTCTCATCTCAACCGTTGATTTTCCAAGATTAAATCTCAACCATCCTTCTGTCAACATGGTTGTTCTAGTCAGCTTGTCCTAGTCGGCCTTAGGATTCAAAAACAGTTGTCAAATGTAATATATACTAGTCATAACCCGTGCCCGCGGCCACAGTTCATTTAAGATTTTCCCCCGTGAAATCTTTGTTCTCCAAAAAATTATTAAAATTTAATAGAACAACAAATTAGCGTAAAATGTTTAGCGGCATGAACGTCTTCGGCGTAGGCGCCTTCGGCGCTGAACAACAAATTCGGCGCGGGCGCCTTCGGCGCGAAAAAACAAATTGGCATAAAACCCCCGTGCCCACGAACACGGTTCATTTAAGATTTTCACCCGCAAAATCTTTGTTCGCCAAAAAATTATTAAAATTTAAACGAACAAATTAGCGTAAAAAAATTTAGCGGCACGGGCGCATTCGACGTGGGCACCTTCGGCACGAAACAACTAATTCGGCGCAGACGCCTTCGACACGGAACAACGCATTCGGCGCGGACGCCTTCGATGCGGAACAACAAATTCGCGTAGAACAATAAATTTAGCGCGAGCGCCTTCGACGCAAAACAACAAAAAAATTTAGCATGCACTTTCGACATGGAACAACAAAATAGTGTTCAAAATTTTCGCGAGCGCCTTTGGTGCAAAACTGGTTCACTGGCTGCTTCCAAAGTTGGACCAAATTTCAAAGCTGGACCAAATTTTAAAGCTCACATTCATGGTTTCAAAGCTCTCTTCATTTCAAAGTTTAACCAAATTTCAAAGCTCACATTCATGGTTTCAAATTTTCATCTCAACCTTCCATTTTTCAAAATCAAATCCCAGCCACTATGTATCTTGTCCTAGTCAGCCCTAGAATTCAAAAAAGTTGTCAAATGTATTATATATATATATTCAATTGAAACCAGACTACACCAAACACTTGAGACAGTCTTCATAAAAAAATTTAAAAAAATTTACTTTTTTCTTTTTTGGGATGTGATTTATACATTCTATAACCCCAAATATATATAATTTGGTATGAATCCAATGCTAATTGATCCTCAATCACACCATTACTATATATATATGGGGAAAAGGGATCTATGGTGCCTCCGAGGAAATACCCCTATTTTTCCCTATTTTCCACAATTTTTTTTAGATTTCTTTTTTCATAGGTTTGTTGTTCACATCATGGATGATCAAAATATCAAAAATCAAGTGGCTCCAATACTTTTAGAGCCCCGATCTACCCCTCGCAACTTCAACGGTCTTAAAACGTGCTGAAAAACACATAAAGTTGCAAGGGGTAAATGGGGGCTCTAAAAATATTGGAATCACTTGATTTTTGGTATGTTGATCATCCATGATGTGAACAACAACCCCATGAAAAAAGAAATTCAAAAAAATGTTGGAAATATGGGAAAATGGGGGTGCCTCCTTTGATTTTATCTAAGGAGGCACCCTATGATCCTTTTATCCTACACACACACACACACATGTTTCAGAGCAATCGAACTTTGGTAATGACTTGATAAATGATCAAATCGTCTAGGGTTCATCCTAAATTCTATATTTTAGGGTTTTAAAATATGTATAACAAATCTGATTGAATGGATTTTCAAAAAATAAAACAAAATATAATTTTGTTACCAACCGAACCATTGTTTGGTAAGTCCAGGCTGCATCAGAAAATTGCTATATATGTCATATGAACACTTTGCTCATATGGAACCTTCGTAAAAGGCACCCTCTACTAATTTTTTTTTGAAAATTTGCTCCATTTAATTATGTCTTTATATTCTAAAACCCCAACACACTAAATATCGAGTGAACCTAAAATTTTTGCTTATCGATCAATTTATTTAAAAATTAACAGTATTACGACAATTGAACGTCTATCGCCCCTAGAATGACAAACAAAAAACGTTTGGTTCTCTTGATATTTGATGTGTTGGAATTATAAACATCAAAAATTAACAAACCCGATCCTTAAAAAATAGTGTTGACTAAACTTTTCTGATGACATATAATGCTTGTACTTATATAGCATATGATACCCATTATTCATCATATATATATAAGAAAAACTGAATATGAGGTAGCAACTGATTTAGCTAAATAAGCTACCTTTTTACATGGATAGGACCCGTCCTGTGACATGGCGAGGTCACATGGGGACACTCCTACACGTGAGATAAGACGGCTCATTTCCCGAAATGAGTTGCCACCTCATTAACAATAAATATATAAGAACAATGGATATGTCCTGTTACGCTAGAAATATTCTATAATGCAATATTGTTACATGTGATCTAACACTTAAAAACTATCTAGAAACCAAATTTCAAAGGATGTTGACATAATCTGTCCATATAACTTTGTAATCAAATAATACGCATTAAAGTTCTTAAATTTTGGCCACTTAAATGGATGTGAAAACTATGCAGAACTCACCTGAAATTTGGTTTTGATATAGTTTTTAGATGGCAGATCGCATCTAACACCATGGATTCTAAATTGGCTTGTGTATGTTAAAAACAAAATGGAAGTACTCGCATTATGGATGCTTTCAAAAGTATCTAAGCCTAACTCTCACTCACCCCTCGTGCATGTATGTCAGCATGCCTGTGTATGTGAATGCATGTGTGTGAATGTGTATCTTATACATACATACATACATAGGACGTGATCCTTTAAGAATCATTTTCAAATGAAGCTTTGTGAGAACTCCAAATGGGTCATTCCATGAACGACCTGAACTGCTCATGTTGATCCGCACACTTAAACTAGCATAATGATAAAAAATGTCATAGGATTCTAAGCCTGTTTTCATGTGCATTAAGTCATATCATTTTTCAACGGCTAAAAATAACATTTCTTGTAAACACTTGATGCATGGGCAAATAAGCTTAGAATCCTTTTGTTTTTTATTGTTATGCTAGTTTAAGCGTGTAGATCAACATGAACAATTCGGACTATTCATAATTTCATAGGATGACACGTTGTGTGGTTATCAAGAAGCTTAGCCTGAAAACCGTTCTCAGAGGATCGCTTTCAATCCATATGTATGTGTGTATGTATGCATGCGTGCGTGCATGAGGAATACCTAGTCAGCTGCTTAAGGAGAAAAAATTTTAACGACATTGAAAAAGTCCACTCTCTACGCCTTTTTTAGATGATAGGCACCTTTTTAGATAATCAACGCCTTTTATTTTGATCCTGATATTATAAACCTAAACACACCAAATACCTAGGGAAGTCCAAATATTTTACCTCGTTGATTGAGGAGTTGAAAGACTATTTATGTGAAACCATTAAATTCTCAACAATAAATGCGTGAGCAAGAAATATAGAAATCATAAGGTTTTCTGTACATTTATATTTTAGGAAGTGTATATCAACATGAACATTACCAATCATCCAGAAAAGAAATGGGGTGGATTGAGGAAATTTCCTCCTCCTATAGCTGATACACACCTCTCTCTCCCTCTCCTTGGATAGGTTGAGGAAATTTCTTCAGTCATATGACTTCCAATTTGGATGCAAGTGCTAATGGATTACCCCTGCAACTGTCTATAAGTAGCATGCATGGATATGAAACCAAAACTAAAGTGAAAATTTTTCATGCAGATGAGGCCAATCAATTATTCTTGTCAAATCTACATGGATGTCGCCTTAGTTGAGATTATTTAAAAACATTTGTCCTTGGATGATTTTTTTTTCCTCTTATTGTTCTCATTCTTTAATAAACTCCTCTTTTGTTCCATGTCCTCCCTTTTCTTTGCCTTTTCTTCTACATAGTTTTTATCACGAGGTAGGGCTGCCTACACACAAAGGGCATCCGAATATCAGCATACTAGCAAATTGCCTCGAGTCCTTGGTGATCATTTTCCCAATTTCCGTAATACAGAGCTGTCTAGTTTCACGCTTTCCACAAGATCAGAGACTGTTGGCTACAAAACGATAAGAGGCAATCTACTACAGAATGAACATAGGTATTATTCTGAAAATGTTTGAACATTGAAATTGACTATGAAAAATGTGATAACGTTCCATTTATAGTCTTAATATGAACTGACAGAGACTAAAGTAGACGGGTAATGTCAGTGAAAAAACATCTCAGCCCAGAATGAAAGAGTTCTTTCCTGTTTCAGACGTACCAACTTGCCTCCAAAGTCTGTAAGGGTCCTGCCTATACTTAATTCATACTCTAGTTTGCAAGAAATTTAGGCAAGCCATGTGCTTGGTTTTTCTTATATTTCCTTCTAGTTTTATTTTCCATTTGCCTATGCTATTTCTCTACAATGCAACATAATTAACAGAATCCACATGCTTGGAGAGCATAACCAGCGAGGCCTACATCCATGTAGCTCATCTAACAATTGGCAAAAGAAAAAAGAAAAGAAAAAAATTAACATAAATCATGTGATGAGTCTGTTGGATAATGCGCCTAGTATTTAGGAAACTAAAAGACACAAGAAATTTGATCATTCGATAAATATACCTCAAAACTTGGATACTGCAAATGGCATTCAGATTTGCTGTCAGACTTCTTCTGCAAAATGTTTTTAAAAATCACTATTGATATCTCTGTTGACAAAAGAAGGCTTACATAAGAGGAACACGGTCAATTGGATCAAGTTGATATAGTCTAACAACAAAGCATTGAATAAAACTAGATTACCTTCTCAGGGAAGTCGAATCATACTGTCACAGTTGATATATAGACAAAAAATGACTAGAGACAACTGTTACTTCTACCACTTAACTGGAAGTTTAGCAAACCGATATATCTAAAAAAGCAGAGAATTAAATGGCGTAGTATACTTAACTCCTAAATCATAAAACTAAGGAACCATGGTAACTGTTATCTAATGAAAATTATGTCAGTATGTTTAAAAATGAAAATGGCTGCACTTATGCAAGTGCATGCTTTTTTATTGGGGAAGGCAGTAAAGATTTGGGTGCCATAATTACTTCCACCAAATCAAAGAAATTTTTATTGATGCATAATTGTAATAGTTCACTAGATATACAATATTTTACAATCCATCATGCATCTTTATAACTTCGCACAAGGAATAGTCCTGACTCTATATAGAGAAGTTCAAAATCACTTTATTATACTGAAACAAATTTAATCTTATCACAGTTTTATACAAGTCAATATTGATAAGGTTGTCTTTGATATAAAAATTAAAGTAAATAAATATCCCACAAATGAACTGTGAACAAAAGAAGTACGACAAATTTAGGCTATCAGCAAGAACTGTCGACTAAGCCCCAAATTAGAAAACATGGTACACAATTGACGGTGTTGAGACACGTCTGATATGTGTCCAAGCAGCGTCCAAGATTTGTCTGAGTCCATGCACATGTTGATGTGTTTGGCGTGTGTATGGATGCTTAGCTTCATGATAGAAGTATTTGTCCCAAGAGAGTAGCAGTCATATATGCAATAGAACCAATATGGCTGTGCGCTTCAACTAGTAAATACTTTCTATGGAGCCTATTAACTTCTGGGAACATGCTTTCTTCAACTAGTAAATACTTCCTATTAAGCCCATTTAACTTCTGGGAACATGCTTTACGTATTAGTGATTGAACAAAGAGCTGAGTCACATTCTGCATGTTAAATAGGGATAAGTAAAGCCTTGGGTGTTAAACAACTCTTCCCATGTGTCTCTGTTGCTAAGCATTCCCAAGGGTGACTGACTGGAGGAATGAGATATCAAGTGATGGAAGCCAATTTAAGATGGTCTTAGCAAAACGGATTATCAGACTTAAACAATGACACCCAATAAATAAAATCAAAGAATACAAGATAGAAGAGCACCTGTTCATAGATGTAGTCATGCAAATCAACAAAGATTTCGCCACATGAGCCCCTGCAATCAACCGAATAAAATGCCACTCGCTTTTGTCTCCGTCGGCATTTTTCGTTGATAGCTTTCTATAATAACTCAAATAAATCGTAAGATGCCAAAAGTCAATAATAAATTAAGCATAGAAATAGATAATGCCACTTTTATGAACTTAACAGTATCTGAAAATATTTAAACAAAACAAATAATTGCATTAAAGAAAGGCCCAATACTTTATTGTTCAAAGAGCAACAGCTCACGACCACAACGTCAAACTTGTCAAAGAATTCACCATCAAATTGTGTCGGGTCACCTGAAAAATGACAAAGGTTTCTTTAGAATATAATGTATGTTTAAATCATCAAGCAGCACAAAGATATTCACATGATAAAAATGTGCAGAAAATAGAACCTTTTTCAACAGAAACCTGAACCATTGGGTTAAATTCTCTTAAAGAATCGCGGCAAAGTTCAGCTAGTGAATTCCCATCTTGTTTAACTTCCTCAGGAGGTATCAAGAAGTTGGCATGAAGAGAATCTTCAGTAACTATCCTATCATCCATAAGCTAAAACAATATTCTTGGTAGCAAAAGAAATAAAAGGCATCAGCTACAGTGACATTGTTATTGTTCCCTGCTGGAACTTCATTGTAAGTTAGCTTAAAACATTCATAATTAGCTATAAAGAGAATCTTCAGTAACTATCCTATCATCCATAAGGGTCAAACTCCCAACTCCTGCTAAAACAATATTCTTGCAGAACTAGCAAACGAAATAAAAGGCATCAGCTACAATGTCATTGTTATTATTCCCTGCGGGAACTTCATTGTAAGTTAGCATTAAACATTCATAATTAGCTATAAAGAGTTCATAAATTAGCTATAAAGAGTTCCCATAACACCCCTGATGTCCCAAAACACCCCTAATAGGCCAAAAGTGCAGATCTATCACAATTCTGATACATCCGACATTTTGCAAGTTAAGGAATACATATGCATAATCTGAAATTTAATATCACAATATAATCTTCCCAATTTTAAACACAGCACTCGTATGAATATGCAACAAAGATTGCCTGAGTCAGATAAAAGAAAAGGAAGAAAATAAAAAAGAAATAAACTATAGGTTTTAAGCGCCAGTAATGGTATGAAAGGGATGAAGCCTTTGTTTTGATTATTCCTGACAAATGATTTACAGTAACATTGACCATGCCACAGCTTTTGCAGAAGCAGACTGATATGCAGAAGCAGCGATCAGTCATCTCACAAAGATATAGCAAATGTATAAACGTCATCTTCGACAAGTGCTTGTTCTTGTCCTAATAACCACCAGTACAGATGTATAATTAGTTCATGTTATGTGATGTCTAATTGGGTTTTCCAGTAGAAATGCATGCACAAGCAGCAGGTCACTCTCAATAACTAGAAAAATGATATCACATGTGTCCTTATGGAAAGTAACCCACAAGGACTCAAGTAAAAAGAAGCAGGAGTTATGAGGACCATTTCACAAGTAGCTATTAAACTAGAAAGTGGCTGTGTCGATGAAAAAGGGTAAATGGGACCACATGGCAAAATGGGATACGACAAAAGGCAGGAAAAAATCATGTTTAGCACATTAGCAGTGAATAGTGCAATTTTATTAAAAGGAGAATAATAGTGAAAAAGAAAGAATAACACCAAAAATGCATACAACAACAAAAAGGTGCTCAATGCATATTAGCTTTAAGAAAATCAATGTAAGAAACGGCTATATTACATATATGCAGCAGAAGACAAACCTACCTCCCCATATTAAAATGACTTTGCTTACATGTTTAAGTTGTCATAGTTCAACAATTTAACATGAAATAAATTATAAACGCATCTTGCCTCACGTTAGCTTTTATGAAGTTCAAGCAACGAGATGACATAATACTAAGCAAGAAAGGAGCCCATAGAAATTGCATCTACGGGAGAGAGCATATAAAAACTTATAGAAATCGAATCCAGGAGGGAAGAGGCTTAGCTCAGAATTGTAGTCCGCCTCCCCCTCCCCTTCATGAAGATCTCCACCAGATCTTTTGAGATAGAGCTAATAAAACAAAGAGGTAAAAAGTGTTTTAAATATCAAATAACGGGATCGAATCGGATGATAGTTTTTCATATTGGATAGAGGACATCGGAGGATATGGATATAATGAAAATACGCGTCAATATCAGGTTGCTTATATAGGCTATCATAAATAGAGAAATCTTGATAACTAAAGAGTAGTTATTGACAACTGTTTTTGAATCTTATGTCTGACTAGGACAAGCTGACTAGGACAAAAGGGTTGATAGAAAAACGGCTGAGATTTAATCTTATGGAATGAATGGTTGAAATTAGATTTTGTGAAAAGTTTTGGAGGGCAAAACATTTTTGAGGAAATTGAAGTTTCTGGGGAAATGAAAATTTTAGGGAATAAAAGTTTCTAGGGAATAGCAGAGTGCACGCAATTAATGCATTTTGGGAAAAAAACTTTAACGTGTACTTAATGCTTCAGATCGAATGTTGTTGCAGATCGAATGATCTCTCCCCCAACGTGGGGCCCACCATCTTTTCGCCGCATGTGGCAACAAGAGAAGAATAATTTCCCGCGTCAAAGACGCCCGTGCCGAATTTGTTATTCCTTGTCGAAGGCGCATACACAGAATTTGTTGTTTCACGTCGAAGGCGCCTGTGCCGCTAAATTTTTTTACGCTAATTTGTTGTTCCGCGCAATTTTGGTTGTGCAAATAATTTTTTGGGGAACAAAAATTTCGCATGTGAAAATCTTAAATGAACCGTGCCCGCGACTATCCATACATATATCATCAGAGTATTTACTATTTTGAACTTAATCAAGCCACAACAGAAGTAGTAGTACTATAGCAGCAACCAGCATAAGAAAGAGTCAGAAGAAGGCAATCATAACTTATAACTCATACGATGTAGAAGAAGATGGAGAAAAAGTATAGAAGAAACAACAGCAACAAAAGCAATAGCAATAGAATAGTGGAAGCTGCAACAGAAGCAGCACACAAGCAATAGCAATAGCAACAACAAGAGAACAATGAAATGAAAGCTGTAGCAGAAGCATAAGCAGAAAAGGCATAAGCAGCAGAAGCACAAGCAAGCAGTAGCAAAAGCAGCAGGGGGATGAGGAAGACAAAGAAGACAAGAATCAAAAACAGAAGCAGAAGCATACGAACAGCAACAGTCAGAAGCAAAATAAGAAGCTTGAATATATAAAAAAGTAGCATCAGTAGTAGAAGTAGGAGAAATAAAGTAGCAACAAAAGTAGAAGCAGCAAAGGGACCAATTTCAGTACAATTTTCCTTAATTTCTCATCAATCCACAAATTACACCACAAATTATGAAAATCTCACAAATTTGAGCAAAATCTTTCCAATTCAATGCTAATGCCATAAAAATTCAAGCAAACAACAAGAAATCATTAAATTAAAAAGAGAATGAGATCCTTATGAGATCAAGTCATGTGAATCTAGATCCAATCAGTTCTCCTTAAAATCCAGTCTCGGACCGATATTTAATCAGAGTTAAAAGATCAGAGTTTTCCCAATGAAGTTGTGATCTCCTTCCCTTCGAACCTCGATTCAAAAACCCTAGCTCTTCTTTCTCTCCTCTTTTTCTCTTAAGATAGAGACACAGCAATTTTGGGCTTTTTCCACTTTCAGCAAACAAAAGTGCAACGATATCAGGTTTGGGTCAATTTCAACCCAAACAGCTTTAAAAGGGGGAAAAAGTTTATGAAAAAAGCGATATGAAAAATACCCGAGAAGACTTTACAGATATACCGGTCAATATTTAAAACATTGTGGGTAAAGCATTAGTACTAATCAAATATGCTAAGTGAGTGTAGATCCATTCAATGTGAGCCAGTTCCAAAGTGAGCAATCAGATCCAGCTATGAATGGCTGGTTTAGGGGTGAGACAGTCCGGCCAACGGTGGCATCGCCTGATGATGAAATGTCCATCATGGTTGAAATTTCATCATATATGAGCAATCAACACCCAAAGAAGAAGATTGTGTTGGATCCCATAGGTTGCTTGCCGATTAGGCCAACAGAGGGCCGATTCATCAAGCAAGCGGATCCCCATAATGTGAGTGATGGTTGGATCCAAACCAAATGCTTTCCAACTGAGCCAAAGATGATCTGAATTCTTGTGCAATGGATAACCAAAGGAGATAAGTAACTGGACCTAACCAATGCTTGTCAGCCAAGCCAAAAGGTGGTTGAATTCTTACAAAGTACTAACACTAAGGGATGCGGATTCTCCTCAATGCATAGTCATGTGACTTTGGGTTGCGGGGTCAGATCAAAAGATGATCAATCCCGAAAGATAATTTAATATCATTGGTCTTTCAAGTTCTAGGAATCAACTGGAATGGGTAATCTACGGATGATGAACTTGTTAAAATTCTTATATGAATTATTAGGTGAGTTTTTTCGGATTATTAACCTTGAGCAAGAGTGATTGCTGATGGCACTAAACTTGTTAGTGCTTTTGTCCCTCAACTCTAGCTGTTATTTAAGTGTCTAGATGGTTGAAAGAGCCTTGAATTAAACCGGGATGACAATTGTGTGCTACTTGGAGGAGAAAAATTGAGATGGCATATATTGATAGCGGATCAACTATCTCGGGCAGTCTTGGAAATGAAGGGCATCAACCAACTGTTCCATTTAGAATCTGATTAGGATATAGGAGTCCACCTAAAAGGAAAAATTTTTAATGCTTTGCCACCATGGCCAAGGTGAGGTTGGGCATTACATAACGTTATATTGGCTGGCGTGAGAAATTGATCATCAATCAAGTACAAAAAAGGTTCACGCTTGAAGTGAAACACGAAAGATTTGGGGTTTTTGCGAGGAAATTTAAGGAAGAACGATGAAATTAGGGTTTCAATGCTTCTTGTCAAGGAGTCCGAGACTCACCACAGATTGGACCTTTCTCAAGTTTTGATGTGTAGGTTCTAAAAATTTCATTCATTCCTTGATTAAAATAAAGCAGTCTAAGGCATTTTATAGGCTTACAACCCAATACTCTCGTCTTCCAACCGAAGTGGGACTTAAACTCTAAAATAAAAAAACTCTCAAAAATAAATAAAAGACTCCAAATAAATAAGACTCAAAATCTATACCTATATAAAATCTAAAATAAAATAAAAATTAACAATAAAATAAAAATTAAAAAATTAAAAGGAGTTGGAATCAATTCTATCCCGATCATTCTTCCTTACTTGAAAACTTCACCACCTGATAAATGATAACAAGAGTAACACGGCTAGGCAGAAATCAATAGCCCCTTACAATTAGAGAAGATGCGTTCATAAACTTTGAAGTGTAACAGGATGCAGATTTTTAGTCAAACATCTTCTGAGAATATCTCTCAATTCAGAAAAGACAGAAAAGCATGTAAAACCTATTTGTTGGTAAGGTGAGGGGAATCTGTGATAACAAACTCACGGTGCTCAATCAGACTCGGTGACGCTTCTTTCGATAGTTCCGGTGCATGTTTAATAAATGGCTCAAGATAAGGCTTCGACTCAGATTGTGGTGCTGGATTAATCACTGGCTCCGGTTCAATCTCTAGCTCGGACTCGGGCTCTTACTTTGACTCCAATACTGGCACGGGTTTCAATTTGGGCCCATGCTCTAATTCGGGTTCGGGCTCAAACTTTGCCTTAAACTCATGGTCAGGATTTTACATAAGCTCGTGTTCAAGCTCACATTCTGTCTCATGTATTGGATCAATCTATATTGTGGACTCTGGCTTGAGTTTACTCTCTTATTCCATCTCCCATTGTTCGATCATTTGAAGAATTTTTGTTGTTTTCACATATCTCTTCATCTTATAATATTTGTACTTTTGGACTTGAAAATTATACATGGAAAATTAATCGATGCTTGGAAAAATACCAAGATCGAAGAGTGATTCTGAGTACTAACTATTGACGACGATAAACTTGAAGTTCCATATACCAAGATAGCGTTTCTCTTTTAAACTTGTGATATGTATATGTATATTTTACTTCATTTGAAAATCAAAATGAGAGAAGAAATATTCTAAATGGTATTCCTGATCACCATATTCATACCTATCATCGAATCTATAAAAGAATGGGACTCACACATTACTTGTTGAAGGAGAATAGCCTTTGTAATAAACACATTTGTAGTAATAATCGTGTACCCATAAATTAGTAGAGATCTTGTACGAAGGGTAGCTATGCGTAGTTGGTTGGGTTAGCTATCCACCAGCGTAAACGGCACTGGATTTGGACTTCAACGGATCCAAAATTATCAAGATAAAGGGGCTGCATAAAATTCTCAGAAATTCAGCCGAACATTACTTAAAAATGTAACGGCTCACTGTTTGAGCTTGCTCTGACCAAGCCGTTAATCCAGTCAATGCAGTTCGGCTAGAGTCGGCTTCGGATTGGCTCACCGACTTAGTCGACTCGGTCTGAGCCGATGAATAATAATGATGCGTCGTCGGCTCGACGTTTCGGCTTGGCTCCATGTCGGGGTCGACTCGACCACGTCGGTGTCGATCACACCGATGTCAATTTCTCCGTCGAAACGATGGTGATTCATCGTCGATCTCTAGCTTTAGCTTCGCCTTGACGTGGGAGAACTCTTGGTGAGGTCGGCTTTCCCGACTATTGCCGGTGATTACACCGGCGAGCTTTGATGAATGTGTGATCAGCGGCGCAAAAGGTTTTCGTCGATGGAGGCAATGCTACTGTGTACAAGAAGTGTCACCTGGAGGTGGGAAGTTTATTGGAAGTAGTGTAGTGACTTTTCATTGACAAGGGCATTGATCTTGGTTGCAGAAGAGGTCGACGAGGGCAATGGAAACGTTGGAGGTCAATGCTTGTGGTCGGAGGAGCTGCTTGAGGCGGCATTGGCGGTAGAAGCTAGGTCGAAGGTGTGGTGTTTTGGTAGCAACGGCGATGGCTGGAATTAGGGTTAGGGTTTTTTGTTTTTGCTTGATTTTTTTTTGTTTTTTAATCTGAAATTGGGAAGAAGAAAAAGTGGATCTTTCGGATCTGATACCAAATTTGATGTAGAGCACGAAAGATTTAGGATTTTTATGAGGAAATTTTGGGAAGAATAGGGTTCCGAGGCTTCTCGCCACAGAGTCCGAGGCTTCTCGTCAAGGATTGGACCTTTCTCAGATTTTGCGGGTTTAATTTCTCAAAATTTACTTCATTCCTTGATTAAAATAAAATAGTCTAATGCCTTTTATAGGCTTACAACCCAATACTCTCTCGTCTCACAACCGTTGTAGGACTAAAACTCTAAAATAAGAAAACCTCTTAAAATATATAAATAACTCCAAATAACTAAAAGACTCTAACTTTATACATATAAGCCTAGCCCAGATTCAAGAATGACTACAAAGTTTAATAGAGATCATCTTTCCCACCAGCCTCAAAGGAAAGATCGGGTCTCGAAAAGTTTCTTTATTTGGTACCAGCTGGATTGAAAAAAGATGGATGGCAAACTAAAATAAAATAACAATAACAATAACAATAAAATTAAAATTAAAAATTAAAAAAAGTTGGACTCAATTGGATCCCTATCAATGCTTAGTGTGTTCAGAGTTGATTCTATGCTTCCAGCAAGTTTATGAACCTACCAGTCAATATCAAAATTGAGCAAATGGAGTTGCCAGACTGGAGCACTCAACAAGTGACACCGTGAATCTGTTGGATATATCTATGGCCATCATTAGTGGTACTGAGATTTAAATAGTTTGCCTTTTTTTTCCTTTTCCCTCAAGATGTAATCAGTTTATTTTCTTTCTTTTATTTCTTTTATGGGATTGAATTGTGATATGTCACATATGTTTGTACAATTGTACCCTCTAGATGAGTTTTGTTTCATTTAACTCTTCTTAATTAGAAACAGAGGAGTTTTTTACCTCACTGTTTATCTTTTAGAAGAAGATTTTACAGTAGTTTTAAACAGATATTAAATATGTGTCCTCTAAAAGAACTTCTCCCAGAAAGAATTAGTCTTTTTTTCCTTATTATGATATTAAAATGATGTTTCGGAGTCGTCTCCACGGAACACATCTTCTTCTCAAAAAAAGAGTAACCAGGACCGGTGGAATCTTTATAAGAAAGGGGCTAGAGAGTATGGAATAACAGGTGAGCTTAGACAGAGGCCATCACCAGCAATAAGACAATGACTGACGGTTTTCCAGACCAATGAAAGGCTGTTTTCCTGACTGATAAAAAATATGGTGGTAAGAAAGAGTTGACAAAGAGACAATAGAAAGATGCGATGGCAATTCAGATCGGTCACCACAATAATTCCCGTCTTACTCATGGAGGGTTCAAGATCGAGAGGCCTACATTTACTATGTAGCTTTATAAGTGTAGATAGGACTGAGAGCCAAGGAGCAAAGACTTCATAATCAGGAAAAGAGATACATGCATATGAGAACCAAATATAGGCATACAACAAAATTTAATCCTGAATTGTATTACTGACCGGGTAGGACCAGGAAAGCCTATTCAGTGTCTTGCATACTCAATAAATGCTCTGGACCATAAGCAGGGAACAAACTAACTGGAGTTAAAAGCACATTCTAAGTATTCCCCCAACAAAACTAGAGTAGAAACGAAGGGTCCCATTTATGAGGAACTCCGAAAGATTGAAACCAAGTGAATAGCTCATTATTTAGCATTATCAATTCCAGACGGGCAACCAAGTCAGAACCTCAACATTTACCATTATCAATTCCAGAAGGGCACTACAAATGGAATATGAACCAGTAAATGTCAAAGAAGAAATGACACTAAAAAATCTGAGATGTGTTATTTCAATCTGAGATTAGATACAAACAAATTTTTAGGGTTAAAAGCAATCAAACTAATGAAAGATGTTGGTATGTATGTTGTTCTAATAGTCGACTCATGGCAGGATAAAGCACCCTGACATCCCTCTGAGTTGGCCTCTAAGAAGCCTCCCTAGCCTTTGCAGTATGACCGGAATGTTTGCCACTCTACTAGGTAGCACATGAAACAACATACCACACCCTGCCAGCTCTATTTAAGATGAGCTAGACCGAGCAGGTATCTAGGAAGACTCCCTAGACTTCACAATACAACTAACTCGGGGAAAAAAACAAAAAAACATATACGAAAAACAAAAGGAAAGAAAGAAACTGAAAAGAAGAAACTGTCAAAAGAAAAGTCGGTAATTCGCCAGTTATTAAAAAATTCTGTGAAAGGCTACCCGTATTTAACACAAACATCTATATCTAGCACCAGATAATAAAAACGGTAGGCATTTTCTGTTCGCCTTCCACTCTCTTTCATCCTTTGTGATGATAACAACTGATTGTTTCAGAATTTCCATGTGATGCTGCGTCACTTGCGGTGCCTCCCTCAAATACCTATATTTCACATTCATCAATCAGCCCCTTCTTGATGTCTACCTTCCCAACCATCTCCTTTCAAATATTAGCTTGCTCCAACAAGTAGTGGCCCAAAAAGGGCCAGGGCAACAATAACGTGCCAACCATAATTTCATTTCACTTCATGCTCGACCTCTCCGTAATATTCAAGTGTAGTAAATTTCAATTTTTGAGGGACCAACATGATCTGCTACTTTGAAGCATTACTAACTGATCATCAATCATGATTTATACAAGGCATGTGTTGACTTACTCAATGGGATCGGCTTGTCACTTGTGCTACTATTCTCCATGCCCGGCCCTGACCCATGGCACCCAGGGCAGCAGCCCAGGGTCCAAGGCCCGAGGGGGGGCATTTTTTTTTTACATAAGCGTTGGTTCTTGGCTCATTTTTTTCTCCTATTAGTTGGTGGTTTGTTAGAAATACATTTCTGAACTGGCATTCTAGAAATTCATGGTGAATGTGGGCAAATCCTTGAATATTTTATACTTGCATGTTTCTGGTATATTTCATGAATTTTCTTCCATGTTGCCATATTTGAACATCCTTTATGCATCCTCTTTGTTCGGGTGATGCAAGTGTGGAAATGCGTACCATACTCAAACTCATTTCATGCAATTCCTCCATTTTGAGCAAACTCTTGTGCTTGATATCAGGCATGTTGCACCACTCATCCTTGTATTAAAACAGTTAGGAGGCTCAAGCTAAGTCTATTGTTTATGTGTTTGTGTGTGTTTTATCGAGTTCCAAATTATGCGTTTCATGTAACGTAGCATTGTGATGTTTCTTTGTTATGCCTTTCATTTGTGTACACACACTGATTAGTTTTCTCGCAGACGCCCCCCCTCCGACTCCAAGAAACAGTTCCTTCAATCCTTTATCAGGTAAGTTTTTGTTGTTGTTAAACATAAGCTATTAATATTAATATATTATATATGTGTCAAGACTGACTGCCTGAGGCCACTCGTACACTTCTCGTATGCTAATCATTATATTTGTTTTATTTTAAGGGGTATTGGTTTTATGTCCCCCTATTTTGGACAATCTTTTATCGTATCAATAAAAATTTCAGGCGGATGAGCATCCTAGCATTGCACTAGGCTAGGTTCCAAACCCCAAAAAATTTAGTATTTCTATTTTTAAAAAAAATTATATTTAAAGGGCCCAAATTTTTAACTCGCCCTGGGCACCAATATCTTCAGGACCGGCCCCGCTATTCTCAAACAATTAATTCCAATACCATATTACTTGAGACATGCCTATGGATCACCTTTCTATCTTCACAATATTAAACCTGATAATGGATGATCATCGGTAATCATTTAAAATATTCCACCTGGACATTGCAAGTTTCTAATGCATCGAGAAGAATAAGTGGAGTGTACGATTGTTTGCAATGATGGTGCATGGAAAGGACTGAATTGAATCTAGCATGCAAGTCATAAAGACTTCATGCGCCATTTTTCTCTTCCTCTTATAATTCACTAATGAAATTGTTTCTGTAAGATTCATTGTGTCGGAAAAATGAAAACACAAATCAAACTACAGAAAGTTTTTCATGTGCTTCATGGTCATGACACCTTCTAAGCAACACAAAAAAATCATTGAAAAGAGAAATATTAAATGGTGAAACATCATCATGCTTCAGTGTATAAAATTTTTATACAGTTCATTGCCATGGCATTTCAACTAGCCCAAAAATCATATAAAGTTTCTAAATTTAATGACGAACCATTGAGAAACTCAAGTTACAGAAAAATTCCAATCTTGAACTCTTAATTAAAGCGAATCCAAAAATTCTAGCCATTGCATAGTTCATACGATATAAATCACTTTAGAGGGCTTAAAGCGTGAAATTTACCTCAGCAGCAGTGCCATTCAATCCACTGACCAATATGTGAGCCTTGCTCAACCTAATTTTAAAAAATTTAAAATTTTATAAATGTAACAAAAGATCACTCGAGCTTTCAGAAATCAATTGAAATGACTGCTGAAATAGAAGAATCGAATACCGTTTTTGTGCATCGACGCCCCAAACGCGAATCTGGCGATCGTATAGAGCCGTCTCCTGAGCGCTCAACTCCTCTCCGTCCATTCGAATCCGAAACCTACTACTCAAAAAGGAAACAAATTTGCACTGATCAAGACTTAAAACAGATTTAAAAAAAGAAAAACCCTCGTCGATCTTCAAAAGCGGGAGAAGAGATCAGGAGAGAAAATAAGAATAAGAATAAAAACTTTGGGTTTCCCTTTGTTGTACTTTGGTCTTCGAAGTCTAACAGTGGGCTGATGGATCAGGGACATGCCTAGAACATATATCGGGCCCGTTCTGAACATATCCGGCCCTTGTCTGGTCCGGACTCCGGCCTCAACCCCATTGTTGGACTTTGGTCTCCGCAGTCTAACTAGACAGTGGGCTAATCGGTCAGGACCAGGCCTAGAACACATTTCGGGCCCTTTATGAGCATACTCGGCCCTTGTCTGGTCCGGCCCCAACTTTTTATCACGTCACTAATTTTTTTTTTGGGGAAAATATAACAATGTAATGTACGCGCAAAACTAAGTTAGCTATATACGCGCAAAACTAAGTTACCACGTCACTACATCTACCCCGTGTAACTTTAATGGTCTCAAAAGTTGCTAAAAACTATAATTTTTTGCAATGAAATAATCGAGTGTCAAATGCCTCTAGTTGAGTGTTTTGGGTTTTAGAATGTATACATCAACCATATGTAAAAAAAAATTTCAAAAACGTGTGGAAAGATGAAGTTTTTGTGCCCGTAGCCGTGCACGTGCACAGCTACGACGTCTCCTTTTTACAAGGGAGATAAGCTTTTTTTTCCTCCCCCTTACAATTATTAATATCTTGCATTTAAATTGATTTATCAAAATTCGGCTGGATTATCTGGTTAATGGCTTTAGATGCAAGTACATCGAAATTCATCTTGCTCGAAAAACTTTTGAATATAAATTTTATAGTTAAATCTGACCAAGCCTATTAAATAGATCTAAAATTATTATTCAATCTAGCCAAAAATATTGAACGGGGTTGGATGTGCCGCCACTAGGGGCATCTAAATGCAACATGATTTTTTCAATTAAACTAAGAGATATGTAAACATTAATCGACATAAAAGGTGAGTATGCTAATTAGCTGCAGTACCTGCTGAAGCAATTCGCGAGTTCCTGCAGCCTCTCATCGTGCATTGTATGAGATTTTGGAGTTTTGGGGGGTCGGGCAACGGGCAGCAGACGCTTCTGCTTTTAGCTCTGAGGTTGGCTTCTGTTATTTGGGAGCACCGACGTTCTCACTCCCCAGTTCTTCAATGGATTAATGATCCACTGTTACGTGCAGAAGCCCATGTGTCAATGGATTAATGACTTTTTGAATCCCCCCCCCCCCCCCCCCCCCCCCCCCCCCCCCCCCCCCCCCCCCCCCCCCCCCCCCGCCCCGCCCAAAAGGTTCTAAACCGCTTAAAGGTTTGTATGCATTATTCTGAAAAATACCGAACTGATGAATTGCTACATGTACGTTGCAACACTAATATAATACACATGAATCAGTCTAAACAATAATGATGCTCAAATTTCAATTTAGAAACCCAAAATAGTAGGCGCGTCGATGAATTCCAACCATGCATCGTGCCCAGTTAGTTCGGTTTACTTATTATTTTATAGTTACTTTTGAAGGATGGGTTCCGGCTAACCGTGATTTAGGCTGACGTGGACTTATCTGAAGAGGTGCCGCCTCGTCAGCTGATGGGTGAGACACTCGGTTGGAAAAACCGGGTTAGATGAATCTGAGATTGTTGAGTGGCGACCTTCCGGGCAAGCGTTCGACCAATCTCTAGAGTTGTATGTGACGATCCTTCGACATTTGCTGCTGAGTCGTACGACGATCGATCTACACCACAGAGACTTGTCTGTGGTGTCGGATCTGGGTTCTGAACCAAATTCCCTCCGATGCTTAAATTAGTATTGACTTAAGATAACTCGGGGATATCAAGATCGACCAAATGATGATCGAATTGAGTTAGTCACGCCGAGCTTTTCGAGGAAGAAATATAAAGGTAGAAAAATCAGAATATTAGATTCAGAGTATCTAATAATCAGTATCTCTCGAATGTCCCCTTGTACCGTTTGTCTTTTCTGTATTTATAAGATGTGGCGTTTCTTTAGCGCCGTTGGCGTACAACGGTCACTCATTATGACGGCATGATCGTTCCTAAATGGTAGGCATAACCGATGTCCACTCTCCCCCACCATTTATGAGCCCATAATTAACCACTTTCGTAAGCTAATGAAGCTCAACGGGCAAATTAGGAGTGGGCTTTCACCAAGCTAGTGATTAACCTTTTCCACGAACTTTGCAGGCCTAATTGGGTGGCATCCTTCCTTGGAGCTTTATGACCTCAGTGAGAATGTATTCTTTTTCCTCGAGGGCCGGCCAAAGGACTCAATAGTAACTATGTGTTATATCACCCGACTAGAAGTTGACAAATTGAATATGTAACGGTCTACTAGCCTAACTTGTGATTGGCTATAAAAAGCCTGGCATCAAGAAGCGCATCTTCCTGCAATGACCTGTTTTTTAGGTGTGTTGGATTGCGTGCGTGACTGTATTTTACTTCAGTCGTCCGAGTGTTTTTCATTCGAGTGTTCTTCTCTTCTACACGTCGATGAGAGCACGCCTCTGTTTTTGGAATTTTATTCACCTAGCTTAACTAGTTACTATTAACCCTAACTATTTACTCTAACCCCTACTTAATTAGCCAACC
Organism: Scilla litardierei; assembly: GCA_030789695.1. Classification (NCBI taxonomy): domain Eukaryota; kingdom Viridiplantae; phylum Streptophyta; class Magnoliopsida; order Asparagales; family Asparagaceae; genus Scilla; species Scilla litardierei. The sequence goes on along the minus strand of CM061130.1, from coordinate 114,164,517 downwards.
ACACACTATTCAACGCCTCCCTTTGGCAGATGAGATCCGAAGGTTTCGGATCTCAAACTTATTACATATTAAATCACTCTCCCTTACTCTATTAAGAGGCCATCTTCATCTTTTTATACAGACTAAGCCCCTTCCCCTCCTCCTTTGGCATCACACACCCTCTCTCGTTCTTCCTCTCCCCACCTCAGATCTGTGTGCAGTCGCCCAGATCTGCCAGCCTGGCCGCAGCCCTGCGCCCCGGCCGCCCAGGTTCGCCCTCCGCCGAGATCTATGCGCGCCCTGCTAGGCCGCTGCCCAGCGTCCGCCTGGTCGCCGCCCCGGCTCCCCTTCCCCTCCAGGCAGATCTCCCCATCTATGCATCAAAAAAAGAAGAAAAAGAAAAATAAGAGGAAGAGCCAGACGCAAGAAGAGGGCGAGAAAGAGTAGGTGAGGGTTTATTTAAGTTATAATAATATAATATAAGTTTTAAGTTATATGTTAGTTATTAGTTATAAGTATATATATACAGAATTAGTTTTATACCGAGTTTTTATAAATTGGTTTATATAAAGAGTTAATTTTATATTAATTTATTATTTTCGGAATAATAAGTTAGTAATATGTTTTTATTATATAAGTTTTTTTAATATATTAGAAGTTTGTGTAGCTAACTGGCTTTGTAACACATATGAACCCAGGTATCGCTACCACTAATCAAACCGCGCCTTTCACGACACGTCATATCGGTAACTCATCGCACCCTAACTATTGGTTTTAAAAACTATAAAGATGCATGCTAAACTAGTTTCATTTCGTTAGCAAAGTGTCTCATTTGAACAGTTAGATAAGCTTGATAAACTGCATAGTATCGTAAAAGACTCGATCGGACTATGTGTCGTATTTGACTGTGAAATGTGCTAATCCAGAAATGACTCCTAAATTACAAATAGGATAACATCATAGACACTTGGGGTTTTGGGGTAATTTATAATAGCGAGTGTGAGGGAGCGACCAGTTCAGGCATTGTTGTCCAGACCGGGTCCTAGCGACCCCTTCAAAGTTCGTCGGTGAAAAATTCACAGACTCGAATCACAGATTATTGAACAATATTGTATTGTAGCACAGTTTTGGTTTAACCCAGATACGTGCACCCGTAGTATGAGATGAACTCTTGGTTGCTCGTTGTACTCCGCATTATAAGTCACAATCTACGCTCGGCACAGTTATACTCCCGTAACGTGGTCATCTTAATTAATGTTTCATTTTCTTGCTGATAAATTATGAATGTCGTAAATTTGCAAAGCTATGTTTCTGCTCTATTTCCATACCATAATTGTGCGCACTTTTACTTCTAGTCTCTGCCAGAATTCTATGCTTGCATATTGTTTTAATTTCAATGCTAGAGATACTTTAAGCAACGTCTGATCCTGGCGACCCTTCTTTTTGTGGTTGACCCTCCAAATACCTCACGTGTTGACGAGATGACACCTGAGTTGGCAGACGTTGAGCTTGCGGTTGAGTTTGACCAGGAGAACGCTGGTTATTGAGAGTGAGTGTGAGAGTATTGTGTTATCTTATGTTTTTTGTTTCCAGTGTGTGGTTTGGTGTGTATTTGTATTCGGACTGTATTTCATGTTCTGTACGCTGCTGGCTTGTAATAAGGTTGTATTTCATTTTCATGTATGAGTATTGGACAAATTTTTGCAACGGAGCCTGTATTGACTTCATTGGTGCCTATCAGGACTTGCGCATGTTCCAAACAGTAATGGGCCCCTGGAGTGGGTCGTTACAGATTTGGTGACCCATGCAGGTCCATGCTAAATACCATGTGAACAGTACAGGAAGTTCAAACTGTGTCATATAAAATACTCAATGGAACTGATCAAACATTATGAAACGCATGTAAGCAATAGAAAGGAACACTTCAGGAAGCAAGGACGGTGCTTTTGGATCCGGGACCAATCACCTAAACGGAGGTCCCAAGCAGAATGATGTTGGTAATGGAGCCAACAACAGACCAGACACGACAGCACCCCCGACTGCACCATTGACTGCAGAAGATTTCAAGCGGGGTATTTTTGCCCTTCAGCAGCAGCTGGGGCAGGCTTTTCTTAGAGAGCCGAAAGTTGACCTGAGTGCTTATCACTTTCGAGCGATGTGTAATGCTCTGATACCAAATGTAATGCCCTGATAGCTACTGCACAAGTACTAAGGGGGTGAATAGTACTTTAAAATAATCAAGCGTAATTATTCCTAATTATCGTGCAAACTCAACCAACAATGCGGAATGAAAATGTGACAACAAAGAAAGAAGCAATGCAAACAAACGATATAACGGGTTCGGATCCACCCAAGTCTCCCCGACTTGTTCCCGGTGATCCTACGTCCCAAACACCCGGATCCCCTCCGGCTACTTGAATTAGAAACCTCTAACTCAAATTTGCACTATGAAATTCTTATAGAAAACCTCTACAAGATCAAATCATACACAAATGAAAATGTGACTCCCACAATCCGGGATCACAAACTTCTCTTACAACCGAGAGAAAAACTTAATATCAAAGTAAATGAAATATAAAACACTTACCAACAAAATCATATGCCTTGAGTAAACTTACGATTTTAGGGCAAGGAAGATTTTGAAGGAGAAGAAGTCACCAAACCCTAGCTCCACCAAGATGATCAGCAATAGGTGGCTAGAGAGATGTTGGTGACTTGGATTCAAGCTCCTAGCTTGAGTGGCTCACAATCAATGAGAATCTCTCTTTGTAATGGCCCAGAGTGCCATATACGAAGGGTCTATGCTTTTATGTGAATATAGAGTGTATATCTGTGTACTATGTATCGTGTATATGCTTGTATACAAGTTAGTACATATCTGTGTGTGATTTATGTGGTTGATCGTGCATGTAGTATACATGCAGGAATAGTGAGGTCATGCATGGGTAAGTGATGCATGAAGGAGGTTATGTGATGGAATGTGTATGTGTGTGAATGGGTGTGTAGGATTGTTGTAGAGAGGCTAGTGTGAAAGGGAATAAGGTTAGTGGCATTCCTGTAATTAATAGGAGAGTGTGAGAAGTAATGGCATACTTGTAATTACGGTTGAGTGGCAATTCTGGATTTTGTATGGTTTTGTGCATTGAGCAATTCTAGATTTTGTATGGTTTTGTGCGTTGAGTAATTCTAGATTGTGGAAGAGATATTTGTGGAGGATGGCAAACTTGTAAATACGACTTCTTGACCCTTCTACTTAATTCTTGGCTCTTCTCATCTCTTCTCCCAGAATTCTTCTCGTTTCTAAACTCTTCTAAAAATATCTTACTATCTCCCCAAGATCAGGCCGAATTCATCCCTTCCCATCGCTCCCTCTTAGACTTTAGGGAGGCTGAGCACCCATAGGGATACGCCACCCTCACTCTGCACACACCCGTAGCATCCATGTCGTCGTTTGGGTGTCGTTGCTCATTCTGGGAGCTTGTGGAGAAGAAGAGAAGGAAGAAGGAGAAGGACTTGAAGAAGGAGGAGCCATAGGGATTTGGGCTACCCCTTATCTCTCATCACCTCTAAGGTAGGATTCCATCTCCAACTAGTATTAGAGTTGCATGCTTAGTTTCATGGTGGTTGTTGTTGTGGTTTTGCCTTTTCTTATGTTAATTCTGGGATTTGTATGGTTGTGCGCGGTGAGCAATCCTGAGTTTTGTATGGTTGTGCGCGGTGAGCAATCCTAAGTTTTGTATGGTTGTGCGTGGTGAGCATCCTGAGTTTTGTATGGTTGTGCACGGTGAGCAATCCTAAGATTTGTATGGTTGTGCGCGTTGAGCAATCCTGAGTTTTGGGTGGTTTTGTGCGGAGAGCAAATCTGGACAGATTTGCATGCTGATTGTTCCGCTTATTCCTTCCAATCTAGAATTGAGTTTGCTCTGAAATTTTTATGGCTTAAAGATTAGACTATTATCTATAACTTTTATGTTGTGAACATTTACTAATTCAGACTGTAATTAGGGCTAAAAATTCTATCTTGCCAACATGCCTGTTTTTACGCAGTCTGAACACATTTTACTAAAACAGTGAGCAGTCCCTCAATACTTAATGAAATTGTGTGTTCTTAGTCACGTTGGAAAGTTAACTTCAAGCTCTATAACTTTGTAGTTTTCCATTTCTGCTAATTCTGCCTGTAATTAGTAGTAATCTGGTCATTAAGTTATTGTAGTTTCTGTTTTCAATTCCAGCACAAGTACACTTTAGTGTAAATTCTGTAGAAAATACAATACTCATCTAAACTTCATGAAAATTGATATGTGAACTCAGGACATCTATACCTACAACTTTCATTTATATTTCATTGTTATGTTCTATACAAGAATATGGAGTAAACTGCTATTCTATCTGACTGTTGTGCAATTTCCTATAAGTTGAAGTTGAGAAGTTTTGTTCTTAATCCTTATTTGTGGTAATTGCTCTTAATTATTAGTGTTCCATGATGATGGATGGTTGGCTGAAGCCATGCACTTATATGTTCATGTTTCACTCAAAGTGTTTCATCATGCATGCTTCTCTTTTTGTTATATGTTGACTCCAAGTTGTGTATGTAAATCTTTGATTAATGAAGCTATGGATGCTTATGTGATGGTGTAAGGTTGGCTTGGTTGAGGCATGGCCTTTTGTTGTGATATATGGAAATGGGAAAGGGAATGCATAAGGAGATGCATGTCCCAAGTGTATTGTGAAATGTGGAAAGAAAAGAATGGAAATGGTGGTTGCTATGTGATTCTTTTGTTACACGTTACTTTTTAATTGAAATGCTAAGAAATGATTAAGTCCTCTTAAAGGAGGGTGACACGGGGATTGGGGGACACTAAGTTGTGGGGAAAATATGAGGGGCTGGACTGGTGATTGGTGGCCCTCCTGTTCTTGCCCGAGTGGCAGGGAGTGGCAGAAATGTGTAGAATTGGAGAAAATGTGAAGGGGAATAAGGGGAAAACCGGGCTCCTTTAGTAAGAGCTTGTCTCGGTGAGTTTTGCCTGTTCCACCCCAACTGGGGGTGAGGTCCAGTCCCAAGATGGTCTACCCACTACTTAGGGTCCAAAACACTTCAAATAATGTTCATTACTTTTGTAGCATTATCAATTATTGCTTACTTGTACGTGCTTTACTTGTAGCCCTTCCATGTACCTTTGTTATATATCTCGCCTATGTTAGTTCGTGTCACTTGCGTATATTTTTACTTATGTTGTCTCACTCTTTGGTTGTTGTACCTTTGTTTATGCTATGCATTCATTGCCTTATGTCATACACTCTGTCTGCTCACGTGCACCTTTCCACACTTCATGTAAGGACTAGTTGAGATATGGAATTCCTACTGGGTCACGCGTTGACGTGCCCCACCGTTGACTTTTCAGGTGTTGGTGATGGAGTTGGTTGATGGCTAGGGAGTGGAGCAGTGGAGTTCTGTGGATGAGTTAGGTTGGGGTGGAGAGATGATAGGTGAGAGTGTTGTACTTTTGGGGTTTTGTTTGGGTAGTGGCGAGTTGTTCATGATGGATGTATGTACAGATGGATGATGTATATATATATCAGACTTTTCTTTGGGTTTTGTTGCTGTACAGTTCCCCTCTGTGATTCCTTCTGTGTTTATGTTTTGGTTGTTTGGTTGTGCTTTGGGAACATTACAGGTACTATCCCAGCAGTACACAGTGGACCTGCTCGAGTTTATGTACTTTTCCTTTCGTAGCACCCGCCTCTTCGGGAATACCTGATACGGATTCGTACTTATCGGGTATCCTGGGGAGCAGGGCGTTGCAGTTGGCGGCCCATGCAGGTCACCGCACTGTGGCTGTGTAAGGATGGTGTGTGTAGTGTTCCGAGTGTAGTTTGGTCTTAAGGTGGGTAGGAGTTTTGCCTTAAGATAGAGCCCTGATATCAGAAGCTTGAGGAATAGAACCCTGAGGGTAGACTCTAGAGTGTTGATTGAGTAAGAATTTGTGTATATATCTATGTGTGTATGTATATGTACAGATATGTCTGTAGCTCTATAAGTGTTGAATATGGTTTGTCGAGTATATTGAAATGATATGCTCATGTGCATATGATTATGGTATATGTACGAATGATTATATGGCTATGTGATTGTATATGAAGTATATGTGTTAATACATGGTTGACTTATGGATAGTGTGTAGAATTGAGTTATGTACTTAATTGAGGTGCAGATAGTGTATAGATGTACTGTGTATTGACTATATACTGTATGTGATGTATGCACATGTAGAGTGTGCAGATGCATGCGTGGATCTTTGAGTTCCACCCATGTATGTGTGGATATGTCTTAAGAGTATTAGTGTCATGTGTTGATATATGTGATGAGTATATGAAACGTGTATGGCTGTAAGCTGGTGCGCTTACACCTGCGTATAGATGAATATATTTTGTTTGGTTGTCTGTGTACTGATATTAATATAGTAGACCTAGTGTGATGATATATCTGTGAATGTTAGATGGATGCTAGGAGACATACATGATGGTATGTCTAAGTAGAGAGGTGCATGTGTATATGTGTTAATGTATGGTTATGAGTAGTATGTATCATAGAACTATATGGTTGATTGAGCTCTAGGCGATGTATAAATATAGCATGCCCTAGGCGTATTAAAGTTGTGTGTTTGATGTGTATATCTATATAAGATGAGTATGGTTGCCTGTCTGGTTGTAAGCGGGTACGCTTACACCGGTGTTAGGATAAATATAGTGATATCTGGGTGTATTGATGTTGATGTGTACGACTTTATGTATGACAAGTGTATGTGTGTATGTTTAAATGTGTACCCGGTGACATGGGTGGTTGCATGTCTCAGGATATCAGTGCATGTGAGTATATTTGAAATGTTATACTTGTGTGTATTTGAACTAATGAAGGTGTCAGTATATGAATGTGCTTTCTTTATATGATGGGGGGTAGAGTGACCCTATATATCTCTATTGACCCTCAGCTATGTCCTAAGTTAGAAAGTTCGAGGACGAACTTTATTTTTAAGGTGGGTAGAATGTAATGGCCCAGAGTGCCATATACGAAGGGTCTATGCTTTTATGTGAATATAGAGTGTATATCTGTGTACTATGTATCGTGTATATGCTTGTATACAAGTTAGTACATATCTGTGTGTGATTTATGTGGTTGATCGTGCATGTAGTATACATGCAGGAATAGTGAGGTCATGCATGGGTAAGTGATGCATGAAGGAGGTTATGTGATGGAATGTGTATGTGTGTGAATGGGTGTGTAGGATTGTTGTAGAGAGGCTAGTGTGAAAGGGAATAAGGTTAGTGGCATTCCTGTAATTAATAGGAGAGTGTGAGAAGTAATGGCATACTTGTAATTACGGTTGAGTGGCAATTCTGGATTTTGTATGGTTTTGTGCATTGAGCAATTCTAGATTTTGTATGGTTTTGTGCGTTGAGTAATTCTAGATTGTGGAAGAGATATTTGTGGAGGATGGCAAACTTGTAAATACGACTTCTTGACCCTTCTACTTAATTCTTGGCTCTTCTCATCTCTTCTCCCAGAATTCTTCTCGTTTCTAAACTCTTCTAAAAATATCTTACTATCTCCCCAAGATCAGGCCGAATTCATCCCTTCCCATCGCTCCCTCTTAGACTTTAGGGAGGCTGAGCACCCATAGGGATACGCCACCCTCACTCTGCACACACCCGTAGCATCCATGTCGTCGTTTGGGTGTCGTTGCTCATTCTGGGAGCTTGTGGAGAAGAAGAGAAGGAAGAAGGAGAAGGACTTGAAGAAGGAGGAGCCATAGGGATTTGGGCTACCCCTTATCTCTCATCACCTCTAAGGTAGGATTCCATCTCCAACTAGTATTAGAGTTGCATGCTTAGTTTTATGGTTGTTGTTGTTGTGGTTTTGCCTTTTCTTATGTTAATTCTGGGATTTGTATGGTTGTGCGCGGTGAGCAATCCTGAGTTTTGTATGGTTGTGCGTGGTGAGCATCCTGAGTTTTGTATGGTTGTGCGCGGTGAGCATCCTGAGATTTGTATGGTTGTGCGCGGTGAGCAATCCTAAGATTTGTATGGTTGTGCGCGTTGAGCAATCCTGAGTTTTGGGTGGTTTTGTGCGGAGAGCAAATCTGGACAGATTTGCATGATGATTGTTCCGCTTATTCCTTCCAATCTAGAATTGAGTTTGCTCTGAAATTTTTATGGCTTAAAGATTGGACTATTATCTATAACTTTTATGTTGTGAACATTTACTAATTCAGACTGTAATTAGGGCTAAAAATTCTATCTTGCCAACATGCCTGTTTTTACGCAGTCTGAACACATTTTACTAAAACAGTGAGCAGTCCCTCAATACTTAATGAAATTGTGTGTTCTTGGTCCCGTTGGAAAGTTAACTTCAAGCTCTATAACTTTGTAGTTTTCCATTTCTGCTAATTCTGCCTGTAATTAGTAGTAATCTGGTCATTAAGTTATTGTAGTTTCTGTTTTCAATTCCAGCACAAGTATACTTTAGTGTAAATTCTGTAGAAAATACAATACTCATCTAAACTTCATGAAAATTGATATGTGAACTCAGGACATCTATACCTACAACTTTCATTTATATTTAATTGTTATGTTCTATACAAGAATATGGAGTAAACTGCTATTCTATCTGACTGTTGTGCAATTTCCTATAAGTTGAAGTTGAGAAGTTTTGTTCTTAATCCTTATTTGTGGTAATTGCTCTTAATTATTAGTGTTCCATGATGATGGATGGTTGGCTGAAGCCATGCACTTATATGTTCATGTTTCACTCAAAGTGTTTCATCATGCATGCTTCTCTTTTTGTTATATGTTGACTCCAAGTTGTGTATGTAAATCTTTGATTAATGAAGCTATGGATGCTTATGTGATGGTGTAAGATTGGCTTGGTTGAGGCATGGCTGTAACGACCCGCTTTCGGGGGCCCCGTTACTTATTTGATAATTGCGCAGGTTCTGCAGTTAACCAGTGAAGTCAAAATAGCCACGATGCAGAGATGTACAAAAATACCCAAATAGTGTCCAATTATTACAATCCGTCCGTACAAATATTCCAACAAATATACATGACAGAAGAAAGGTACACAACTGAAAATAGCTCTGGAAGCTGCGGTCTCATGGTCGAAGTCTGGCGCTATTAGCTCAAGAGCATCTGCCTCCATATGTACGTCGTCTGCGGTGCCACGGAGATGGAACCGTAGGTAAGTCACAACAATTCTAAATGAAGAAAGAGAGGTACTGTACAAGTATGACAAAGCAGACCAAAGTGAAAGTAAAGTAAAGTACGGTGCAATGTCTGTACAAGTGTAGAAAGTAACGTGCATGGAATGCGTAAAGTAAAGGTGACTGTACTGGCAAGTAAAGTGAGGCAAGCATGGTAACTGTACTGGTAAGGAAAGTAAAGTGCAAGTACTGTAAAGAAAGTAATTGTGCAAGCTATACTAGAACTACGTGACTCAAGTCGGAGAGTACAATATGTGACCGTTCAGTTCATCTCTTGCCTGGGTGCTACCCAGACGAAGGCCGGTACCCAGGCAGCATGATGGTTTGCCGAAACTCAGGCAGCTAGACAGGTTACTTTTATTTTGCCAAAACTCAGGCAGCTGGACGGTATGCCAAAAACTCAGGCAGCTTGACATGTAGATCGAACTCTAGTCACTCCCGTACTCTCGCAAACTATGAGTTACCCCAATACCCCAGTGACGTGTCAATTACAAGTTCTAGACAGGATTGTTCCACAGGATGTTCCACACATGATATTCCACACGATGTTCCGCATGTTAGTCACACCAGGTTAACTGGTTGACTTCCTCATTGAAAACCAGCAAGTAGGATAAAGACAAGTCCAACACCAAAAGTTGTTACTTCCGTGCTTTGAGCACGTGGTAGTGTGGCTAGCACACAAATTACCCAAGTTGAAAGTTGGCAAAGTAATCTTTGGTAGATTACTTTCATTTAGTTCCCTAGTTTGGTTTAACTTGAATAGTCGTTCTGAGGCTATAAGTGAAGTGTCACAAGTTCATGCAAGCACAGTAGACTAGTTTTCTAAAGTTAGAATATGTCGTGACTTACTATTTTAGAGCTCGTCGTGGCAAGACGAGGTTGGAGCTGGAAGAGCTGGTGCACGAGAAATGGTACCTGCAATCACAAGAAACAATTGGTTAAAGCGCACCCTATTTTCTATTCAAATAATCTGATCGTTTTGATTTTTATAACTGATTAAAACGGTGTCGAAAACGGGTCTAAAATTTTATATAGACTATATAGGATGAAGATAGTTTTCCTGCAAGAGGGAATATTTTTCTGAGGCTTATAGTAATTTTTAGGATTTTTAAAAGCTCAAAAACTATTTAAAAACTATTTTTCAATTAGCGACGCATTTATTCAGGAATTTATTCCGGATGCAATCCACATCGGAATGTTGCAAGTGAGGTGTCAAAACGACCGTCTCGAAGAGTACTTTAGCATATATTTTTATCACATATTTGTTTACGTGAAAATAAGAAGATACGGATTTTTAAATGAAAATAACGGATTTAACTTATAGGCTTAAAAATTAATTCTGGAAAAACTAAGCGTCGGATTGAGATGAAACTAGCGCCATTAGGTCCAGAATGTCATTTCTGATTTTCTGGAGCTAGTCACTCATTTTTCTGGGTCTTATATAATTACTTATGGATTTAAAACCATAAACACATATTATTAAATAATTAAAAATACGAAAATACGTTTTTTCGGCATATTTACAAGTTTGCCATTTCGAATTTAAACTTACGCTGCCGTTCGTTCGCATGCAGCGAGAGGGGGCTTCGGCGTCGTTGACGGCGGCATGGGGCGGCAGCGGAGGGGCGGACCCGACGGCGAAGGCGGCGGCGCCAACAGCGGGGCGAGGCGAGGCGGTGACGGTGGAACACGGCGGCGTGCTGCAGGGGTTTGCGGCGATCGCCGTGGGTGACGTCGAAGGTGGCAGCGGTTCGAGGCGGCGTCGGGGGGTTCTCGGGGCGGAGGTGAGATCGGTGAAGGGCGTGCGGCGGGAAGGCGAGGCTGAGGATGATCGGAGGCTGTCGGAGCGGGCTCGAGCTGATCGGAGAGGGGGTGTTAGAGGCTGAGGGCGCGGCGACGAAGGCCGGAGGAGCGGTGGGGGGTGTCGACGTGGCCGTGGGTCGGGGATCGGATGGTGGAGCTGCTGCGACCGTGGGTGCAGGCGAGGGTGCTCGGGGAAGAGGGGGTTCGCCGGAGCTTGGTGGTGGCGGGCTCACGACGAGGCTGAGGGAGGCAGCGGGGTGTGGGGTTCGAATGAAGAGAGAGAGAGCATGGCCTTTGAAGAAGAGAGATAGAGACTGAGTTTGTGTGTATGGGTTAGATGGGTAATATATAGGGTTAGAGAACTTTAGCTGAGAGAGAGAGAGAGTTAGCTGGGGATGTTAGCTGAGAGAGTGGGTGTTGTGGGTTGGGGTAGAGTAGATACGGGTTTGGTTAGGTAATGGGATTAGGTAGGGTAATGGTGATTAGGGAGGTAATTAAGGTAATTAGTGAAACGAAATTACGAAAATGTCCCTACTAGTAAACGTGTCCGAAAAATTACGAAAACATACCCACGGGATCGTATCGTCACGAGGATCGTGAATACGAAGACCGTTACAGGATTTGAGCTTCGGAAATACTAGTTTTTGGCCAAAACGTTTAGAAAGCGGGTTTGCGGGTTCTCTATTGAAACTATATCAGAAAATTACGAAATTAATGTGGAAAGCCCCAAATGATCATAGGATGCTACTGCAGGAGTTTGAAAACGTTTTGAAGACGTTTGAAAAGAAAATAAATTTGTTGACCCAAAACTGCAATATCTGAAAATGAATTTTTATCAAATCTTTTAGAGGTATTTGATGAAATCCAATCTTGCTAAAATACTCCATAACTAGTCTGGTACTTCAAAACATTTTTATAGGAAATTTTTGAAATCAGTTTAAGACTCCTAATAAACCATTATAAAATACAATTAAAATTGAATTTTCTTTAAATACTTAATTTGAAAGTATTGGAAAAATACAGGCCGTTACATTCTACCCTCCTTAAAAATAATTCCGTCCTCGGAATTTAAAAATCTCTTTTGAAAATAATTGATATTATGAAGAAGATTTTAAAAATAATTGATGTTATGAAGAAGCTCAAGCAAATAAATGATAGGAAAAATAGTAACCTAGTAAATCAGGTTGTAAATAACATGAATTAAAATATGATATTATAGCATCAAGAAGGCAAGAGATGTTATATATGAAATATACTATTGACATCACAATAGGTTCCGAAACTAGTCTTAAGTCAAAATCGGTTCAGATAGAAGAAGGAGGACAAGTTCAAGAAAGATGAAGAAGTAGTAGCATCAGCTTACACGTCTCGGTTTGGTTCGTCTCAAATTCTTCAGCACCATCCTTGAATACTTCTGAGCGTCCTTCGATTCACTTCGGTTGTCGAATTCGAACTCCTGGTGATCGAAAATTGAATGCTACCCTCCTTAGAATAAACGTAGCTAAAGTTCAGACGAACTAAAAGCGATTAGGAAGAAGTAAAAGAATCAGGAGGCCATCATTAGCTAAAGAAAGGGTGATAATGATGGAGATCGATGGCGTTACATAATCATGATTTACGTCCTTGCGGTCCAGCGGACACGGCCAGGGAAGTGACTAAGCCAGGATCACTTATGCCCAGTCTAGCCAGGTTGATCCAACAGACTTTAGCCAAGCACATTGACCGGTATCATGGTCCATTGAAGGAAGATCATCATTCATATGAGTACCATCATCCACTGAAGGAAGGGTGATGAAGTGAGTAGATAGTTCAAAGGATGAAAAATCATGATAACTGCTAGCAAAAGGGGTTACTAGAGAGATATAATCAAGAACGGAACACGAATTCCTAAGCAAGGGTTAAGAGTTCAAAGGAAGTAAGGGAGACCTAATGAAGATGGTAATAAGGACACTTTACCCGTATATCCAATACAGGTGAACACTCGAGACATCCCGTACTCGAGGTTAATTTGAGTATCTTATATTATACATCCTGATCTTGCTATAATGTTCACGAGGTAGTTAGCGAGGACCTGCGTTGGGCCACCAAACTTGTAACGACCCGCTTTCGGGGGCCCGTTACTTATTTGATAATTGCGCAGGTTCTGCAGTTAACCAGTGAAGTCAAAATAGCCACGATGCAGAGATGTACAAAAATACCCAAATAGTGTCCAATTATTACAATCCGTCCGTACAAATATTCCAACAAATATACATGACAGAAGAAAGGTACACAACTGAAAATAGCTCTGGAAGCTGCGGTCTCATGGTCGAAGTCTGGCGCTATTAGCTCAAGAGCATCTGCCTCCATATGTACGTCGTCTGCGGTGCCACGGAGATGGAACCGTAGGTAAGTCACAACAATTCTAAATGAAGAAAGAGAGGTACTGTACAAGTATGACAAAGCAGACCAAAGTGAAAGTAAAGTAAAGTACGGTGCAATGTCTGTACAAGTGTAGAAAGTAACGTGCATGGAATGCGTAAAGTAAAGGTGACTGTACTGGCAAGTAAAGTGAGGCAAGCATGGTAACTGTACTGGTAAGGAAAGTAAAGTGCAAGTACTGTAAAGAAAGTAATTGTGCAAGCTATACTAGAACTACGTGACTCAAGTCGGAGAGTACAATATGTGACCGTTCAGTTCATCTCTTGCCTGGGTGCTACCCAGACGAAGGCCGGTACCCAGGCAGCATGATGGTTTGCCGAAACTCAGGCAGCTAGACAGGTTACTTTTATTTTGCCAAAACTCAGGCAGCTGGACGGTATGCCAAAAACTCAGGCAGCTTGACATGTAGATCGAACTCTAGTCACTCCCGTACTCTCGCAAACTATGAGTTACCCCAATACCCCAGTGACGTGTCAATTACAAGTTCTAGACAGGATTGTTCCACAGGATGTTCCACACATGATATTCCACACGATGTTCCGCATGTTAGTCACACCAGGTTAACTGGTTGACTTCCTCATTGAAAACCAGCAAGTAGGATAAAGACAAGTCCAACACCAAAAGTTGTTACTTCCGTGCTTTGAGCACGTGGTAGTGTGGCTAGCACACAAATTACCCAAGTTGAAAGTTGGCAAAGTAATCTTTGGTAGATTACTTTCATTTAGTTCCCTAGTTTGGTTTAACTTGAATAGCCGTTCTGAGGCTATAAGTGAAGTGTCACAAGTTCATGCAAGCACAGTAGACTAGTTTTCTAAAGTTAGAATATGTCGTGACTTACTATTTTAGAGCTCGTCGTGGCAAGACGAGGTTGGAGCTGGAAGAGCTGGTGCACGAGAAATGGTACCTGCAATCACAAGAAACAATTGGTTAAAGCGCACCCTATTTTCTATTCAAATAATCTGATCGTTTTGATTTTTATAACTGATTAAAACGGTGTCGAAAACGGGTCTAAAATTTTATATAGACTATATAGGATGAAGATAGTTTTCCTGCAAGAGGGAATATTTTTCTGAGGCTTATAGTAATTTTTAGGATTTTTAAAAGCTCAAAAACTATTTAAAAACTATTTTTCAATTAGCGACGCATTTATTCAGGAATTTATTCCGGATGCAATCCACATCGGAATGTTGCAAGTGAGGTGTCAAAACGACCGTCTCGAAGAGTACTTTAGCATATATTTTTATCACATATTTGTTTACGTGAAAATAAGAAGATACGGATTTTTAAATGAAAATAACGGATTTAACTTATAGGCTTAAAAATTAATTCTGGAAAAACTAAGCGTCGGATTGAGATGAAACTAGCGCCATTAGGTCCAGAATGTCATTTCTGATTTTCTGGAGCTAGTCACTCATTTTTCTGGGTCTTATATAATTACTTATGGATTTAAAACCATAAACACATATTATTAAATAATTAAAAATACGAAAATACGTTTTTTCGGCATATTTACAAGTTTGCCATTTCGAATTTAAACTTACGCTGCCGTTCGTTCGCATGCAGCGAGAGGGGGCTTCGGCGTCGTTGACGGCGGCATGGGGCGGCAGCGGAGGGGCGGACCCGACGGCGAAGGCGGCGGCGCCAACAGCGGGGCGAGGCGAGGCGGTGACGGTGGAACACGGCGGCGTGCTGCAGGGGTTTGCGGCGATCGCCGTGGGTGACGTCGAAGGTGGCAGCGGTTCGAGGCGGCGTCGGGGGGTTCTCGGGGCGGAGGTGAGATCGGTGAAGGGCGTGCGGCGGGAAGGCGAGGCTGAGGATGATCGGAGGCTGTCGGAGCGGGCTCGAGCTGATCGGAGAGGGGGTGTTAGAGGCTGAGGGCGCGGCGACGAAGGCCGGAGGAGCGGTGGGGGGTGTCGACGTGGCCGTGGGTCGGGGATCGGATGGTGGAGCTGCTGCGACCGTGGGTGCAGGCGAGGGTGCTCGGGGAAGAGGGGGTTCGCCGGAGCTTGGTGGTGGCGGGCTCACGACGAGGCTGAGGGAGGCAGCGGGGTGTGGGGTTCGAATGAAGAGAGAGAGAGCATGGCCTTTGAAGAAGAGAGATAGAGACTGAGTTTGTGTGTATGGGTTAGATGGGTAATATATAGGGTTAGAGAACTTTAGCTGAGAGAGAGAGAGAGTTAGCTGGGGATGTTAGCTGAGAGAGTGGGTGTTGTGGGTTGGGGTAGAGTAGATACGGGTTTGGTTAGGTAATGGGATTAGGTAGGGTAATGGTGATTAGGGAGGTAATTAAGGTAATTAGTGAAACGAAATTACGAAAATGTCCCTACTAGTAAACGTGTCCGAAAAATTACGAAAACATACCCACGGGATCGTATCGTCACGAGGATCGTGAATACGAAGACCGTTACAGGATTTGAGCTTCGGAAATACTAGTTTTTGGCCAAAACGTTTAGAAAGCGGGTTTGCGGGTTCTCTATTGAAACTATATCAGAAAATTACGAAATTAATGTGGAAAGCCCCAAATGATCATAGGATGCTACTGCAGGAGTTTGAAAACGTTTTGAAGACGTTTGAAAAGAAAATAAATTTGTTGACCCAAAACTGCAATATCTGAAAATGAATTTTTATCAAATCTTTTAGAGGTATTTGATGAAATCCAATCTTGCTAAAATACTCCATAACTAGTCTGGTACTTCAAAACATTTTTATAGGAAATTTTTGAAATCAGTTTAAGACTCCTAATAAACCATTATAAAATACAATTAAAATTGAATTTTCTTTAAATACTTAATTTGAAAGTATTGGAAAAATACAGGCCGTTACAATGGCCTTTTGTTGTGATATATGGAAATGGAAAAGGGAATGCACAAGGAGATGCATGTCCCAAGTGTATTGTGAAATGTGGAAAGAAAAGAATGGAAATGGTGGTTGCTATGTGATTCTTTTGTTACACGTTACTTTTTAATTGAAATGCTAAGAAATGATTAAGTCCTCTTAAAGGAGGGTGACACGGGGATTGGGGGACACTAAGTTGTGGGGAAAATATGAGGGGCTGGACTGGTGATTGGTGGCCCTCCTGTTCTTGCCCGAGTGGCGGGGAGTGGCAGAAATGTGGAGAATTGGAGAAAATGTGAAGGGGAAATAAGGGGAAAACCGGGCTCCTTTAGTAAGAGCTTGTCTCGGTGAGTTTTGCCTGTTCCACCCCAACTGGGGGTGAGGTCCAGTCCCAAGATGGTCTACCCACTACTTAGGGTCCAAAACACTTCAAATAATGTTCATTACTTTTGTAGCATTATCAATTGTTGCTTACTTGTACGTGCTTTACTTGTAGCCCTTCCATGTACCTTTGTTATATATCTCGCCTATGTTAGTTCGTGTCACTTGCGTATATTTTTACTTATGTTGTCTCACTCTTTGGTTGTTGTACCTTTGTTTATGCTATGCATTCATTGCCTTATGTCATACACTCTGTCTGCTCACGTGCACCTTTCCACACTTCATGTAAGGACTAGTTGAGATATGGAATTCCTACTGGGTCACGCGTTGACGTGCCCCACCGTTGACTTTTCAGGTGTTGGTGATGTAGTTGGTTGATGGCTAGGGAGTGGAGCAGTGGAGTTCTGTGGATGAGTTAGGTTGGGGTGGAGAGATGATAGGTGAGAGTGTTGTACTTTTGGGGTTTTGTTTGGGTAGTGGCGAGTTGTTCATGATGGATGTATGTACAGATGGATGATGTATATATATATCAGACTTTTCTTTGGGTTTTGTTGCTGTACAGTTCCCCTCTGTGATTCCTTCTGTGTTTATGTTTTGGTTGTTTGGTTGTGCTTTGGGAACATTACAGGTACTATCCCAGCAGTACGCAGTGGACCTGCTCGAGTTTATGTACTTTTCCTTTCGTAGCACCTGCCTCTTCGGGAATACCTGATACGGATTCGTACTTATCGGGTATCCCGGGGAGCAGGGCGTTGCACTCTTGAGGCATAAGAGTGAGGGAGAGATTCTTGTGAGAAATGAGAGCTTGGAAATGAGAATTAAATGATCTTCTCTTTGATCTCTAAAACTCAATAATGGCAGCCTTGAATGCTATGAAGAAGCATCTCAAGATTATATAGGATAGAGAGGAGAGAGAGGGAAAATTCGTGCATTTAATGTTCCAACTGATCTATTTCTGAAGCAGTCTTATCGGTCTAAGAAGGATCACTGACCGATTAGTTTCTCAACTAGTCGGTCGGTGATTCCTCTTGGACCGACTAAGAGGTTCACAGCCAAGAAATTAGTTTCAGAAGATATAGAACTAGTCGGTCTAAGAAGACTTGCCAACCGACTAGTTTGACAACTAGTCGGTCGGTGAGTGTTCTTTGACCGACTAAGAGATGAAATGCAATAGGCTGAATACAAGGTGAACTAGTCGGTCTAAGAACAAATTCCAACCGACTAGTTTCACAACTAGTCGGTCGATAAATGTTCTTGGACCGACTAACTGTAAACAGTAGCTCAGGCTGAAAAATGAAGTCTTAACTAGTCGGTCTAAGAAAGATTCCAAACTGACTAGTTTGACAACTAGTCAGTCGGTGAGTGTTCTTTGACCGACTAAGTGGTCAACAGTGAAGATGGTGAATTGAGCAAGGAGATCTAGTCAGTTCAAGAAGGATTCTTAACCGACTAGATGACAATCTCGTCGGTTGGTCCTTCTTCTTGAACCAACTAAGATGCACTAGAAGCCGCGAAATGAAGCGTGAAGCTTCGGGAAAGTTTGTATGGGCTTCTAAGATAATCCTAGCTCTAATGATATGAGTGGTATGAAGATTATAATGTAAGTCCTACTCACGGCTTAACATTCTACGAAAAGAAGCTAGAAGAATATAAAAACAAACTTGACGAACCGTCTTCAAAGCTTCAATCCGAATCTCTTGACTTCAATAATGCTCCTAGAGCTTCAACGAAGCTTCAGGCACACGATCACGTGCTTTGAGAAGTCTTGAGACGTTGCTTTTGATGTACGTAGAATTTTGACGACGGTCTCCATAACTGCGCTCACAAAGAGTTAGTTCACGATATTTATGTTTGTTCATCATCAAAACCAAATCCGGGGAATCAATACTCAACACGATGATCCCGAAGACTTTTGCTGGGACTGAGAACCATCTTCAGGCTGAGGAAAGGCTCAGGAGCATCACTGATGATCTGAGAGCATCTCAGATTCGAGAAGAAGCATGGGTGGCTACCGCTAAGTGGCAACTGACTGATGGTGCTCGAGACCTGTGGCAAGTGGTAGAGGACTGCTTGGGATTGTCAATTACGTGAGATGCCTTCACCAATACCTTCAACGCCCAGTACTTTTCGCTACAGGCAAAGATCATAATGAGGAAGAAGTTCATCAATCTGAAGCAGGGCTCGATGACTATGGACCAGTATGACGCTGAGTTCTCCAGGCTCAGTAGGTTTGCCCCGAAGATGGTTGCAAATGCACTGACTCGCGTCCAGCATTTTCAGCAGGGGCTCAACATTGAGATTCGTAGGAAGTTGGTCACTGCTAGTCCGACCACACATGTTGCAGTTCTGACCATTGCATATAACTATGAGATGGTCGAAAAGGAAGCGGAGGGATAAATTAGACATGCAGCTTCTGTGAGGTCCCCGCCGACCCATTCAAGGCCAAGTAGACGGCCACAGATGCACTGTCCTATTCAACAGACTCAATTTAAGAAGCCAGGGCAACAGCAGCAGACCCACCCGGTCTGCCACTTTTGTGGCAAGCCTGGACACTTCAAGTCTGAGTATCGAAGTCTTTTAGGCCTTAGTCTGGTTTGCGGGGTGTCAGGACACATTGCTAGGGATTACCGACATTATAAGCCACGTGATGCAGCCTCGGCTCACCGTGATGCCCCGACTGGGAACGCTCCACAGCGTCCACCTTTACCTCCACAGCAGAGGGTGTTTCAGCAAGCAATGCAGTAGCCACCACCGAAACACCAGGCTTACACCATGACCGTCGAAGAGGCCGAGGCTACCGGTCAAGTGATCACATGTATATTTCTAGCATAGTTAGTAATCCATTTCTTTCATTAGCTTTGGTTGCTTAGATTAGTGTTTGTAACTTAGGTGTCATACTAGTAGCTGGGAAACCCGCCCTCTCCTTGTTCGACTCGGGAGCATCACACTGCTTTCTGGCGAGTCGATTCTTTTGCACCCACATCGTTCCTGTCAAACCTTTAACTTTCGGTTGGAACGTCAACACGGGTGGCAGAGTGATAAAGCGACCAGTGCGTATCCACAATGCCCCGTGGTGGTTTATGGGCAAGCATTATTCGCTGACTTCATGATGATAGATATCCCGAACTTTGATGATGTATTCGGGATGGATTGGTTGGAAACTTTCCATGCCACCATCGACTCCAGCAGAGAACGATCGCATTACAACATGAATTAAGACAGACGACCGAGAAAGAAAGGCGACGCCTTTTCCAAGTGGTTTATCTTAGCGTGCTAGCCGCTGCTTCATTTCGTATAGCGATAACACTTTCTCTTTCTTATCCCTCCACCCCGCGGAGAATAGCCTTGCCCACCTTATGAAAGAAACCTCACAGTCAGTCTTTTCTCTCTCTAGATCAGTAAGTCAGTCAGTCTCTCCCAGTAGCGGAGTAGTCCCACCCAGTAATAGCATAGTTCAAGTAATGGGGCATCCATCGTAGTAAAGGAAAGGTGCGCAAATGCTTTTCAGCAGGAATAGCAACATACATGCAAACATAAAAAAGAATAGTCTTCGATATTCCTGATCATCCAAAGTTCGAGTTTATTAGTGGAAGCAGATCGGTAGGTCCGGTGAAGTACAGAGCCAGGTCGGCAAAAGCAATAGCAGCTGCAATGGAAGCTGAGCTAGATTTACCAGAGGTGGTTCGAGAGTTCATGGATGTGTTTCCAGACGACCTTACAGGTTTGCCTCCGGATCTCACCCTCAAATTTGCCATCGTACTAATGATAGGAGCCCAACCGACGTTCAAGAGACCATATCGTTTAGCACCATCTGAGCTAGAAGAATTGCGGGCACAACTAGATGGGCTACTGAAGAAGGGATGGATATGACCCAGTGTATCCCTGGGGATCTCCTATATTGCTGGTACAGAAGAAAGACGGATCCCTATGTATGTGCGTTGACTACCGTGAGCTTAACAAAGTCACAGTGAAGAACAAGTACCATCTACCGCGCATCGATGATCTTTTCGATCAACTCGGGGGGGTCAAGCATTTATTCGAAGATGGATCTAAGGACAGGGTACCATCAAGTGAAGGTGAAAGACGAAGATGTTCCCAAGACTGCATTCAAAACGAGATACAGACATCATGACTACTTAGTAATGTCGTTTTGTGTGACCAATGCACCCGCTGTATTTTTGAATCTCATGAACAAAGTATTGTATGAATACTTGGACAAGTTCGTAGCAGTCTACATCGACAACATTCTCATCTACTCGAAGAATGCGGTAGAGCATGCAGAAAATCTTAGGAAGGTTCTCGAGACACTGATAAGACACCAGCTTTATGCCAAACTTAGTAAGTGTGAGTTCTGGCTGAACGAGGTGGCGTTCCTAGGCCACGTGGTGTCAGGAGAATGGATTGCTATTAATCCTGAAAAAGTAGCAGCTGTTCAAAACTGGCCAGTAACGGTGATCGAGATTCGAAGTTTCTCGGGACTCGCTGGCTACTACCAGAGGTTCATCAAAGACTTCTCAAAGATCGCAGGAGCCATGATGCGATTGACGAGAAAGGATGCAGTGTTTGTTTGGTCGAAAGCATGTGAGGATGCTTTCCACCAACTGAAAAGAGGTTGACGGTTGCACCCATTTTGATCATTCCAGACCGATCAGGAGGATTCGAAGTCTTCTGTAATGCATCTAGCAAATGACTTGGATGCGTGCTACATCAGCACGGTCGAGTCGTAGCATATGCATCCAGGCATTGAAGATCCATGAGAAGGACTACCCTACTCATGATCTTGAGTTAGTGGCAGTGATTTTTGCATTGAAGTTTTGGAGGCACTTCCCATTAGGGGATGTTGAG
The DNA here is from genome assembly GCA_030789695.1 of Scilla litardierei. Classification (NCBI taxonomy): domain Eukaryota; kingdom Viridiplantae; phylum Streptophyta; class Magnoliopsida; order Asparagales; family Asparagaceae; genus Scilla; species Scilla litardierei. The sequence continues at coordinate 114,142,996 of CM061130.1, read as the reverse complement.
TATTGATGTTTCATACCAATGTTATTTTGATGATGATCATAACATTATGTTGTTGCTAATGACTATCTTGTTTTAGTCTCATAGTTCATTTCTAGAATATCATTTCTGAAGACTAAACACTTGGTGCAAGGATGGACATCAAGTAGAGAAGGGCCAAAGCTTGGACTCAAGGGGTGCCAAAGCTTGGAGATGATGAGGAGCATCAAGGCATCAAGATTGAAGACTTAGAATCTAAGGAAAGCAATGTAATCCATGTAATATTTCCTTTATTGCTTTCTCTCTCATTTGAGTCTAGGATAATGTAATACCTCGATAGATGGTCTACTCATACATGCAAATGCATTTAACCATCTTAGTGAGCCTTAAGATTATCATAGAATCCACCCCAATAAGCTCATCTTGACCAAAGACTCATTTGGAGTTTCCTGTTCTCTATCAGTCACCTGCTGAAGGATTCACAGTCGACTGGGTGATTTCCAGGCGCCTGTCGATCCTTCTACAGTCAACTGTGATGCACGGCTCAAGTCAACTTTTCTATTGACTCTACTTGAGCTTTTCGCATCAGTCGACTGATGCTCAGTACAGTCGCCTGTATATTTACAGTCGTCTGTGAATTGGTCAACAGTCGTCTGAAAGGTGTAAGTGCAAAGACTGCATCTTTCTGTTTTTCTCCATCTCCTGCAGCAGTCGACTGATGAAGGATTTACAGTTGCCTGACTATTTTATATTCGACTTTATTCTTGTCATCAGTCGCCTGTATGCATACTGGGAGAAAGAGTGCAACTCTCTGTTTTATTCCATCCCCTGCAGCAGTCGCCTGCTTAAGGTTTTACAGGCGCCTGTCCTGTTTACAGTCGACTGTAGTGGCTCAGATTATATCCGTTGGATATTTTCTAGCCGTTGGACAGTCGACTGTCATTTGTTCATCAGTCGACTGTCAGTGACATTTCTGCCCAGAAACTAGACGTTGCAGCTTTATGTTTCTAGCTGTTTCCTTGGGTTTTGAGGGTTTATTTAGGATTCCTATATATAGGAGAGGGCTGAGTTCATATGAACTTCTTGATGCTATTGCAAATCATTAGAGATTGATTAAGCCACTCTCAAACTCTCTCTTTTCCCTCTTTGAGCTCTCATTCCTCTTCATGCATTGAAGTCCACCTCAAGGGAAATCATCCAAGTGCTTTCAAGCAAATCTCAACACTTGGAGATTCTCTTCCATGTCTTGCATTCATCTATGAGTAAGCATCTCAAGGCATATGTAAGAGTATTTATTTTACTTGGTAATTCTTGTTACACTAATTCTCTTTGTGGGAATTAGTCTTTCTCTCTTTGTGAGAGTTTATCTCTTTGTGGGATTAGGATATTCTCTTTGTGGGAATAACTCTCTTTGTGGAAGTTTGGTGTCCTAGTGTAGGGCTAACCCTAATTCTCTGAGTGGGAGTTAGTAATTCTCTAGGTGGGAGTTTGACCCCTGTGTAAGGTTGGTTGGGTCCCTGTGTAGGGCAAAATCCTTTTGGTGAGATATCTCTTTGTGGGATTTGTATTCACTTCTCTTTGTGGGATTATAGTGAATATTGGTGTGGCTGGGTGTACCCAAGTTTGGGGAACCAGTGTAAAATCTTGTGTTTGCATTTGGATTGATTGTGTCAATTATTTCCTCTTGCAGTATTATTCCGTATTTGCAAGTTTAATTTTAATTGGACAATTTATTGCCATTACACTATTCACCCACCTCTAGTGTGTTGTTGTTAGTATTGCAAGGGTAAGGCGATCCTTACAATTGGTATCAGAGCGAGGTTATAGCATAATGCAACGATGGCATTCAATGCTTCATCCGCGTCTCATGAAGAAGGTCATTCAACCATTCGACCTCCGCTCTGCAACGGAACCACCCAAGTTGGAAGATCAGGATGATGATTTACATGGAGGGTCAAGACCTATGGGACATCACGGAGGTGCCATTTGAGAAGCCCACTACACCTGCGGCTTCAAGGACAAAGGCAGAGAAGGACTCGATCAAATTCAATGCGAGGGCTATGAATGCATTCCATTGCGTCCTCACTTCAAATGAGTTCAACCGCATCTCCATGTGCAAAACGGCCAACGAAATTTGGCATACGTTGGAGATTTCTCATGAAGGGACTTCGAAGGTAAAGAAATCTAAACAATGCGTATTTAGATCTAAATATGAGTTGTTTAAGATGTAGGAAGGTGAAAACATCTCGGAGATGTTCACAAGGTTCACAGAAATCGTGAACGCTTTGGAAGGACTTGGGAAAGTGATTTTCCAAAAGGATCGAGTGGAGAAGATCCTTGACTTGCTCACGTCTCAATGGGAGTCAAAGGCCAAGGGTATTTTGGAGTCTTACGACATGTCCAAATACACCGTTGAGGAGTGCATTGGGAATATCGTGGCGTACGAAGTAAAGCTTCAACACAAGAAGGAGATTCAACCATCGAAGCCCGAGAAGCCGGAGAAGCACAAGGGGATTGCATTCCATGCCTAAGAGGAGCCAATCAAATGGAGGAAGAAATTCCATCAAGAAGCTCCTAGGGAAGAAGATGGAGAAGATGAAGCTAGTGGAGATGAAATCTTGGAGATTGCCACGCAACTAAGAGCATTCCTCAAAAGCAAGCAAGGTAAATCTTCTTCAAAGTTTGCTTCCAATTCTAACAAGATTCCTACTTGTTACACTTTCAGTGGCAAAGGTCATCTCTCTATCGAATGCCCTTCTGGTGGGACCGGAAAGGTGCTCTCTCTCAAGCGCAAGAGTCCGTACAAGTAGTAAAATCTGGGAGTCCAGATGTCGAATCCACGGGAAGAAATCTGTTGCAACCACAATTCAAATCAAATAGAAATCCTACGAAAAGAAACTAACCACTTCACAAATGATGACGGTGATGGTGATGTGAACACGTGAACAATATAAACATAGAAATACGTGAGAACAAATATCTATAAAAAGTGTGCACATGGTATGGGTTCGCTAGGATCAACGATTCGTATTAATTTGGTTGATAGGTATAACGCAATGAATTCTCTTTTTGGGAGCAATTCACCGGAAAATACCCAATATAACTCAATGAATTCTCCTTTTGGGAGCAACTCATCGGAAGATGCCCTTTTGGGGGTTCAAGCAAAATATTCAAAAAGATCGTCGCTAAAGCTATAATACGATATGAAACTCTCTTTTGGAGAGATCAAAACTACGGTATGAAACTCCCTTTTGGGTAGATCAAATCTCACCCTTTTGGGGCGATCATCAACTAAATTAATTCTTTTGGAATCTAAAAAAGCCGATTTACGAACAAAGATTACAATTTTAGCGACGTTTAACGATTTAGCACATGGAATACAACCAAACTAACACAAATCATAGCTCCTAACTACTCCATACCAAGCACAATTAAGTTTTAGCTACTCATAATATCAGAATAAACAAGTTCCATAGACAAATACATCAAGATTATAGCAAAATACGGTAGAAAAAGCACTAATTAAGGAGTTTAAGTTAAGAATTCATCACCAAATATCCTTGAAAAGACATCAAAACTCTCTGGAAATAAGAAAATAGCCTCTGGAATTTTACAGAATTTTTCAGAGGGGAAATACGGCTCCTAGAGCCTCCAATACGCTCAAAATACGCCCCAATCTGCTTGAATACGCCCAAAAAACCCTAAATACGCTTATATAATAAGATTACGAGTTTACTGTGCTTATCGGGTTCCAAATCCGCTTCAATATCGCGCCCAAATGAATCCAAACCGTAGATCTGGGTCGGATCAAACGTAGGCCGTTGATCAAAAGCGGGATTGCACCTGAGATCGACACGTGGCCTTGCTTATTGGATCTTGCATACGCCGCGCCCGCTAAGTTTCGAATCCAGCTCGGAATTGCTCCGAGCCGTCGGATCGCGGATCAACGGCCAAGATGCCGCAGCTGTCGCCCGCTCGCCCTTCGAGTTTGAGATCGCGTCGGGGACTCTCATAGCCGTTGGATTAAAATCGGAGGGACAATAAATCGCCACGCCGCTGAGAGAATGCTGCTGCGCTTTCAAAATGCGGGGAAACTCGTGACCGTAGGATCGAAATCGGGCGCTCAGAATACGGCCACGTCGCCCGCTTAATCCTGCGCTAATCGCCGTTCGATCGGACATCGACCGTCCACGTAGCGCCACGTGTCCCCCTGAAGAAATTGCGCCCGCTCACTCTTGGCCGTTGGATCTTGATCCAACGGCCACTATAAATCTGCGTCGCCCCTTGACCTCAGCCGCAGGATCTGAGCGGGAATGGCTGAGTTCGCGCCACGTCGGCGCCAAGATTCGTGCCAACTTTATTTTAATTCCACTAAATAGTATTCTGCATTCAAAAATTCATAGAAATTAGCACAGATCTCAGAAAAATACAAATAAATATTCGTTGGAATCGTGAGATCGAGACCAAGCTATGAAAAATATAAAATGTGCATAATTATGTCGTTAAATGCTGTTTTGTTCTCAAATAGTGTGTTTTCTCTAATAAATAAATGTGTAGAAAATACGTATGAATTAGAGATAAATGTAGCGTCATGTGAGCACAAAATAGGGCTAAATGGGGGGTTAAATATGTAATATTGAACCCGAATCACACCCCCCAACTAGCGATTTGCTAGTCTCTAGCAAAAATAGCGATAAATACGGATGAGTAATAAAACAATAAGTTCTTTCAAATTGCTCATGGCGTGGCTCAATAATACGTATTCCAACATGATCTTGACCATCAATATACACATCCATCAACAAAATCAATCACATGATATTTTCTCTAATTTAGTGTGAATAAATAACATGCAAGCATCGTTTTGCGCAAGCGAAAGTATAACACGTCGTTATATCCTAGTTTTCGTGTTTCCAAGAAATTGGCCTATCAAAATAATCATTCAAGACATGGGTATTGAAGTTGCTTAGTATATTCACCATTTCTTTTCTTTTATTCGTTCCGCGTTGTTAACGGGACTAGTTTGGCCGGGCCCGGAGGAGCCAAGTCAACTACGACTGGTCAACCAGACTACTACGACCTTGGGGCCTCGGCCCAAGGATCTCACGGGCGGGCCGCGCTTCTCCACACATGACGAAGGCCCACTTCCACAATGGAGGAAATCGGGGCCCAAGTCAAGGAAACATTCGCCAAATATGGCAACCGTCCAAAGCCATCACTCTCTAGCCATCATGGCTCGGCTTAATGGCTCAGCTTAATGGCCCGACTTAAATGGCCATCACTCTCCAGCCATCAAGGCCCACCAGATATGGCAACCGCCCGAGTCCATCACTCCAGCCATCATGGCCACCTTCAGGACATTCATCTCCTCATCAAGATGGGCGCAATTAGTGGAGGTCAAAACTTCCCACATTTGCACGTCCCCATGAATGATGGCCATGATGTCACATCATGGCACATTATCAGGACGAGTCACCTATATGAGGGGAGGGTGGACATCATCCAAAGGGACCGCATCTCAGGTAACAAAACCTAAGGTACTCCATCAACGACCTCGTTCCCCCAATTCATCTCCTTCCTCCCCCGCTCGCGCCGAGAGACGCCGTTACGATCTCCTCACGAGTCGGACCGTCTCCGCCGGGCCTCCTTTCTCAGATCTCTATCTGACTTAGGCATCGGAGGGGATTTGGCCGGAACCAAGGTCCGGCCCCCTGACGAGCGTTCTCGTCTGCGCAGGTGGACAACAGATCAACGGGCCGAGGCTACCCCTCGCCCCTCTCCGACCACTCGATCAACCGGACAGTGAGGCTTCCCCTCACCGTCAGCCTGCCGTGGCCGAGCACGTCCTACCGAGGCCGAGCGTCCTAATCGGGTCCGAGACTCTCCCTCGCCACCCGTCGGCCGTGCATCTACCCGGGCGACTGAGGCTACCCCTCGTCCCCCTTCCAGCCGAGGCCGAGCACACCTGTCCAAGGCCGAGCGTCTCAACCAGGGCCGAGGCTTCCCCTCGCCCCTTTTGCACCGATTCGAAGCCCCCGAGGGACCCAAAGCGGGCCCCTTGACCACGTTGACCGGGTTCTCCACGGTCAACGCTTTGTAGTGAGAAAACACTCTGAAACATCTGGCGCCGTCTGTGGGAACGAGTCAACACCTACGTCAATACACATACAACGATGGCTCGTTCTACAACCTCTTTCTCTATTTTTAAGATGGATTATGATATTTGACTGAGCTAACATATCATTGACAAATACGTCTGTATTTGATCGGCCTCTCTTCCACTTTATATTTACTAAAGTGAGCAGGCCTACAGCTCGCATAATGGACTTCCACAGGTTGATCTAAATATGAAGAACTCTCAATGAATCCGCTGCCGCCCAATCGATGATGGCCTTCGGTGGGGTCCGGGCGATCAACACCCACCGAGTCCTTTACGATGCGGAGGCTCCGACCCAGCAAAGCCCTCGTCGAAGCTCGCCAAAAAGGCTGCCTTGTGGTTCCGACCCATCTTCTAATCTCCAAGCTCCGAGCTCTGATGGAGTTGTGCATTCGGTGATCACCTACGACACAGATCTGAGCTCAGATCCGATGTTCGGCCCAACGATGACAAGGGGCCGCCTCCAGAGTACGACCCCTCAGCGACGTCGATCTCCCTCTGATCGAGGACAGAGCGGACGGATCCGTCCGGATGACGCCGAGGTGGGTTCATGGTAGTCAGATCCACGGCCTCGAAGGTCAGACGCCATCGTCCGACCTTCGAAGGTCGGACGATACCCAGCTCATCGATCAACAGGGCAAGTCAAAGGGCTTCTGCGACGTTTGATCTTCTTCGAATCTCCGACCACCCCGCAGAGATCGAGGCCTGACGGAGCAATGGGTCGATGCCCGGAGCTGGGTCGAACGGCGAGAGTCGAGCGTCGGTCCTTCCTCAGGGAGATGAAGGGGGGTCGATCGTACTCCGATCAATGCCAGCCTTGCCGAAGCTCGAATCACCGGAGACCGTCATCTCTGACCACCTCACCGTCGATTTGTAGGGAAACACGGCTCCCCACCATCGACCCGTCGTGAGAGGCTCTGGCCCACTGAACAAACCGGGTCGAAAACCACCCTCCTGTCGCCGAAGAAGGAAGCCACGACCCCCAGGTCGACTGATCGAAGTTCCTCGACCCAGCCAAATACTGGATCTGACGAAGATCCTCCGTGCGAGGCTCCAGGCCCGTCGGACCCCCAACTGATCCTAAATGGCCCTACCAAGGTTCGACCCGTCGATGACTCCACGACTCCCTGCGGAGTGGGGTGCAAGCAAACCACGCCTCTACTGCAAGCGTCAATCGAACCGGACCGCCGGAAGCTCCGTTCGAGTTCAATCTCTGTACCTGAGTGCAAACCCGCCTCCGAGGTGATTGAGCCCTCCACTGCGAGCTTCACCACCGACGAGAGAGGCTCGGAGAGGTGCGACGCCGCAGTTCCCAGGCTAGCGAATTCTCCTCAGTGGTCTCCGACATCACCGAGGGAAGCACTGGAGAGTTCGACTTAATCGCTCTGGAGCAGGCCACGTCCCCCTCAACCGATCTCCTCAAAAGATCGAACGAAGACCAGCCCGGCCTAGCAAGGGGTCGTTCGATCTTGTCCTACCTCATCAGAAGACTGAACCGGGCTCACCATGGGACGAGCAGCCTAGCCGTGCCTCATCAAGCCGATTTGGGCATCGCCATGGTTCGACCAAGCTTGGGGATGCAAAAGATCTGAATTCACCGATCAGGGCCCAAGTTACATCTGGCACCCGTTCGATCCAGCATCGGCCGAGCTCGCAGCCAGCAAAAAAAGGTCAAACTGTCCTCTTCCCCCTTGCTAATCAATTGTGTGCTATAACACAACTGCAAGAGCTCTCTTAACAATTCTCCTCCCTTAAACTTCTTGCGAGATGGTGATAAAAAGCCACATCCTTCGGTTTCAACAAATGCCTCACAAGAAGCTTGCTACCATGGCCGCGACAAACACCGGAGAACACGGCGACCGGCATTGCAGCCTCGGCCAACCGAGGGAGAGGTGCAAGGAGTGCGTCTAGATCCAGGGACGGGCCAGGAAGATGTGGGGCTACGAGTGGCTTGGCAAGGCCGCCAAGGAGAATGAGATCTCGATCGAGTTCAGACAAGAGACAACACCAACGATCCTCGCAAGCGTCGGCCTTAGCCCCGACTCGGCCTTCATCAATGGCCCTGCCACCATCTCTGGCCATTGTCTCGACGTCCGGCCAACACCGTGCTGCCATCGTCAAACATATGGGCTGAGCTCCCACCACTGTGCCGCCCCTGCCGATCTACCTTGGTCGTGCCGCTGAACGGGCAAGAGCTGGAGCAGGAGCAAGGATCCGGACAAAAGCTGGAGCCGCAGCTGGAGTTGGAGCCGGAGCTGGAGCGAGGATAGGATCCAGACAAAAGCTGGAGCCGGAGCTGAAGTTGGAAAGGGAACGGGAGCTGTGTCTAGACGAGGCCGACCCATCCAAGAGGAGGCCGACCACACCAGTTCAACCGACTCAGGAGGAGGCCGACCAGACGAGTCCGGCCGCCTTGTCGAGTATCGGAGTCTCAACACCGAGCCACCTTGTCGAGCTTAAAAAGTTATCCACACAGCGACGGAGCTGTTGAACCAGTCGAGCTAGCAGACCTACCTCAGTCCGAGCCCGCTGACTTGCGCCGGCTCGATGAAATTTCCGACGGATCGAGTTTGCCACCTTTCTGGGCAAAACCGAGCTTTGGAGGGGGCAAGGATGACGTGCGTGTGGGGACACCGACTACCTCTGCCTTCCAAGCTCACTCAACAGCAACAGAGCAGAAACCGAGGCGATGACTTAAAACCTCCGCCTTCCAAGCGGACCAATACAACCTTCCAAGCAGACCAGTACAAGCTCTCCCAAACGACACTCCGTCATCAACACTTCAAGAGGCATCTCAAGATTCTTGAGCATCTCAGCTTCAAGAGTCGCCTGACCGGGGAGATGCTCGCCACCGAATGAGCGGATCGGTCGAAGGGTCGAGGCAACTCCCCCGGATAGCTGACTCACTCCTTCGTCAGCCGTAAGTCGAGGGGCAACTCCTCTCGCCACTGAACGAATCTCCATCGTCAGCCGTAAGTCGAGGGGCAACTCCCCTCGCCACTGAACGAATCTCCATCGTCAGCCGTAAGTCGAGGGGCAACTCCCCTCGCCACTGAACGAATCTCCATCGTCAGCCGTAAGTCGAGGGGCAACTCCCCTCGCCACTGAACGAATCTCCATCGTCAGCCGTAAGTCGAGGGGCAACTCCCCTCGCCACTGAACGAATCTCCATCGTCAGCCGTAAGTCGAGGGGCAACTCCCCTCGCCACTGAACGAATCTCCATCGTCAGCCGTAAGTCGAGGGGCAACTCACCTCGCCACCGAGCAGATCTCCTTCGTCGGCCGTAAGCCGAGGGGCAACCCCCCTCGCCACCGATCGGATCTCCTTCGTCGGCCGTAAGCCGAGGGGCAACCCCTCTCGCAACCGAACGAACGGATCGGTCAAAGAGCTGGGGGCAACCCCCCCAGTAGGCCGAGCACTCCTTCGTCGGCCGTAAGCCGAGGGGCAACTCCCCTCGCCACCGAACGAATCTCCTTCGTCGGCCGTAAGCCGAGGGGCAACTCCCCTCGCCACCGAACGAATCTCCTTCGCCGGCCGTAAGCCGAGGGGCAACTCACCTCGCCACCGAGCGGATCTCCTTCGTCGGCAGTAAGTCGAGGGGCAACTCCCCTCGCCACCGAACGAATCTCCTTCGTCGGCCGTAAGTCGTGGGGCAACTCCCCTCGCCACCGAACGAATCTCCTTCGTCGGCCATAAGTCGAGGGGCAACTCCCCTCGCCGCCGAACGAATCTCCTTCGTCGGCAGTAAGTCGATGGGCGACTCCCCCACGACCGAACGAATCTCAGGCTGACGATTTATCGTCCCCGGCCAAAATCCGCAAGACGGGCCAAAGTTTTGCAGAGAGTACAACTTCTTCCACATTATACTACATCTCCCGACCTCCACCTCAACAATGGTAGAGCTCAGAAGATGGGGGCATGTTAACGGGACTAGTTTGGCCGGGCCCGGAAGAGCCAAGTCAACTACGACTGGTCAACCAGACTACTACGACCTTGGGGCCTCGGCCCAAGGATCTCACGGGCGGGCCGCGCTTCTCCACACATGACGAAGGCCCACTTCCACAATGGAGGAAATCGGGGCCCAAGTCAAGGAAACATTCGCCAAATATGGCAACCGTCCAAAGCCATCACTCTCTAGCCATCATGGCTCGGCTTAATGGCTCAGCTTAATGGCCCGACTTAAATGGCCATCACTCTCCAGCCATCAAGGCCCACCAGATATGGCAACCGCCCGAGTCCATCACTCCAGCCATCATGGCCACCTTCAGGACATTCATCTCCTCATCAAGATGGGCGCAATTAGTGGAGGTCAAAACTTCCCACATTTGCACGTCCCCATGAATGATGGCCATGATGTCACATCATGGCACATTATCAGGACGAGTCACCTATATGAGGGGAGGGTGGACATCATCCAAAGGGACCGCATCTCAGGTAACAAAACCTAAGGTACTCCATCAACGACCTCGTTCCCCCAATTCATCTCCTTCCTCCCCCGCTCGCGCCGAGAGACGCCGTTACGATCTCCTCACGAGTCGGACCGTCTCCGCCGGGCCTCCTTTCTCAGATCTCTATCTGACTTAGGCATCGGAGGGGATTTGGCCGGAACCAAGGTCCGGCCCCCTGACGAGCGTTCTCGTCTGCGCAGGTGGACAACAGATCAACGGGCCGAGGCTACCCCTCGCCCCTCTCCGACCACTCGATCAACCGGACAGTGAGGCTTCCCCTCACCGTCAGCCTGCCGTGGCCGAGCACGTCCTACCGAGGCCGAGCGTCCTAATCGGGTCCGAGACTCTCCCTCGCCACCCGTCGGCCGTGCATCTACCCGGGCGACTGAGGCTACCCCTCGTCCCCCTACCAGCCGAGGCCGAGCACATCCGTCCGAGGCCGAGCGTCTCAACCAGGGCCGAGGCTTCCCCTCGCCCCTTCTGCACCGATTCGAAGCCCCCGAGGGACCCGAAGCGGGCCCCTTGACCACGTTGACCGGGTTCTCCACGGTCAACGCTTTGTAGTGAGAAAACACTCTGAAACACGCGTAACGCGCATCAAGCAACATTCGCAGAAAAAGTATAACTTGGATCGCTCCATCAAATGAGTGAGGTTCCGGTCAATGGCTCCCAAATCAGACGATAATAGGGCATTAGGCCAAAAAGGACCCCTCGGACTGTACTACTCGAGCCAACCAAGTTATTTCTTTAATAGCACATTTATTCATTTTTTTTCTCATTCATCTCATTTTTTTCTTCTTTTGTTTTCTTTTCTTCATCTTTTTGTAAGCAACTCAAAACCCATCAACATGAATATAAACATTAATAACAAAGGCCAAATTCCTCTTCAACTTGAAAACTTTCTAATAAATCGTGTATACTTAAGCTTTTTCATCACATTAGCATGCATGAGATAAATTCAAACTATTTCGAGATATTAATCATGAAAATTGAAAATTTTCATGAATAGCATATTAACGGCAATTCCATGAAGGAAAGATAATTAATCAAGCCATAAACAATTTTTAGAACACAATTAATGTATAATCATCCGCATTAGAGGCATATGAATGAGTTTTAAAATGATGAGATTCGGTGATTTATTCTTCTCAAAAAAAATCCTAAGGTCTCATACACACCCCCCAACTAAAGATGGACATTGTCCTCAATGTCGGAAGAGGTACGAGTTTATTCAATCAAGCAACCTGGAAAGCATATAAAAACTACACTACTGGAAAGAACACACCGTGATCAAATGGCGGATCCCGAATCTTTGATGGTGGAGGAAGTTGTTCAATTTGCTCCTTGCGCTCCTCGGCGATTATTCTTCCTCCAACGACTAAACTGGATCCCGGCAACGTAACTCCCAGCATCTCTATAAGATGTCCACCTGTATCCTGCAAGAGATGAGTCACGTCAATCCATTTTAGCTTAAAACTCTTCGAAATAAAATTATTCCAAATGTAGTCATCAAAATACGTGAAAGAAATTAAAATAAGTTGACGACTACTCCCTGAAAGGTTTGCACTACTCTCTGTACGATGTTCGATCGTTGGAGAGAGGGGTAAATGATTTTGGGATAGAACTGGAGGAGGGCATGGTTCTGGCTCCATGGCGATAATCTCAAAACCCTTGTCCCTAGCTGTCTCCTCCTCTCGTTCATCCAAAATTGCTAGCTCGTCCTCTCTTTTGCACACACTTTCTGCCATGTGGATATTTTTATTCGTGTCATCAACGTGACATGGCTCGCTCGATATTCCTGCAATAGAAGATGAACTCGTATTAGTTTCTTTAAATTGAGTTTCAAAATAATTATTTTCTTCTAAGCAAGCGGCAATCAAATTAAGATCTTCAATAGATTTTTGAATCTGCCGACTCCGAGCAAGGAAATTCTCCTGGAATTGATGGGATGTGGCCTCATGTGTCTGAATAGTCTGGTAAGCTTCCTCTTTCAAGGATTGTAAAGGTACGTCTACGCTTTGCTCTTCTTGATCGAGGCACGAAGGCTCCGTTGAATCGCTCTCTGAAGTCTCTTCCACGGTTTCTTCGTTTTCTTGCAGAGACTCCATGTATTCCCACGCCGCTGTCGGCGTCATGCCTCCCAATAATTCCTGCAGCTGCGATTGTAGTCCATCTAGGAAGAACGCCATAAGCTCTTCATTTGTGTACCCATGCTGCGGATAGCTCGATATAATGTCTGTGAACCTCCTCCAGGCCTGAAAGAAAGTTTCACAGTCAGTTTGAATAAAATTAACAATTTTGAGCTTTTCCATTCTATGTTTGTGTGCATTTGCATACCGTGCATCATACAGGTTGTTTGTGCAATAGAAGTTCATATATTCCATTTTGAAATAAAATAAAAAAAAAGTTTATGTACAGTAAAGTGGAAAGATCTCATCGAAGGTCCTCTAAATGAAATAAAACGTAGTCACAAACCATTCCTCCCCGGCAACGGCGCCAAAAACTTGGTGGGACCGGAAAGGTGCTCTCTCTCAAGCGCAAGAGTCCGTACAAGTAGTAAAATCTGGGAGTCCAGAATCCAGATGTCGAATCCACGGGAAGAAATCTGTTGCAACCACAATTCAAATCAAATAGAAATCCTACGAAAAGAAACTAACCACTTAACAAATGATGACGGTGATGGTGATGTGAGCACATGAACAATATAAACATAGAAATACGTGAGAACAAATATCTATAAAAAGTGTGCACATGGTATGGGTTCGCTAGGATCAACGATTCGTATTAATTTGGTTGATATGTATAACGCAATGAATTCTCCTTGTGGGAGCAATTCACTGGAAAATACCCAATATAACTCAATGAATTCTCCTTTTGGGAGCAACTCATCGGAAGATGCCCTTTTGGGGGTTCAAGCAAAATATTCAAAAAGATCGTCGCTAAAGCTATAATACGATATGAAACTCTCTTTTGGAGAGATCAAAACTACGGTATGAAACTCCCTTTTGGGTAGATCAAATCTCACCCTTTTGGGGCGATCATCAACTAAATTAATTCTTTTGGAATCTAAAAAAGCCGATTTACGAACAAAGATTACAATTTTAGCGACGTTTAACGATTTAGCACATGGAATACAACCAAACTAACACAAATCATAGCTCCTAACTACTCCATACCAAGCACAATTAAGTTTTAGCTACTCATAATATCAGAATAAACAAGTTCCATAGACAAATACATCAAGATTATAGCAAAATACGATAGAAAAAGCACTAATTAAGGAGTTTAAGTTAAGAATTCATCACCAAATATCCTTGAAAAGACATCAAAACTCTCTGGAAATAAGAAAATAGCCTCTGAAATTTTACAGAATTTTTCAGAGGGGAAATACGACTCCTAGAGCCTCCAATACGCTCAAAATACGCCCCAATCTGCTTGAATACGCCCAAAAAAACCCGAAATATGCTTATATAATAAGATTGCGGGTTTACTGTGCTTATCGGGTTCCAAATCCGCTTCAATATCGCGCCCAAATGAATCCAGACCGTAGATCTGGGTCGGATCAAACGTAGGCCGTTGATCAAAAGCGGGATTGCACCTGAGATCGACACGTGGCCTTGCTTATTGGATCTTGCATACGCCGCACCCGCTAAGTTTCGAATCCAGCTCGGAATTGCTCCGAGCCGTCGGATCGCGGATCAACGGCCAAGATGCCGCAGCTGTCGCCCGCTCGCCCTTCGAGTTTGAGATCGCGTCGGGGACTCTCATAGCCGTTGGATTAAAATCGGAGGGACAATAAATCGCCACGCCGCCGAGAGAATGCTGCTGCGCTTTCAAAATGCGGGGAAACTCGTGACCGTAGGATCGAAATCGGGCGCTCAGAATACGGCCACGTCGCCCGCTTAATCCTGCGCTAATTGCCGTTCGATCGGACATCGACCATCCACGTAGCGCCACGTGTCCCCCTGAAGAAATTGCGCCCGCTCACTCCTGGCCGTTGGATCTTGATCCAACGGCCACTATAAATCCGCGTCGCCCCTTAACCTCAGCCGCAGGATCTGAGCGGGAATGGCTGAGATCGCGCCACGTCGGCGCCAAGATTCGTGCCAACTTTATTTTAATTCCACTAAATAGTATTCTGCATTCAAAAATTCATAGAAATTAGCACAGATATCAGAAAAATACAAATAAATATTCGTTTGAATCGTGAGATCGAGACCAAGCTATGAAAAATATAAAATGTGCAGAATTATGTCGTTAAATGCTGTTTTGTGCTCAAATAGTGTGTTTTCTCTAATAAATAAATGTGTAGAAAATATGTATGAATTAGAGATAAATGTAGCGTCATGTGAGCACAAAATAGGGCTAAATGGGTGGTTAAATATGTAATATTGAACCCGAATCACCTTCTAACCCCACCAAAGACACTTATAAGGGTAAATGGAAGAAGAATTGGAAATGCAAGTACAAGTTCAAGAACCAAAAGAAAGGACTTGTCGGCACTTTTGATGACTCTGATGAGGACACCTCAAGTGATGAAGAAGAGGATGATAAGGAGCGAGCTCATATGTGCTTCGAGGCTTTTGATGATTCTTCATCAATCTCCTCGAGTTCAAGCGTTGAAGAGGTGGAGGCATGGCTCAACCCCAACAAGGAAATGTGCTTCATGGCAAAGGGGAAAGAGTCTTCGTCAAGCTCTAGCGAGGATGAAAGTGATGAGGAAGTTGAGGAGGAGAATCTATCCTACGAGGAGCTCGAATACCGCTTCAACGTGGTCTCCAATGGGGCAAGTAAGTGCATCGACTCATATGCTAAATTGAAAGCTAAATTTAAAAATGTTATGAGTAGGTTGCATGCCTTAGAATCTACTCGTGTAAATGACAATGATGCTTTGCATGTTTGTGACACTAGTGAGAGAGACACACTTCTCTCTCAAGTTAAGGATTTGAGCATTTCTAATGAAAAATTATTAGCTCAAAACCTTAGCTTAGAAACTCGCATTCAACAACTTACGTTGAAATGTTGAGAGGAATCACGTAAGCTTAAAAGCTTTGTGTATTCTAGGGATTCACTCCACGATTTGCTTGAAAAACAACATCCGGTAAATCATATAGGAGGTTTGGGATATATCCAAAATGTGGTACCCAAACCTACCTCTAATTCTTCTTATGGTGCAAATACAAGAAATATTGCTAAAACACATAAGAAGAATCACCATGCCTTCTTGTATAACAATAACACCAACAAGAAGCATGTAAATCACAGGGTGATGATGAAGAATGAAAACTCTTCATTTTTTGCTAAGAAGCAAAATCCTCATTCTATGCATGCCAAGATATTCTTTTCTACACCTAAGCATGCCACATCCACCCCTCTTGCAAAGGCAAAACTCTTGCCTAGGAAATCCTTGAGTTTATGGATTCCCACTAAGGTTAGTGTGCAAGAAAGGGATAGTTACATCAACTCTCTAGTTAGAGATGTGATCACCTCATGTGATTACATTAGGAAATCAAACTCCTCTTGGGTTTGGTTCCCTAATGTTTAGGTTCCTCACACATATGCATATTGTATGGGTATTGTGCTTAAATGTTTTTTTAGCATACCCATTGTTTGTGTGTGTTTCATGATTTTGAAAATATTTTCAAATTTATTTCTTTTCATGAAAATGGGAATCTTGGGGAATACATTGACATGCATGCATTTGTTGATCCATATGTATGTCAGTGGGGGAGTTAATATGTTGTATGTTTAAAATTATTTTAAAACATATTTTGACTCTCATTATGGGGTGTCTTTGAGATCATTGTTTCACAATTGGTGGCTCAATTGATTAGTTTGGTCTCAAACTAAACCCCTTAGATATTGCCAACATGTTTCATGTTACATCTTCTTTTTGGCAATATCATTGTGTATCATTGAAGCTTGATTTTTCCATATCTATTGCTTTGATACATTTTAGGCCCATGGCTCCAATATATGTATATCAATTGGTAAAGAGCATTATCCAAGATTCATTGTCTACAATTGGTATTACCTCAATTGTTAGAGATTGTTTATCTTCTACTTTACAATTGGTATTAGATCCTAGAAGTCAAAATTTGACCGTTTCTATGATCTAGGGGAGCATGGGATAGTGATTGATACCCACTAAATTTTACAAATTTGGTATCATGCATCTCCTTATATCTTGCATATTGTCACATCTTTGGTTAAGATGCAAAGGGGGATATTATTGATGTCCACCTTTTTGACGATGTCAATGGGGAGAGATATATGCATTATGTAATAATTCTTGTATTTTATACATATGCATTTGGGGGAGATATATCTTTAGGGAGAGATATATGGGATTGTATAAACCATTCATGTTTGCATGATATTGTCTTTTGCTATTGGTTTATGTAATCCATGTCTACCTATTATATGTCACCATGTTGTCTCATTATTTCATTTGGTATAATGAGTATTAACTAATGTGTATCTCATTTATACTTGGTGCATATAAGTAGGGGGTGCTCATTAGCATTGTGCTTTATTTATTTATGTTTTACATAATGTGTGTCATCATAAAAAAGGGGAGATTGTTGAGTATTGGTGTTTCATACCAATGTTATTTTGATGATGATCACAACATTATGTTGTTGCTAATGACTCTCTTGTTTTAGTCTTATAGTTCATTTCTAGAATATCATTTCTGGAGACTAAACACTTGGTGCGAGGATGGACATCAAGTGGAGAAGGGCCAAAGCTTGGACTCAAGGGGTGCCAAAGCTTGGAGATGATGAGGAGCATCAAGGCATCAAGATTGAAGACTTATAATCTAAGGAAAGCAATGTAATCCATGTAATATTTCCTTTATTGCTTTCTCTCTCATTTGAGTATAGGATAATGTAATGCCTCGATAGATGGTCTACTCATACATGCAAATGCATTTAACCATCTTAGTGAGCCTTAAGATTATCATAGAATCCACCCCAATAAGCTCATCTTGACCAAAGACTCATTTGGAGTTTCCTGTTCTCCATCAGTCGCCTGCTGAAGGATTCACAGTCGACTGGGTGATTTCCAGGCGCCTGTCGATCCTTCTACAGTCGACTGTGATGCACGGCTCAAGTCAACTTTTCTATTGACTCTACTTGAGCTTTTCGCATCAGTCGGCTGATGCTCAGTTTACAGTCGCCTGTATATTTACAGTCGCCTGTGAATTGATCAACAGTCGTCTAAAAGGCGCAAGTGCAAAGACTGCCTCTTTCTGTTTTTCTCCATCTCTTGCAGCAGTCGACTGATGAAGGATTTACAGTCGGCTGACTATTTTACAGTCGACTGTATTCTTGTCATCAGTCGCATGTATGCATACTGGGAGAAAGAGTGCAACTCTCTGTTTTATTCCATCCCCTGCAGCAGTCGCCTGCTTAAGGTTTTACAGGCGCCTGTCCTGTTTATAGTCGACTGTATTGACTTCATCAGTCAACTGTCGTGGCTCAGATTATAGCCGTTGGATATTTTCTAGCCGTTGGACAGTCGAATGTCATTTGTTCATCAGTCGACTTTCAGTGACGTTTCTGCTTCAGAAACTAGCCGTTGCAGCTTTATGTTTCTAGCTGTTTCCTTGGGTTTTGAGAGTTTGTTTATGGTTCCTATATATAGGAGAGGGCTGAGTTCATAGGATCTTCTTGATGCTATTGCAAATCATTAGAGATTGATTAAGCCACTCTCAAACTCTCTCTTTTCCCTCTTTGAGCTCTCATTCCTCTTCATGCATTGAAGTCCAGCTCAAGGGAAATCATTCAAGTACTTTCAAGCAAATCTCAACACTTGGAGATCTTCTTCCATGCCTCACATTCATCTATGAGTAAGCATCTCAAGGCATAGGTAAGAGTATTTGTTTTACTTGGTAATTCTTGTTACACTAATTCTCTTTGTGGGAATTAGTCTTTCTCTCTTTGTGGAGTTTATCTCTTTGTGGGATTATGATATTCTCTTTGTGGGAATAACTCTCTTTGTGGGAGTAACTCTCTTTATGGAAGTTTGGTGTCCTAGTGTAGGGCTAACCCTAATTCTCTGAGTGGGAGTTAGTGTTGGAAACAACGATCTAGAGTTTATGGTTTGATGATGACAAACAGTTGTGAACGATCTGATGTGTGTGTTAAGTATTTGCAGGAGTGGCACGGACATAAATATCCAAATGATGGCCAACTCAAAGAGATGGAACGTGCGACTAATTTGCGGAAGGACTTGGTCAATATGATAGGAATGAAGAGACAATCAAATGGTTTGATCCATATTTACAAGTGCTCACACAAGATCAAATCACACAAGATTCACTCACGCATGAGTGATCAAAAGAAAATAAACCAACACACAGTGCACTCACGCATGTGATCCAAAAAATGGAATCAAAGAGTTTTTTTTATCACACATGTGCACTCACGCATGTTGATTTAGTTTCATTGGCTCACATTATCTTTGCATTGGCTCACATTATCTTTGCATTGGTGTTTAAACACAAAAAACAATTATTAGCAAGAGCCTGCCGAATTACATAAGCCCAATGCTGCCGAATTACATAAGCCCAGGCCATTTTGTATCAGTGCACAAAAAAAAGGGTGCTGGCCGAAAATAGGCGGGTCTTCCCATTTGAAAACTCAATGCACAGGTACCCTTCATTTGAATAATCAAAAAAATACATTTGAACCTTTGACCCATAATAAAGAGGGATCCAATCAAAATTCCAAAAGCCCTAGCAACTAATAAGAGGAGAGAGAGGAGTCAGCCGAAAAAAAGGGCTTCATTATAAAACAATCTCCAAGCGCCCTTGGGAGCTGCCGCACGAAAAAAAAAGAGGAGCCGCATCTTGAAGAGGCAAAGCCGAATTTTTTTTAAGGGAGATTTTTGAGTGTGCATGCAAATCATCAAGTTAATTCAAGGCTCTTCCTCTTGATCTAAAAGCACTAAATTTTTGATCCCATAAAATTCTTGAAGAGCCTCTAGCATATTCTCCATTGCAAAATACAAAAACAGCCGAAAGTAAGAGGAGCCTCTTTTGGTTTTTGCCTTGAAGCCGTTAGCCTCTCTGTCTTCCCCTTAAAAATTCTCCAAGCACAATTTGTTTTTTGTTTTGCCCTGAGCTTTACAAATCTCCGAGGTGCTGCCGAAATATTTGAAAGGCATCTTCATTCAAATTTTTTTCATAGAACCCTTCCTTTTTGTTGGCCACCGGTCATATTTATTAAGGGCCGAACTTCATCAAAATAAAAACACAGGGACCAAGAACTCCAAGCACAGGGCTGCCGAAGTCTGTCTTTGCCCCTCTTGTCTTTGATAATCTCAAAAGGGGAGTACTCTGTTTCTCTGTCTTTGCAAATTCCAGGTTGTCGCAAGTTGATATTTATTTCTCTCTTTGTTTTGTTGGCAGCCGCAAGATTCAAAGAAGCAGGACAAAAGTTCTCAAGTGCCGCAAGTATCATCGGGGGGGAGCCGAACAATTGAGGGGACATCAGAGACTACATCTACGTCAGACGAGATCTGACCCATGCTGATTGACGAGGACATCGCCGCTACACAAACTGAGATTCCTAAACTCTATTTATCATTATTTTGTGTAGTTGTTGTGTTAGATCCTCGTAGGGGAAACTTTACATCTTTGTTACTTTTTGGGGACCTGACGACTGTGGGAGTCGTCACGGAGGGAGAGTATCTGACTAGATTGATAGTGTAGAGCACATGGTGTGCATATGAGCTAGGTGAGAGTAGATTTGGGATCTTGACTCATTGTAGCTGTACTTGATTACATATCTATCTAGTAGTTGCTTTCGGGGGCTGGAGTAGGTCGTGGGGACGACCGAACCAGGGTATATCTGTGCGTATTCTGTGATTGCTATTTTATTGCCCTGTCTGTGCCTATAACTGCGTGGGATTGTTCGTGGGTTGCACGAATATTTTTATTAGCCTATTCACCCCCCCTCTAGGCTACGATCCAGATCCAACAAGTGGTATCAGAGCCAGTTTAGAGGATCTAGTCTAGATTTTTAGATGACCATGAATATATCTGATTGTGCTTTTGCTGAGGGTCAGTCTATAGCCCGTCCACCTAAGTTTAACGGTGTAGACTTTGCATATTGGAAGGCTAGGATGAAAATCTATCTAGTGACTGTAGATTATGATGTGTGGGATATTGTTGAAAATGGTTATAGTCTACCCACTATTAAAATTGAAGACACTGTTATGAATATGCCTAAAGACAAGTGGGATTTAGCTGATAAGAAACTTTATACTCTTAATGGAAAAGCTATGAATGCGCTTATATGTTCTCTTGATAAATCTGAGTTTAATCGTATCTCACATTGTCTAACTACGCAGGAAATCTGGCATACTCTGGAGGTGACACACGAGGGAACATCGCAAGTGAAGGAATCCAGACTTGCATTGCTGAGCACAGAATACGAGAGCTTCCGCATGCTACCAACAGAATCTGTGAAAGAGATGTTTGCGAGGTTCACGGACATCGTCTACAAATCCAGTTCCCTCGGTAAGCCATACTCTAGCCATGAACAGGTACGAAAGATCTTAAGGGTGCTACCAAGCTCGTTTAGGCCTAAAGTCACCGCTATTCAAGAAGCTAAGGACTTATCAATAATGAAAGTGGAGGACTTGATAGGCAACCTGATGTCACACGAGCTTGAGTTGCAGAGTATAGAAGCCAGAGAGAAACCTGAAGAGAATGCCAAAGCTTCCACACCATTAGCTCTTCAAGCTAACGACGACGATCTTGATGATGAGCAAGCCCTAATGGTCAGAAACTTCAGGAGATACATTCAGACTGATCAAGGAAGAGCTGAGATGGGAAAAAGGTTCATTCGTTCTAATAATTCTAATTTTGGTAGAAATTCCTATGATCAGAAAGCTATTAATAGAAGTGAATGTTTTAAATGCAGGAAGAGAGGGCACCACATAAAGGATTGCCCACAACAACACACAGCTCAAGTTGCAAAAGGAAAAACGAAAGTGCTGACGTGGGACATGGATAGCGAAGCTGAGGAGGAGGATGAGGAACATGAAGCCCACTCCTGCATGGCATTAATGGCCAAACAAAATGAGGTAGGATCTCCCACTAAAGCTGAATTGTTAGAAATCTTGAAAGGAATGCAAAACACTATTAATGAGCTAGAAGCTGATGTGGATAGTTACAGGAATGATAACTTTGATATGCAACAATCTGAGTATGACATGTCTAAGGAAATTGAAAAACTGAAAACTGAAATTGTTGCATGTAACGCTACAATTGACATGTTAAATAAGGAGAAAGCTAGCTTGCCTGAAAAAATTGATTGTCTTTCATGTCCCTCTTTATTAAAGGATATTAGCATGTATAAGCTAGATAAGACAAAGCTTGAAGTTGAAAATGAATTGCTCTCTGAAAAGATTAACATGCTAAATCTTGAACTTAAAGAAAAAGTGAGGGATTTTGAAAAGAAAGAAGAGGAAAACAAGCAAGCTTTCATTAGTAAATGCACTTTGCTTGTGAACGAAAATGATCATTTGAAATCCAAAGTTGCTAGTTTAGAATTGTCATTAAAGATATTTTCCATTGGTAAACAAAATTTGGACATTATACTTGGAAATCAACTTTATGGCAATAATAGACGAGAACTAGGATATGGTTCTAAAAATGTTGAAAAATCAAACTATAGAAAAGTTCACATTGAAACAATAAAAGTTGGAAATTGTCATGCAAAGTGCTTTACATGTGGATGCGTTGGTCATACTTCACATCATTGCAAATATAGGAACAAAAACATTAAGTTCAAACAAATATGGGTTCCTAAATCTTTGATGACTAACGTGAGTGGACCTTGTTGGATTCCAAGGTCACACACGACACCTCTTTTGTAGGTGGATGGAAATTTGACGAGGAGGGATAAATTGAATGTCTCATTATTTTTTAGCTCCTTAGTCAAACGGCGACGCGAAGGTATATCTCATTCTTTGAACTTAATGCATACCTTCATATCATTTTCTTTGTTGACATTTTTTTGTGTGCTTGGATTTCTTTTTTGTTTTTTGTTTGCTTGGATTTTTTAGTGTGTTTCTTAGTTCATTATAAAACCAAAAAAAATGAAAAAGACAAAAGGAAAAAAAAATGAGCTTATTGCATATCTTCCTCTTTGCATTATTCTAGTGATATAAATGAATGATGATCATATCCTTGTAGAAATTGTAGTATTATTATTTTTGGCTACATGCGTATGTTTTATCTCAATAATAGCCATGCCAAGTTCAATGCTTTAATAATATGATTTCTACACCTACTTTTACTTCCACGAATATTAGACTATGTCGTACTTTTGGAGATACTATTTATGAATATTGGAAAGTGAATGTAGGATGATTATTAACTGAAAAATCTAAGGGATATGATGTGATTTGCCATGAATAAAAATTGAGCACAAAACAAAGGAAATGAATGTGAAAAAAAATGAATGAAAATTGCTCCGTATGAAAAATGGATACAATTCATGGCAACCACACTACCCACGAGTATCCAACATAAGCTTTACGGGTAATCTTTAGCGTTGGTGTTTTTACTCGTCAAGCAATGTCACCCCCACATCTAAGAGTCCTTTTAGGCTATGCTTTGGGGTGTGATACCTTGAACTCATTTTTAATGAGGTGGGGAAAATCAATCCTATGTGATATAGAGCTATTTGGAAAATGATGGATTGGTTTTGGCTGAATTTGTAAAAGTATCTCCCT
Organism: Scilla litardierei; assembly: GCA_030789695.1. Taxonomy (NCBI): domain Eukaryota; kingdom Viridiplantae; phylum Streptophyta; class Magnoliopsida; order Asparagales; family Asparagaceae; genus Scilla; species Scilla litardierei. Next base: position 114,119,661 of record CM061130.1, on the reverse strand, counting down.
TTGTACGCCTATGTTTAATAACTGCACTTACACGATGGTGTAGACTTCTAATTATTATTATCGTTGGATTTGAAGTGCTAATTATAGAATGTCGACATGCAAATGCAAGTTATAATTAATAATGCTCTCTTTTTACATGTGCTATGTCTTTAATCTTCATGAATACTCTTTTGATGATGCCAAAGGGGGAGAAAAGTGCCTGAATAGATCTGTGGTATCAATGTTGGTTCAAAATACGGTATTATTGATTGAAGGGGGAGCATTGAAAATACATGAATATGGGGAGCTTGGAAAAGGGGGGAGCATGCTAATATATTGTGCATGCTAGAAATATATTGTGATTGCCTGCTTGTGTGCCTGAATATCATATATTATTTTGCGTCATGATGATATTGTTGAAAATCGTTAAGTGCAAATCTTTGTTGGTTTGTCATCATCAAAAGGGGGAGATTGTTGGAAACAACCATCTAGAGTTTATGGTTTGATGATGACAAACAGTTGTGAACGATCTGATGTGTGTGTTAAGTATTTGCAGGAGTGGCACGGACATAAATATCTAAATGATGGCCAACTCAAAGAGATGGAACGTGCGACTAATTTGCGGAAGGACTTGGTCAATATGATGGGAATGAAGAGACAATCAAATGGTTTGATCCATATTTACAAGTGCTCACACAAGATCAAATCACACAAGATTCACTCACGCATGAGTGATCAAAAGAAAATAAACCAACACACAGTGCACTCACGCATGTGATCCAAAAAATGGAATCAAAGAGTTTTTTTATCACACATGTGCACTCACGCATGTTGATTTATTTTCATTGGCTCACCTTATCTTTGCATTGGCTCCCATTATCTTTGCATTGGTGTTTAAACACAAAAAACAATTATTAGCAAGAGCCTGCCGAATTACATAAGCCCAAGGCTGCCGAATTACATAAGCCCAGGCCATTTTGTATCAGTGCACAAAAAAAAGGGTGCTGGCCGAAAATAGGCGGGTCTTCCCATTTGAAAACTCAATGCACAGGCACCCTTCATTTGAATAATAAAAAAAATACATTTGAACCTTTGACCCATAATAAAGAGGGATCCAATCAAAATTCCAAAAGCCCTAGCAACTAATAAGAGGAGAGAGAGGAGTCAGCCGAAAAAAAGGGCTTCATTATAAAACAATCTCCAAGCGCCCTTGGGAGCTGCCGCACAAAAAAAAAGAGGAGCCGCATCTTGAAGAGGCAAAGCCGAATTTTTTTAAGGGAGATTTTTGAGTGTGCAGGCAAATCATCAAGTTAATTCAAGGCTCTTCCTCTTGATCTAAAAGCACAAAATTTTTGATCCCATAAAATTCTTGAAGAGCCTCTAGCATATTCTCCATTGCAAAATACAAAAACAGCCAAAAGTAAGAGGAGCCTCTTTTGGTTTTTGCCTTGAAGCCGTTAGCCTCTCTGTCTTCCCCTTAAAAATTCTCCAAGCAAAATTTGTTTTTTGTTTTGCCCTGAGCTTTACAAATCTCCGAGGTGCTGCCGAAATATTTGAAAGGCATCTTCATTCAAATTTTTTTCACAGAACCCTTCCTTTTTGTTGGCCACCGGTCATATTTATTAAGGGCCGAACTTCATCAAAATAAAAACACAGGGACCAAGAACTCCAAGCACAGGGCTGCCGAAGTCTGTCTTTGCCCCTCTTGTCTTTGATAATCTCAAAAGGGGAGTACTCTGTTTCTCTGTCTTTGCAAATTCCAGGTTGTCGCAAGTTGATATTTATTTCTCTCTTTGTTTTGTTGGCAGCCGCAAGATTCAAAGAAGCAGGACAAAAGTTCTCAAGTGCCGCAAGTATCATCGGGAGGGGGAGCCGAACAATTGAGGGGACATCAGAGACTACATCTACGTCAGACGAGATCTGACCCGTGCTGATTGACGAGGACATCGCCGCTACACAAACTGATATTCCTAAACTCTATTTATCATTATTTTGTGTAGTTTTTGTGTTAGATCCTCGTAGGGGAAACTTTACATCTTTGTTACTTTTTGGGGACCTGACGACTGTGTGAATCGTCACGGAGGGAGAGTATCTGACTAGATTGATAGTGTAGAGCTCGTGGTGTGCATATGAGCTAGGTGAGAGTAGATTTGGGATCTTGACTCATTGTAGCTGTACTTGATTATATATCTATCTAGTAGTTGTTTTCGGGGGCTGGAGTAGGTCGTGGGGACGACCGAACCAGGGTATATCTATGCGTATTCTGTGATTGCTATTTTATTGCCCTGTCTGTGCCTATAACTGGGTGGGATTGTTCGTGGGTTGCACGAATATTTTTATTAGCCTATTCACCCCCGCTCTAGGCTACGATCCAGATCCAACAGTTAGTAATTCTCTAGGTGGGACTTTGACCCCTGTGTAGGGTTGGGTCCCTGTGTAGGGCAAAATCCTCTTGATGAGGTATCTCTTTGTGGGATTTGTATTCACTTCTCTTTGTGGGATTATAGTGAATATTGGTGTGGCTGGACGTACCCAAGTTTGGGGAATCGGGGTAAAATCTTGTGTTTGCATTTGGATTGATTGTGTCAATTATTTCCTATTGCATTTATTATTCCGCATTTGCAAGTTTAATTTTAATTGGACAATTTATTGCCATTACATTATTCATCACCCTCTAGTGTGTTGTTGTTAGTTTTGCAAGGGTAAGGCGATCCTTACAGGGGAGCACGTAAAGGTGTTCTCGAATCATAAGAGTCTGAAGTATCTATTCACTAAGAAGGAGCTCAACATGCGTCAGAGACGCTCGTGTTGGATCTGGATCCTAGCCTAGAGGGGGGGGGGGGTGAATAGGCTAATAAAAATAATTCGTGCAACCCACGAATAAGCACACGCAGTTATAGCAGCAACAGGGTAAATAAAAACAGACAGAGAGTACACAGCAGATTTACCCTGGTTCGGTCGTCCCAACGACCTACTCCAGCCCCCAAAGCAGAACTAGTATTGAATAGCGCAATAGGTACAAAACCACAAGTTAGAGCACGCTCAGAGCACCCTCTACGTCTCTACACTTTCCAGGCTCTCAGTACCCCACTCACTGTGTTTTCTCTCACTATCAATCCTAGTAATGCTTTCTACCAGCTAGTCCCAAACTAGCTGGATCCTACTTGTCTAGTCCCAACTAGACAAGTCCCAAAATAGTCACACAAAGATAGGTAAAGTTTCCCCTACGAAGATCTAGCAACTACTACACAAAATAATAAAAAATAGAGTTTAGAAAGCTCAGTTTGTGTAGCGGCGTAGTCTTCGTCAATCAGCATAGGCCAGAAGTCGTCTGGCAAGTAGTAGTGCCATGTCTCTATTCCCAACTCCTTGGATGATGATCTGAAAGTGTCGGCCTCTGATATGAACGAACTTTTTGTGGATACGGCTTCCTCTGAGGATTTGCACAGAGAAGAAAATCAGCCTGCTCTTTATTGGTGCATGTTCCCAGGGATCTGCAATCAGTTTGCTTTTCCCCTCTGACAGTGGCCGGCCTTTTGCTTTTGCTTCTCCAAAAAATTTTGCTCCACTTTTACTTGCTAATTATCTTGTTCAACTGCACACACAATGAGAAGAAAGTGGAGTTAATATTTGCATTAAAAAAACAAACTCACCTCTTTGCTTAGCCCGTTCATATGTCTTGTGTCATGTGCATTTGCAGCATCAAGGTCACCACGTGCAGATGCTTGGTGTTGAGTGATGCCACAAGATACCTCCTGGATTGTTTTGATTGGCTCTTAATGATGTGCCCCTCTTGATGATGGATGTGCCCCTCTTAATGATGTTTCGGCAAGTTGCAAAGAGACCACAAGGGATCAAATAATCCTGTGAATTTCGACGCCCCTTTGGGGAAACGAACAGCAACTCTTGATAATTATTTTAAAGGGCCGGCCTCTCCTGTGCTAATAAATTCGGTCTGCAAAGAGGAATTCTTTTCGTTGCCTGCGGCTGCCTATGCTTGGGTGAAGAGCTCTTGGAGAATGTTTGACTTCGTTGCTTTGAAAGATGCGGCCCTGCACACCAACACAAAACTAATGAGTAGAGAATCAGTAGGTTAATGAACATAAGAAAGAAAGCATGAAATCTTTATCCCCTTTTTTGTATGCCGCACGGAATGACTTTTGAGAGTGGGAAATATCAACGGCCGGCCTCTTTTTAATTTTTGTTGGCTCTCTCAAATCAATTGGTGCCTCTCTCTAAAATAATTCGGAAGCCTCCGTCGTTTGTGCCCCTTGATGATATAATCTCCTTTTTGATTGAGAAGCACAGCCGACACTTTGAATCCCCTGGGAAAATGATAGATCAAAAAATAGGCCGGCTCTTGGAGATATTTTTGAGAAAAGAAAGCACAAACCCCCACTTTTTGATTGGTCCCCTTTTTGAGTTGCGGCTTGATGATTCTTAAATATCAAAGAGATAAAACAAGATGCGGCAGATGGAATTTTTTTTGGAGAACAAAACATGAGTTGCGGTTCTCCAAAAAAAATAGAGGCTATTTTTTGTTGCCCTGACAAAAACGTGCAAAAGCGAGAAAGTGGCCGTATGGAATTTAGGTGTATGCCGCACCCTTTCAACCCTAGAAGAAGTTGGGTATATATAGGACAAGAGTTTCTTTTGAATATGGATGTATATAGGAGATTTGATTTGAATAAGTTGGGATTTGATAGCAATTCAAATTGGATATGAAATTGGAATAAATCTCTAATTGATTTAGCCAAATCCTAAATAGATTCCATCCCTCTACATATTGACCAAGTCAAGTCGCTTTGTGTATAGCAATTCCTCCACCGGTTGACTAAGTCATCACTTTGAGAATTACCGCTTTGCCATTCCTGAAACACACTTAGCACACACGTTAAATATAACAACACGTTTGTCATCATAAAACCAAAGATCCTAGATCGTTGCGTCCAACAATCTCCCCCTTTTGGTGATGACAAACCCATAAAAGATTTGAGCAATAGATATGTGTGTGAAGTGTGTTGAAGGGCGTAATGTAATATGATGTATGGATGAGTCATTCAAGCCTTACATATCATGCACAACAAATAGTAAATATAAAAGCATGCTCCCCCTTCTCTCAAGCTCCCCCTTCAACATTATTTTTCATGCGCACCCTTCAACAAATAATACCGACATCTACCGACATCAAATCTTTCTTTTCTTTCTCCCCCTTTGTAATCACCAAAAGTGGATTAATGAAGTCACAACACTGTTCCATGCAAAAATAAACCATTATTAAATGTAGCGTGCAATTTGCATGAGTTTTCCAAAAAATAGTCAATTCAAGCTCATAGAGTTTCATAACACGACTTCTCCACCTTTGTGTAAGTGTAATGATAGAGACAATAAAGTACAGGAGGAGATTCAATTTTAGAAAATCGACCAAATCAATCCACATTTTCCAATTTTCATGAATATCTCTAGGATTGAATTTTCCCACCTCATCAAAGATGAGTTCAAGTTGCCGAACCCCAAAACATGGCCTAAAAGGACTTTTAAATGAGGGGGGGCATTGCTTGACGAGTTATATACACCAACGCTAAAGATTACCCATTTAGCACAAGTTGGATACTCGCGGGTTGTGTATTAGCCATGAAGTGTATCCATTTTTCATACAGAGAAATTTTCATATATTTTTTTCATTTGCAATTTTTTTGCTCAATTTTAATTCATGGCTAAACACTTCATATCCCTTAGAAAATTCAGAATTTAATCATTCCTACATTCACTTTCCAATATTCTTCAAAAGATTCTCCAAAAGCACTAAAAAGTCAATTATCGTGAAAGTGCAAATGTAGGTGTAGAAGTCAAGTTTAAAACTTATGAGACATGTCATGGCTACTAAAAAGAATAACATCAGGTTCATTTAGCTACAACAATAATGAATTGACTTCTACAAGGGATAGATTTGATTATTCATACAATACCACTTAAGATAAATCATAAAGGGTATTCTTTTAAACTCATTTTTTTGTTTTTTGGTTTTCATATTTTTTGTTTTTTTAGAAATAAAAACATTAAAAATCATGCAAGCAAGCACACAAAACAAAATAAAAACAAGCACACAAAACAAAAATAAATCAAGCACACAAAACAATCTATGAAGGTATGCAATGAAATGCAAAGAGGGATAAAAAATATACCTTCTCGTCGCTATTTGACGAAGGAGCTAAAAGAATGAGACATTGAAAAATTTGCTCCTCGCCAAATCTCCATCACACCTACATGAAAGGTGTTAAGTGTGACCGTGGAATCCAACAAGGTCCACGAGTATTAGCCATTAAAGATTTAGGAACCCAAACTTGTTTAAACTTGATATTTGTGTTCCTAAATTTACAATAATATGAAGTGTGGCCTACACTATCACACGTAAAGAACTTTGCATATTTGTTCTTTGCAATAGAGGGTACATTGTGGAATTTCTTGAATATTTGCTTTTCAACGTTTTTCAGACCAAAACCAAGTCCTCTTCTATTATTGACATATAATTGATTCTCTAAAATAGTGTCCAACGATTGTTTTCCCATAGAGAATTTCTTAATGGCCAATTCAAGATGAGAGACTTTGGTTTTTAATTGTTTATTTTATTCCATAAGCATCGTGCATTTACTAATAAAAGCTCTCTTGTTTTCCTCTTCCTTCTTTTCAAATTCAATCATTTTTCTTTTAAAGTCATTGTCCAACATGCAGAATTTATCATTACGCTCTCTAATCACATAGTCTTTTTCAGTTTCGAGCTTAATCAAATCATGTTTAAGCATGCTAATTTGGTTTAATAATGAGGAACAAGAAATACAAGGAGCATTTTCATCAAAGCTTTCGTTTTCCTTCTTCATGACTTCAATATTATACTTACATGCATTAAGTTCAATTTTAAGTTTTTCCTTCTCTTTAATCACCTTATCATCTCTAACTTGCATGTCATAGTTCTGATTTTGGAGACATTCAATAGTGAACTCATGATCTACTATTTGATTTTACATTTCTTCACAAATTTTAAGAAGTTCAGCTTTGCTACCTGACGGTTTCTCATCTTGGATGCCCATCAAAGCCATGCAAGAATGGGCTTCATGTTCCTCCTCGCTTTCAGCTTCGCTATCCATATCCCATGTTAATACCTTCGCTTTTCCTTTTCCTTTAGCGAGCTGAGCAGTTTCATTTGGGCAATCCTTCATCAGATGTCCTCTTTCCTTGCATTTAAAACATTGCATTCTAGCAGTAGATTTCTGATCATTAAATTGCTTGGAAGAATTATTAAAGTTAGAACGATTAAACCTGGGTGCCATTTTGTTTCTCCCATGCTTGGTCTTGATGAACTTTCTGAAGTTCCTCACCATTAGCGCTATGTCGTCGTCATCATCTTCACTTTCGTCAACTTTCAGAGCAAGGGGCTTTATGTCTTTCTCTTTCTCCTCAGGTTTCTCTCTTGCTTCAACATTTTGCAGTTCCAGCTCATGGGACATCAAATTACCAATAAGGTCATCCACCTTCAATTGTGACAATACCTTTGCTTCCTGGATGGCGGTGACCTTTGGTCTGAAAGAGCTTGGCAATGCTCTTAGAATCTTCCTCACTTGATCGAGGCTATCATATGGCTTTCCAAGCGAGCTAGACTTGTAGACTATGTCGGTGAACCTCGCATACATCTCTGATATGCTCTCTGATGGTAGCATGCGAAATCCCTCGAACTCTGCACTCAAAAGAGACAGTCTAGACTCCTTTACCTGTGACGTTCCCTCGTGCGTCACCTCCAAAGTGTGCCATATCTCCTGCGCAGTTAAACAATGTGAGATTCTATTATATTCAGATTTATCAAGTGCACAAATAAGAGCATTCATAGCTTTAGCATTTAAAGAATAAGATTTCCAATCATTATCATCCCATTTGTCATTTGGTTTTTCAATCTCAACATTTTCTACTTTAATAACAAGCAGTTTATATCCTTTTTCAATTATTTGCCAAGCTTTGTAATCTACAGAAATGAGGTAGATTTTCATTCGATTTTTCCAATAAGCATAATCACCTCCATTAAACCTAGGGGGACGGGAAACAGACTGACCCTCAGTAAAAGCACTATCCATATGGTTATTCATGTTCAATCCTAGGCTAGATCCTAAAACCTGCTCTGATACCACTTGTTGGATCTGGATCCTAGCCTAGAGGGGGGTGAATAGGCTAATAAAAATAATTCGTGCAACCCACGAATAAACACACGCAGTTATAGCAGCAACAGGGTAAATAAAAACAGACAGAGAGTACACAGCAGATTTACCCTGGTTCGGTCGTCCCAACGACCTACTCCAGCCCCTAAAGCAGAACTAGTATTGAATAGCGCAATAGGTACAAAACCACAAGTTAGAGCACGCTCAGAGCACCCTCTACATCTCTACACTTTCCAGGCTCTCAGTACCCCACTCACTGTGTTTTCTCTCACTATCAATCCTAGTAACGCTTTCTACCAGCTAGTCCCAAACTGGTTGGGTCCCACTTGTCTAGTCCCAACTAGACAAGTCCCAAAATAGTCACACAAAGATAGGTAAAGTTTCCCCTACGAAGATCTAGCAACTACTACACAAAATAATAAACAATAGAGTTTAGAAAGCTCAGTTTGTGTAGCGGCGTAGTCTTCGTCAATCAGCACAGGCCAGAAGTCCTCTGGCAAGTAGTAGTGCCATGTCTCTATTCCCAACTCCTTGGATGATGATCTGAAAGTGTCGGCCTCTGATATGAACGAACTTTTTGTGGATACGGCTTCCTCTGAGGATTTGCACAGAGAAGAAAATCAGCCTGCTCTTTATTGGTGCATGTTCCCAGGGATCTGCAATCAGTTTGCTTTTCCCATCTGACAGTGGCCGGCCTTTTGCTTTTGCTTCTCCAAAAAATTTTGCTACACTTTTATTTGCTAATTATCTTGTTCAACTGCACACACAATGAGAAGAAAGTGGAGTTAATATTTGCATTAAAAAACAAACTCACCTCTTTGCTTAGCCCGTTCATATGTCTTGCGTCATGTGCATTTGCAGCATCAAGGTCACCACGTGCAGATGCTTGGTGTTGGGTGATGCCACAAGATACCTCCTGGATTGTTTTGATTGGCTCTTAATGATGTGCCCCTCTTGATGATGGATGTGCCCCTCTTGATGATGTTTCGGCAAGTTGCAAAGAGACCACAAGGGATCAAATAATCCTGTGAATTTCGGCTCCCCTTTGGGGAAACGAACAGCAACTCTTGATAATTATTTGATGGGGCCGGCCTCTCCTGTGCTAATAAATTCGGTCTGCAAAGAGGAATTCTTTTCGTTGCCTGCGGCTGCCTGTGCTTGGGCAAAGAGCTCTTGGAGAATGTTTGACTTCGTTGCTTTGAAAGATGCGGCCCTGCACACCAACACAAAACTAATGAGTAGAGAATCTGTAGGTTAATGAACATAAGAAAGAAAGCATGAAATCTTTATCCCCTTTTTTGTATGCCGCACGGAATGACTTTTGAGAGTGGGAAATATCAACGGCCGGCCTCTTTTTAATTTTTGTTGGCTCTCTCAAATCAATTGGTGCCTCTCTCTAAAATAATTCGGAAGCCTCCGTCGTTTTTGCCCCTTGATGATATAATCTCCTTTTTGATTAAGAAGCACAGCCGACACTTTGAATCCCTTGGGAAAATGATAGATCAAAAAATAGGCCGGCTCTTGGAGATATTTTTGAGAAAAGAAAGCACAAACCCCCACTTTTTGATTGGTCCCCTTTTTGAGTTGCGGCTTGATGATTCTTAAATATCAAAGAGATAAAACAAGATGCGGCAGATGGAATTTTTTTTGGAGAACAAAACATGAGTTGCGGTTCTCCAAAAAAAATAGAGGCTATTTTTTGTTGCCCTGACAAAAACGTGCAAAAGCGAGAAAGTGGCCGTATGGAATTTAGGTGTATGCCGCACCCTTTCAACCCTAGAAGAAGTTGGGTATATATAGGACAAGAGTTTCTTTTGAATATGGATGTATATAGGAGATTTGATTTGAATAAGTTGGGATTTGATAGCAATTCAAATTGGATATGAAATTGGAATAAATCTCTAATTGATTTAGCCAAATCCTAAATAGATTCCATCCCTCTACATATTGACCAAGTCAAGTCGCTTTGTGTATAGCAATTCCTCCACCGGTTGACTAAGTCATCACTTTGAGAATTACCGCTTTGCCATTCCTGAAACACACTTAGCACACACGTTAAATATAACAACACGTTTGTCATCATAAAACCAAAGATCCTAGATCGTTGCGTCCAACAATCTCCCCCTTTTGGTGATGACAAACCCATAAAAGATTTGAGCAATAGATATGTGTGTGAAGTGTGTTGAAGGGCGTAATGTAATATGATGTATGGATGAGTCATTCAAGCCTTACATATCATGCACAACAAATAGTAAATATAAAAGCATGCTCCCCCTTCTCTCAAGCTCCCCCTTCAACATTATTTTTCATGCGCACCCTTCAACAAATAATACCGACATCTACCGACATCAAATCTTTCTTTTCTTTCTCCCCCTTTGTAATCACCAAAAGTGGATTAATGAAGTCACAACACTGTTCCATGCAAAAATAAACCATTATTAAATGTAGCGTGCAATTTGCATGAGTTTTCCAAAAAATAGTCAATTCAAGCTCATAGAGTTTCATAACACGACTTCTCCACCTTTGTGTAAGTGTAATGATAGAGACAATAAAGTACAAGAGGAGATTCAATTTTAGAAAATCGACCAAATCAATCCACATTTTCCAATTTTCATGAATATCGCTAGGATTGAATTTTCCCACCTCATCAAAGATGAGTTCAAGTTGCCGAACCCCAAAACATGGCCTAAAAGGACTTTTAAATGAGGGGGGGCATTGCTTGACGAGTTATATACACCAACGCTAAAGATTACCCATTTAGCACAAGTTGGATACTCGCGGGTTGTGTATTAGCCATGAAGTGTATCCATTTTTCATACGGAGAAATTTTCATATATTTTTTTCATTTGCAATTTTTTTGCTCAATTTTAATTCATGGCTAAACACTTCATATCCCTTAGAAAATTCAGAATTTAATCATTCCTACATTCACTTTCCAATATTCTTCAAAAGATTCTCCAAAAGCACTAAAAAGTCAATTATCGTGAAAGTGCAAATGTAGGTGTAGAAGTCAAGTTTAAAACTTATGAGACATGTCATGGCTACTAAAAAGAATAACATCAGGTTCATTTAGCTACAACAATAATGAATTGACTTCTACAAGGGATAGATTTGATTATTCATACAATACCACTTAAGATAAATCATAAAGGGTATTCTTTTAAACTCATTTTTTTGTTTTTTGGTTTTCATATTTTTTGTTTTTTTAGAAATAAAAACATTAAAAATCATGCAAGCAAGCACACAAAACAAAATAAAAACAAGCACACAAAACAAAAATAAATCAAGCACACAAAACAATCTATGAAGGTATGCAATGAAATGCAAAGAGGGATAAAAAATATACCTTCTCGTCGCTATTTGACGAAGGAGCTAAAAGAATGAGACATTGAAAAATTTGCTCCTCGCCAAATCTCTATCACACCTACATGAAAGGTGTTAAGTGTGACCGTGGAATCCAACAAGGTCCACGAGTATTAGCCATTAAAGATTTAGGAACCCAAACTTGTTTAAACTTGATATTTGTGTTCCTAAATTTACAATAATATGAAGTGTGGCCTACACTATCACACGTAAAGAACTTTGCATATTTGTTCTTTGCAATAGAGGGTACATTGTGGAATTTCTTGAATATTTGCTTTTCAACGTTTTTCAGACCAAAACCAAGTCATCTTCTATTATTGACATATAATTGATTCTCTAAAATAGTGTCCAACGATTGTTTTCCCATAGAGAATTTCTTAATGGCCAATTCAAGATGAGAGACTTTGGTTTTTAATTGTTTATTTTATTCCATAAGCATCGTGCATTTACTAATAAAAGCTCTCTTGTTTTCCTCTTCCTTCTTTTCAAATTCAATCATTTTTCTTTTAAAGTCATTGTCCAACATGCAGAATTTATCATTAAGCTCTCTAATCACATAGTCTTTTTCAGTTTCGAGCTTAATCAAATCATGTTTAAGCATGCTAATTTGGTTTAATAATGAGGAACAAGAAATACAAGGAGCATTTTCATCAAAGCTTTCTTTTTCCTTCTTCATGACTTCAATATTATACTTACATGCATTAAGTTCAATTTTAAGTTTTTCCTTCTCTTTAATCACCTTATCATCTCTAACTTGCATGTCATAGTTCTGATTTTGGAGACATTCAATAGTGAACTCATGATCTACTATTTGATTTTACATTTCTTCACAAATTTTAAGAAGTTCAGCTTTGCTACCTGACGGTTTCTCATCTTGGATGCCCATCAAAGCCATGCAAGAATGGGCTTCATGTTCCTCCTCGCTTTCAGCTTCGCTATCCATATCCCATGTTAATACCTTCGCTTTTCCTTTTCCTTTAGCGAGCTGAGCAGTTTCATTTGGGCAATCCTTCATCAGATGTCCTCTTTCCTTGCATTTAAAACATTGCATTCTAGCAGTAGATTTCTGATCATTAAATTGCTTGGAAGAATTATTAAAGTTAGAACGATTAAACCTGGGTGCCATTTCGTTTCTCCCATGCTTGGTCTTGATGAACTTTCTGAAGTTCCTCACCATTAGCGCTATGTCGTCGTCATCATCTTCACTTTCGTCAACTTTCAGAGCAAGGGGCTTTATGTCTTTCTCTTTCTCCTCAGGTTTCTCTCTTGCTTCAACATTTTGCAGTTCCAGCTCATGGGACATCAAATTACCAATAATGTCATCCACCTTCAATTGTGACAATACCTTTGCTTCCTGGATGGCGGTGACCTTTGGTCTGAAAGAGCTTGGCAATGCTCTTAGAATCTTCCTCACTTGATCGAGGCTATCATATGGCTTTCCAAGCGAGCTAGACTTGTAGACTATGTCGGTGAACCTCGCATACATCTCTGATATGCTCTCTGATGGTAGCATGCGAAATCCCTCGAACTCTGCACTCAAAAGAGACAGTCTAGACTCCTTTACCTGTGACGTTCCCTCGTGCGTCACCTCCAAAGTGTGCCATATCTCCTGCGCAGTTAAACAATGTGAGATTCTATTATATTCAGATTTATCAAGTGCACAAATAAGAGCATTCATAGCTTTAGCATTTAAAGAATAAGATTTCCAATCATTATCATCCCATTTGTCATTTGGTTTTTCAATCTCAACATTTTCTACTTTAATAACAGGCAGTTTATATCCTTTTTCAATTATTTGCCAAGCTTTGTAATCTACAGAAATGAGGTAGATTTTCATTCGATTTTTCCAATAAGCATAATCACCTCCATTAAACCTAGGGGGACGGGAAACAGACTGACCCTCAGCAAAAGCACTATCCATATGGTTATTCATGTTCAATCCTAGGCTAGATCCTAAAACCTGCTCTGATACCACTTGTTGGATCTGGATCCTAGCCTAGAGGGGGGTGAATAGGCTAATAAAAATAATTCGTGCAACCCACGAATAAACACACGCAGTTATAGCAGCAACAGGGTAAATAAAAACAGACAGAGAGTACACAGCAGATTTACCCTGGTTCGGTCGTCCCAACGACCTACTCCAGCCCCCAAAGCAGAACTAGTATTGAATAGCGCAATAGGTACAAAACCACAAGTTAGAGCACGCTCAGAGCACCCTCTACGTCTCTACACTTTCCAGGCTCTCAGTACCCCACTCACTGTGTTTTCTCTCACTATCAATCCTAGTAACGCTTTCTACCAGCTAGTCCCAAACTAGCTGGATCCCACTTGTCTAGTCCCAACTAGACAAGTCCCAAAATAGTCACACAAAGATAGGTAAAGTTTCCCCTACGAAGATCTAGCAACTACTACACAAAATAATAAACAATAGAGTTTAGAAAGCTCAGTTTGTGTAGTGGCGTAGTCTTCGTCAATCAGCACATGCCAGAAGTCCTCTGGCAAGTAGTAGTGCCCTGTCTCTATTCCCAACTCCTTGGATGATGATCTGAAAGTGTCGGCCTCTGATATGAACGAACTTTTTGTGGATACGGCTTCCTTTGAGGATTTGCATAGAGAAGAAAATTAGCCTGCTCTTTATTGGTGCATGTTCCCAGGGATCTGCAATCAGTTTGCTTTTCTCCTCTGACAGTGGCCGGCCTTTTGCTTTTGCTTCTCCAAAAAATTTTGCTACACTTTTATTTGCTAATTATCTTGTTCAACTGCACACACAATGAGAAGAAAGTGGAGTTAATATTTGCATTAAAAAGACAAACTCACCTCTTTGCTTAGCCCATTCATTTGTCTTGCGTCATGTGCATTTGCAGCATCAAGGTCACCACGTGCAGATGCTTGGTGTTGGGTGATGCCACAAGATACCTCCTGGATTGTTTTAATTGGCTCTTAATGATGTGCCCCTCTTGATGATGGATGTGCCCCTCTTGATGATGTTTCGACAAGTTGCAAAGAGACCACAAGGGATCAAATAATCCTGTGAATTTCGGCGCCCCTTTGGGGAAACGAACAACAACTCTTGATAATTATTTGAAAGGGCCGGCCTCTCCTGTGCTAATAAATTCGGTCTGCAAAGAGGAATTCTTTTCGTTGCCTGCGGCTGCCTGTGCTTGGGCGAAGAGCTCTTGGAGAATGTTTGACTTCGTTGCTTTGAAAGATGCGGCCCTGCACACCAACACAAAACTAATGAGTAGATAATCGGTAGGTTAATGAACATAAGAAAGAAAGCATGAAATCTTTATCCCCTTTTTGTATGCCGCACGGAATGACTTTTGAGAGTGGGAAATATCAACGGCCGGCCTCTTTTTAATTTTTGTTGGCTCTCTCAAATCAATTGGTGCCTCTCTCTAAAATAATTCGGAAGCCTCCGTCGTTTGTGCCCCTTGATGATATAATCTCCTTTTTGATTAAGAAGCACAGCCGGCACTTTGAATCCCTTGGGAAAATGATAGATCAAAAAATAGGCCGGCTCTTGGAGATATTTTTGAGAAAAGAAAGCACAAACCCCCACTTTTTGATTGGTCCCCTTTTTGAGTTGCGGCTTGATGATTCTTAAATATCAAAGAGATAAAACAAGATGCTGCAGATGGAAATTTTTTTTTGGAGAAAAAAAACAAAACATGAGTTGCGGTTCTCCAAAAAAAATAGAGGCTATTTTTTATTGCCCTGACAAAAACGTGCAAAAGCGAGAAAGTGGCCGTATGGAATTTAGGTGTATGCCGCACCCTTTCAACCCTAGAAGAAGATGGGTATATATGGGACAAGAGTTTCTTTTGAATATGGATGTATATAGGAGATTTGATTTGAATAAGTTGGGATTTGATAGCAATTCAAATTGGATATGAAATTTGAATAAATCTCTAATTGATTTAGCCAAATCCTAAATAGATTCCATCCCTCTACATATTGACCAAGTCAAGTCGCTTTGTGTATAGCAATTCCTCCACCGGTTGACTAAGTCATCACTTTGAGAATTTACCGCTTTACCATTCCTGAAACACACTTAGCACACACGTTAAATATAACAACACGTTTGTCATCATCAAACCAAAGAACCTAGATCGTTGCGTCCAACAGCTGGGTCGAGCTCATGACAGATTATGACATTGACCTTCAGTACCATCCAGGGAAAGTCAATGTCGTACCTGATGTGTTGAGTCGTCTACCGACGGTGATGACGCTAACGACTCAGTGGATGTTGCATCAAGAGATCTGGGACATGGGTATAGAAGTAATTCTACCAGGGACGACTGCATCTTTGATGGGCATGCACATCCAGTCGACATTGGTGGAAAGGATCAAGACTGCTCAGATGGATGATGAGAAGCTGCAAAAGATCAAAGACCTGGTGATAGCATGCCAGACGCCAGAGTTTAAGATTCATGCAGATGGATCTTTGAGGTTTGAGGCCATGATCTGTGTACCGTCCGGTGCCATTAGAGAGAAGCTATTGGAGGAAGCTCACATCTCTCCATACTCTATACATCCTAGAGGTACCAATATATATCAGGATCTGCAACAGCATTACTGGTGGCATGGCTTGAAGAGAAACGTCTCACGGAGCGTGCCGAAATGTATTGTATGCCAACAAGTGAAGGTTGAACATCAGAGGACTGTCGGCTTATTACAGCCATTGCCCATTCCGAAGTGGAAATGTCAGCACATCACAATGGACTTTGCGACTGGACTACCCAAGAGTACGAAGCAGAATGACGCTGTCTGGGTGACTGTAGGTCAATTGACCAAGACATCGCACTTCATTAGTTTTAAAGTAGGCCAGTCTACAAAAGTGTTGGCCAAGAAGTACATGGATGAGATTGTGAAGCCGCATGGTTTTCCTATCAGCATTGTCTCGGATAGAGACACCAGGTTCACATCTCGTTTCTGGAGGAGCCTCCAGGAGAGCTTGTGAACCCACTTGAGCTTTAGTACAGCTTACCATCCACATACAGATAGCCATTCAGAGCGTACTATACAGATACTTGAAGACATGATGCGGACATGTATGCTGGACTTCAAAGGTTCAAGGGAAGACCTTCTCCATTTGGTGGAGTTTGCATACAATAATAGCTACCAGTCTAGCATTGGCATGGTGCCTTTTGTGGCACTGTATGGGAGGAAGTGTCGATCCCCCTTGAGCTGGGATGACGAAGGAGATCGAGAGTTGGTTGGTCCTGAGCTAATCACAGAAGCAGTGGATGTGGTTCGGACCATCAGAGAGAAGCTGCAGTTGGCTCAGGACATGTACAAGCATTTGGCAGATGCGAAACGTCGACACCTAGAGTTTCAGCCCAGTGATCATGTTTTTCTGAAGATCTCGCCCAACCGAGAATTGATTCATTTTGGTCGGAGAGGAAAGCTTAGTCCTCGATTCATTAGGCCTTTCGATATTCTGTAGATAGTAGGAGAGGTGGCCTACAAGCTTGCACTGCCCCATGCCTTGGAGGGAGTGCATAATGTGTTCCATATCTCGTAGATGCGTCGCTATGTGAGCGACCCTAGTCATGTCGTGGACTACTCGGAGATTGCAGTTCGTCCAGACTTGACATGAGAGCAACAACCAGTGGAGATCCTAGATCGACGCCAGGAAGTCTTCAGGAACAGGACAATTGATCTAGTCAGGGTGATGTGGCATCGCGACTTACCAGGTGAATCTACCTGGGAGCAAGAGGATGAGATGCGAGGATGTTACCCCTACCTTTTCCATTCACTTCACTGTAGAGAATTCCGAGGACGGAATTATTCTAAGGAAGGTAAGATGTAACGACCTACATTTTAAGTATGTTTGATTACGTGTGTGCCTGCATTTTGCTTCAGTCGTCCATGTGTTTTCGTCAGAGTGTTCTTTTCTTCTACATGTCAACGCGAACGCGCCTCTGGTTTTGGAATTTTTTTTCACCTAGCTTAACTAATTACTATTAACCCTAACTATTTACTCTAACCCATACTTAATTAAACAACCCCACACTCTTCAACGCCTCCCTTTGGTAGACGAGATCCAAAGATTTTGGATCTCAAACTTATTACATATTAAATCACTATCTCTTACTCTATTAAGAGGCCATCTTCATCTTTTCATACAGACTAAGCCCCTTCCCCTCCTCATTTGGCATCACACCCCCTCTCACGTTCTTCCTCTCCCCAGCTTAGAACTGTGTGCAGCCGCCCAGATCAGCTCCCCTGGCCGCAGACCCGCGCCCGACGGCCCAGGTTTGCCCTCCGCCGAGATCTGCGCGCGCCCCGTCTGGCCGCCACATCACACGCCCGCCTGGCCGCCCACAGGCCGCCCTGCCCCGACTGCCCCTTCCCATCCAGGCCAATCTCCCCCTCTCTGCATCAAAAAAAAAGAAAGAAACGAAAAGAAGATGAAGAGCCAGACGCAGGAAGAGGGTGAGAAAGAGTAGGTGATGGTTTATTTAAGTTATAATATTATAATATAAGTTTTAAGTTATATGTTAGTTATTAGTTATTAGTTATAAGTATATATACAGGATTAGTTGTATACTAAGTTTTTATAAATTAGTTTATATAAAGAGTTAATTTTATATTAAGTTATTATTTTCAGGATAATAAGTTAGTTATATGTTTTATTATATAAGTTTTTTAATATATTAGAAGTTTGTGTAGCTAACTCGCTTTGTAACACATGTGAACGCAGGTATCGCTACCGCTGATCGAACCATACCTTTCACGACACGCCGTATTGGTAACTCATTGTACCCTAACTATGGGTTTTAAAGACTATAAAGATGCATGCTAAACTAGTTTCATTTTGTTAGCAAAGTTCTCATTTGAACAGTTAGATAAGCTTGATAAACTATACCGTATTGTAAAAGACTCGATGGGACTACGTGTCGTATTTGACTGTGAAATGTGATAATCCAGAAATGACTCCTAAATTACAAATAGGATAACAGCACAGACACGTAGGGTTTTGGGGTAACTTATAATAGCGAGTGTGCGGGAGCGACTAGTTCGGGCTTTATTGTCCCAACCGAGTCTTTGCGACCCCTTCAAAGTTCGTCGATGACAAATTCACAAACGCAAATCACATATTATTCAACAGTATTGTATTGTAGCACAGTTTTGGTTTAACCTGGGTACGTGCACCTGTGGTATGATATGAACTCTTGGTTGCTCAGTGTACTCCGCATTATAAGTTATGATCTAGGCTCGGCATAGTTATACTCCTGTAACCTGGTCATCTTAATTAATGTTTCATTTTCTTGCTGATAAAGCGTGAATGTCGTAAATTTGCAAAGCTATGTTTCTGCTCTATTTCCATACCTTTATTGTACGCACTTTTACTTCTAGTCTCTGCCAAATTGCCATGCTTGCATATTGTTTTAATTTTCATGCTAGAGATACTTTGAGTTACGTCAGATCCTGACGACCCTTCTTTTTACGGTGGACCCACTAGATACCTCACAGGTTGACGAGGTGACACCTGAGTAGGCAGACACTGAGCTTGCGGTTGAGTTTGACTAGGAGAACGCTGTTTATTGAGAGTAAGTGTGAGAGTATTATGTTACCTTAAGTTTTTTTTTTCAGAGTGTGGCTTGGTGTGTATTTGTATTCAGACTGTATTTCCATTTCTGTATGATGATGGCTTGTAATAAGGTTGTATTTCATTTTCATGTATGAGTATTGGGCATATTTCTGCAACGGAGCATGTATTGACTTCATTGGTGCCTAGCAGGAGTTGCGCATGTTCCAAATAGTAACGGGCCCCGAGAGTGGGTCGTTACACTTCCTGTAAGTAAAGTTACTAAAATGTCCATTCTTAATAATATATAAAGTCGCCTGAAAGATATATGCTCGTTCTATTCTTCTTATTTTTGTTCTTTCATTTGAAATTATATATTTTATCTCTCAATCCAAATTGAGCATCGGATGAGTTAAAACCAGCTTCCCGACAACCTCGATATTGAGTCCCAAAATTGGGATGACCAATCGATGGATGGGTGGGAATATTTCACTCTTTTTTGGCTATGGTAGCGCCCATTTTCTTTGGGGATAAAGATGACGTAGCAGACACAAGGTGACCTTGATTTTCAGGTAAGAATGGGTAGAGAAAATGCCTGAGCCAATGTCCAAATACAAGGCGCCAGGTAGTTGAAGTAATGCATGACATACTCACATGAATAGCTCGAACGACCTTCAACCAAAGGGTACATATACCCGAAACCTTTACATGTGGATAGATATAGAATACCTAAGGGCACTAAGGAACATGGCAAATAGCATGCCCCAGATTCAGCTTGTTAATGCTCTTGCTGATTATGATATGCAACTTATAAACCTATTAAGGGAATGCATATCAAATGCATTAAAATCCATGTACCCTTGTATGGCATCGCAAATTGTTAAGGCCAAAAATGATCGAAACAATAATGATGCTGACATGGACCCTTTCTTGCTGGGTTAGAGTCTCGTCAGTCTGTTGAATGGACCCTAGATTAGTAGAACAGGGGTCGTTGAAAATTTGTAATTGACTTACGATGCTCGTTCGCCCCTCGAATGGATGGAGCCACGAATAATTTGAGGAGCACCTGAACGACCTTCCCGCTAATGAATGGCTATCGTATGAGCCTCCCACTGAATCGAGCCTCGATCGTCTGCACCACAAGGAAGCGTCGGGGGGGGGGGGGGGGGGGGGCGGATCTGGGTTCCGACCCATATCCCCTCCGATGCTTAAGTTAGATGGAAACTTAAAGGAGGAAGATTGGAGCTACCAAGATCGACCCACGGATACTTGTCCCGAGTCAAGTATCACAAGCTTTTTAGAGGAAGAAATGTTAGATGGAGTATAGAATGTCAGAGTATCGGATCTCGTACCTCCACGTTCCACTCCCCCTCCATATTTATAGACCTCATCAGTCTCTTCAGTGTCATTGAGAGGATAACAGTCACCCATTATGGCGCCATGATCCTCCCCCCTTAGTAGGAATAACCGTCACCCACGCCCCCATCATTTATGTGCTTCCTCTGGTCTCTTGTACGTTAGGTGGGAGTGCAACGGTCGAATGGCACGTGGGCTTTAACTGAGCTTGCTTCAGATTTCATTCGTGGGCTACGTGGGCTTTGGTCGCTCGCTAAACGAGCCCCCTCAAGTGTCGGCTCGATGATGCAACAATGGACCCCGTCGCTCGAGCTCAGACAGTTTGCATGTTGGGGTCAAACGACGTTACGTCACTGATCGCGTCCGGATATACACCCGGAAAACGACTTGTAGTTTTACCGCAAGGGCACGGTGTAGTGGCGAGCGGGTATCGAACTCAGGGAGGACAAATGACCATGTCTCTTTTCAATCACCTAGCTATCAAGAGAATCGAGAGTAGTTTGGGGTATAACAGTCACAATTGTTCAAATATCAAGAGAAATATCAATTTTAATAAAACGTCTAGGGATAGGGAATCCCCACTACGGACCTTCTCTCATCATTGTGATTCATAAGTTTCATTATTGCTAAGCTTGAATATAGGTGAACTAGTCGCAACTAAATGTAGAACCAAGCTCACGCTCTCGCGCTATTGCCGGTCTATAGCAAACCTAGGATAGGGCCCACTCTCGTGCAAACCCTAGCCTAAGCCGCTAGCGTGAAGAACGACATCATTTTTCAATCGTATTTCGAGTCCACTCTCGTGCAAACTCGAGCTACGACCTAGGTTGTGATAGTTCCTATCCGTCCAATCTCTTGCAAACGGATATGGGTATAGAATCACAATTAAAAATCCTAGCTTTGGTCCAATCTCTTGCAAACCAAGCCTAGGGAAATCCAATTGTCAATCTAAATCGAATATCTAGGCCTTCCTATCAATTAGGATCCAATCTCTTGCAAATCCCGATCGATATGAATTCATAGCTATCCATAATTAATCAATCACAACCTAAACCTAATCAATTCTAGCAACGATTCCACAAATTCATCACAATTTAGAAATAGGGTCCATAGGGTTCATCCCTACGCTCTAGGACGACGGCACTACTCACTAGACATCATGCAAATCTCAGAAAAATCAACAATAATATCGGCACAATTCATTGCAAAAGAGAAATAATGCATAAAAATAGAGTTTTCAATAGGAATAGACAAACCAATGCAGATGTCAATGATTTCCAGCTGAGAATTCACCAAAGAGTAGCCCTCAAATCCCTAAAAGAAAGTCTAAAAATTAATTATTCAAAAGCTCCCTAAAACTAGGGCAAAAACTGGGTTTAAATACCCTCCAAAATCGTCCAAAAAATCGTGCCAAAAATGCCCCTGCGCAGCCCAGAAATCACAACCCTAGCAGCAGGCGGAGCGCTTCACTCGGCCGAGTGACAAACCCTGTAAAAATACAGTAACTTCGGATGTTTCAGGGTCTGTCTTCGGGGGATGGCTCGGCCGAGTAGACTTATCCATTCGGTCGAGTGGCTTTATCGGTTGGCCGAGTGGGCTTCGACAGGATATCTGAAAATTACAGTAACTTCGGCCTTTCTCTGGACAATTTCCCTGTACCACTCGGGCAAGTGAGATTTCTCATTCGGCCGAGTAGGCTTTCTTTGTTCAGCCGAGTATACGCTGAAATTAACTCTGTGTGTGTATCCAATCTGGTCGGCCGAGTGGGACTTCTTGTTCGGCCGAGTGGCTGTTCTGCTCGGCCGAGTGATGTGCTGAAATGCCTATTTCTCTTCTTTTTGCCTCCTCATCGCTCCTATTGATTTCCTTCTTCTTCCGCTCATCCTCCATCGCTGATAAGCCCTCAAATGAGCCGTGGATGACACTCCTGAGTGCTTGCAAACCCCTTAATCTCAAAATCGCTTCAAATCGCTCCATATTTCCTAAAATACGATAAAAACAAGAAATAGTGGAAAGTATCGCAATATTGTCAAATAATCATGAAAACCGCGATATGGGCTATCGAAATGGCATGCAAACATGCAGAAAAAAGGTATAAAATATGGAGTGATCAAAATCCTCCAAGCTTACCTCTTACTTGTCCTCGAGGAAGATAAGTAAAAGGCGAACCCGACGGGAAAAATAATAAAAAGAGAAAACGGAAGAGATAGAAACTAAGGTAAGAAAGCAAAGAGAGAGATGCTAGATCATTTTCTTAGGACGTGGGCCTTGCTTACTCATATAGCATACAGCGAATATAAAACACCTGCCAAAGATTTTCATTTCGATATCACAATCATATGGATGCATTCAAAATAGAAAACCCGAGAATAGAAAAATAGTATGAAATATGGAATCGTTCTAGAATTAACATCGTCTGAAGCATCTAAAGCGGTATACATAATCATAGACCACACACTTTTCAATTGAATGCTTTCTATTTGGAGTATAAGAGATATCACACAATATGGATCAATAAGAATAGAAAGGTATGGGTTTCATGAAGTGCATACTAAGTATCAATTCCTGGATTTCGTAAAACTTTTAGTAATCTCACCGAGTATAGAAAATTACCTAGCTTAGGTTGTCATGCACAGTCAAGTAGTCACTCTCTCACACATCATTGGATACTCTCCCCCAAGCTTATGTATAAGCGTGGTGGCATAAGTAAATCAATAAGTATATTCCCCATTTTTAAAGCTCCAATAAAAATAAAAATAAAAGAGGGAAGAAAGAGAGAAAGAGTGTGATATGGGATCATGTATAAGCTTCTTTTCTCTTTTCTTTTCTTTTTACACTTTTCATTTTTTTTCGATGAAAAATATTGCTTGCATATATAATGATATCAAATCAAAGATTCAAATAATAAGAACAACGATACTTAGCTTTGATGAAGAACTTCAATCCAATTA
Source organism: Scilla litardierei (assembly GCA_030789695.1). Classification (NCBI taxonomy): domain Eukaryota; kingdom Viridiplantae; phylum Streptophyta; class Magnoliopsida; order Asparagales; family Asparagaceae; genus Scilla; species Scilla litardierei. The sequence continues at coordinate 114,096,271 of CM061130.1, read as the reverse complement.
CAAGCTTTTTTGATCCAAGAGGGGGCCTAGGGCATGGCCTAACCTCTAAAAAAGTCTTTAAGAAAATATATGGGAACTCTCCTCTAATGACAGCTACAAACCCCTTATATAGCCTCCCAAAACCCTAACAAATAAATTTTCAAAACCCCTCAAATTCGTGCCCAAAAACAGCCCTGGCCGCAACTTAAAATCTGGGCCCGTCGTCACTCGGGCCGAGTGAAAAAATGACTCGACCGAGTGGAAATTCCAGCATTGCAGCATCAACTTGCAAAATTTCTCCATATTTCATCCGACCTCCGATTGGCACGTTCTTGGCTGCGTTGGAACCGTCACGAAGTCTACTATCCATATAAAATATGAGAAAAATACTTTGAATGCTGAAATGATGGAAGATTTCAAAATAGTGGGAGACTGTCTGAAAATCTGGGCGCTCGTGTCTTCGGCATCACTCGGCCGAGTGGGATTCTTCACTCGGTCGAGTAGGGTCTTCTCTACTTGGCCGAGTAGGGTCTTCTGCGGTTCTCCAAAAATTCCAGAGAGTCTGCTTAGATCTCAGGAGAAAAACCCTGTAATACTCGGGCGAGTGGGCTTCTTCACTCGGTCGAGTGGGCTTTGCCATTCGGCCGAGTGAGTCTTCTCCAAATTCCAGTAAGTTGGCCTCTTCTCTGGAAGAAATCTCTGTAGCACTCGGGCGAGTGGGCTTTCTCACTCGGCCGAGTGGTCTTCCTTGCTCGGTCGAGTGAACATGGCAAATCTTCGGTGTGTATCTGTTTCACTCGGGCGAGTGCGGTCCATCACTCAGCCGAGTGAGCGGTCTGCTCAGCCAAGTGGGGTACTCTTGAGCTCTTTTCTTCTCCTTTTTGCCTCCTCGTCGATTCTATCAAATTCTTTCCTTCTCCACTCATCCTCTAGCGCTGATAACTCCTCAATAAGGCCATGAGCGATGCTCCGTTACGCGTGCAAGTCCTTTAAGCTCATTTTTGCTCCCAATTGCTCCATATTTCCTGAAATCCGACAAAAACAAGAAATAGTGAAAAGTAACGCAATATCATCGAATAATCGTGAAAATCGCAATATGAGCAATCGAAATGGCATGCAAACATGCAGAAAAAAAGTGTAAAATATGGACCGATTAAAATCCCCCAAGCTTACCTCTTACTCGTCCTCGAGGAAGATGAGTAGAGAGACGAACTCGGGAAATGAAAACAAAGAAAATAAAATGAAAGAAAAGAAAAGAATACGAAGTGGAAGGGGTTGCTAGATTATTCTCTTAGATCTCAAGCCATAAGCCACACATCACGATAAATATGAAAATACGAATCACATGCTCTAAAGATTTCATATCTTACTTAAACATGGTACTTGCAAGCTTTTAAGAACAACAAAAGGGACCCTCTAGATTCATACAATCAATTCATATCCACATCACGCATTTCATAGAATTTAATATACAATTCATTGGTGATGCACTTTTCAATCAAAAGTTATAAATGAAGCATATAAGATACACACCAAGCATGCAATAGAGAATAGAATAAGAGTCACGGCATTCACATATTTATTTCAAATCATGAAAAATCTCCATATCTAATATATTTTGCAAAGTCTAAGCATTATCGAATATTCCCATTCATACACGTCTCCACTCTAAGGTCACACTCACTCATTTGGTCAAATGAATTCACCCCCCAACATTAGCTTGAGGCGTCGCATCCAAAGGAATATAATAGCGGAAAATGGGATTTTTGCCTTGGGTTTCCCAAGTATTTTGTGGCTCCAATAATGAGATAGGGAAATATCTTCTTATTCTTTTTGAACTTTTTGTTTCTCATTTTTCTTTTTAGATTTTTGTAGGAGCTATATGATTTGTATTTTTAGATTTTGGCTCCTTTTTGGCTTTTTGGACTTTTTGGAGCTAACTTTTTCTTTTGTGGGGATTTTTGGGAAATAAATGCGATATAAGTAGCTTTAGGAGGTGAACCAAGTGACATGTAGAGAATAAAAAGATATGTGTGGAGAAGGAAATAATGTAACACTCGGTTCACTCTAAGATATGCACAAATGGTTCAATAAGATAATACTTCAACTAAAACTCATATGTAAGCATGGATATTCTCAATCATCTCAATAAAAAGCGAAGTCAAGTGATAAAGAGTACTTTCATATCAAGCATGCAACAGAAGGTGAATAAGATAATAAGGCAGATGCTTCCGTTATACAATTGATGCGTGAATCTTGGTGCACTTCCAACAAAAGCATACTAAACACTAATCCATACATTCAGTTTCAATTAATATCATGCATTCATGTAGAGGAATCATCAAAAGAAATAGATTTGCAAGCACATGTGAATAGCAAGACTATGGAATACTCTAAGTAGCATGGCAATGAATAATAAGCATCGTGATGGTTGCCAAAGCAATAAGAGATATCATCATACAAAATTCATCTAGCGGAAGAAGAGAAAAGGAAAATAAAGAAATAAAAATAAAAGAGAGGAAAGAAAGGAAAAACAAGCACATAACATGATGCATGAACACACATGAAAGGAAAATAAGGTGGAAAAATCAAAAAGATGATGCAAAATTTTTGAAAAATTCTAAAAAACCTAAAATAAAGTAAAAAATACAACTAATGCATCTAAATGGCATGGAAATGCACTCCCCAAGCGTAAACTTCACATTGTCCTCAATGTGATCATAATGGAAGAATATGAGGTGCAACGATAATAATAAGGGGGGTGAATGAAAAATGATGAAATGAATGACATGAAATCCTAATGCAACTACATGCAAATATAATGATGCATGAGAGCGCCTTCTCCCAAGCTTATACCAAACAAACCTATTCAAATGACTCGATCAAAAATGTCACGGCTTTGCTAAGCGAGATTGAGTCAAACAAATAAGAATGTGAGTATTCACTTGAAAGAAATGCTCGATGGGTGGTGAGCAAAAAGGACGTGACACATCAAAATATAAAGAGGGCAATTAATATATATAAAGGGTTTGGGGTGTAAAATTTTTTGTTAACGTCATATGAGGTGATATTTATTCAAGCAAATCTATACGGTCCTCTCGCTGTCGAGAGGATTCGTATTTATTGAAAGCATAAAAATTTCTACACTACTGGATTGATATCACCTATAGCAAAAGGCGGATCCAGTATCTTTGCCGGTGCAGGCAACTGCTCCAACTGCTCCTTCCGTGGCTCCGCCAGACGCATATGTCCACGGACTCCAACGAACTCCAGCAATGCATCCTCCAGCATTCCCACAACTCCACCTGTACCCTGCAGAGAATAGGATGCATCAGTTTGCCGCAAAAAATTCACCCTCGTAATAAAAGTATTCCAAAGAGGATCGTTTATAGAAATATATGAAATAAATAGTGGTGGACGATACTTCCCTGGAAATAATCCAATACTTTCAAATTAAGTATTTAAAGAAAATTCAATTTTAATTGTATTTTATAATGGTTTGTTAGGAGTCTTAAACTGATTTCAAAAATTTCCTATAAAAATATTTTGGAGTACCAGACTAGTTATGGAGTATTTTGGTAAGATCGGATTTCATCAAATACCTCTGAAAAATCTGTTAAAAATTCATTTTCGGATATTGCAGTTTTGGGTCAATGAATTTATTTTCTATACAAATATCTTCAAAACGTTTTCAAACTTGTACGGTAGCAATCCTATGATCATTTAGGGCTCCCCACATTAATTTCGTAATTTTCTGATATCATTTCAATAGAGAACCCGCAAAACCCCGCTTTCTAAACGTTTTGGCCAAAAACTAGTATCCCCGTAGTCCAAATCCCGTAACGGTCTTCGTATTCGCGATCCTCGTGACGATACGATCCCGTGGGTATGTTTTCGTAATTTTTCGGACACGTTTACTAGTAGGGGCATTTTCGTAATTTCGTTTTGTTAATCACCTTCTCTAATTACTTTTGGGATTTTGCTTATTATTAATTACATTTCTTATTACCCCCCTAATTACATTATTTAATCCTAACCCGTATCTACCCCCCCCACCCACTCTTTCCCTCAGCTAACCCCCCCCCCCGCAACCCCAACTACCCTATTTCTTAACCCTATAAATCAACCCCCATCTTCACGTTTTAACTCATAGTCACCCTCTCTGTATCTCTCTCACCCTCAACCCACACGCACAGTCCCCCCTCTTCATCTTTCGTTCGAAAACTCTCACCCCGAGCTCAATGCTTCTCCCTCCCTCTCATTTTTCGTTCGAAGCACACCCCAGGCCCCCGCTGATCTCTCTCTCCCCCGAGCTCGACTCGCCCACACACCCCTCCCCTGTTCCCCGCTTCAAAACAGAGCAACACCCCCCTCCGATCTCCGACGTCGGCAAGCCACACCATGAGCTCCGTCGTCCTACCTCCAGCCATCTCCAGCGAGGCGCCCACCCCAACACCGCTTCCCCCCGAGCTCCGAACACCGCTGCCGTCGTCACGGCCTTCGCCGCAAAGCCCGAGCAACCCCCGAGCGACGGTGATCGCCCTCCGTTCCTCGCCTATCCATCATCGTGCCCCCGCTCCTCCGTCATCGCCTCACCCCCGCTTCGTCACCGCTTGCACGGCCTCCCCAGTGCCGCCACCCGAGCTCCGACACTGCCGCCGGAGCCCTCCGCCTTGCTGTGCACCCACCGAGCTCCCCAGCAAAGCTAAGCTCTCCCCCGCTCTCGCTCGCTCGCCGTCGTCTCCTCGAGAGCTCGCTGCCACGGTCGACCGCCGCCACAAGCTGCTCCCCGCAGCCGCCGTGTCCGACGAAGCCCCCCGCTCACCGCCGAGGCCCCCTCCGCCCACGTCGCCCACCCTCTCTCTCCCCATGCAGCTGAAACGAACGAAAAGCAAGCGGTATAAATTCGAATGGCAAACTTGTAAATATAACGAATATTTCGTTTTTCGTAATTTTTATTAATTAATAAATGGGTTTTAAGGTTATAAATCCATAACTAATTATACAGGGTCCAGAAAAATGTGTGACTAGTCCCAGAAAATCAGAAACGTCGAAACGAATCCATTGGCGCTAGTTTCGTCGCGATCAGGCAAGTATATTTCTCACAGTGAATTTTTAAAGGTAAAACTTAAATAGGTTAAAATTCTTTTAAAATTCGTAGCTTGCAATTTTTACGTATATGTACGTCTGATAAAAATATATGTTACAGTACTTGTAAATACGATCGTTTTGACATCTTGTTTGCAAAATTCTGACGTACGGTTTGCCCGGAATAAATCTTTGAAGATATGTTGTAATGATAAATTCTTGTTTTAAAAATCCTTTTAAAATTCGTAATCTATGATTTTTACGTGCACTTACGTACGATAAAAATATATGTCGTAGTACTAGTGAATACGATCATTTTGACACCTTGTTTGAAGAATTCTGATGTACGGTTTGCTCTAAACAATTCCTTGAACATATGTTTTAAAAATCATTCTTGATTTAAAATTGCTTTTTGGCTATTTAAAGTTGTTTAAAAATTGTTTAAAAATCTTGAAAAATAACTACTAGTCTTAGAAAGTATTTTAAGCTAATTTAAACTCTTTTGCTTAGTTAAAATTAGATCTTACTCGTTCTTTCATCAATTTAAGTGATCTTTATGTTTTCTTCTAATTGCTAAATCGAATCGCAAAGTGGTGAACTTTTGTGAAACTATCGTACGGACTGTTGAAAACCGAGACTGAATTGACTGAAATGGAAGATGGAACTTCAACAATATTGAATGGAAGATGGAACTTTAACAATATAGAATGAAAGATGGAATTTCAATAATAGACAGATAGTACACGTTCTTGTGACCGACACTAGACTTGACCTGGGATTGGGGTAGTCTATGATCACAAGTGTTACAGAATGACTGGATGCGCCATACTAAATTACCTCCAACACATTACGGGGGTTAGAACCTTGACCGTTGCCATATCGGAACGGTGGGTAAGCCGCGGAGTTGCTCCCGTCGCAGGCTGCATGTTGGTTATCTCTAGTACTCTTGGACATGGACTTATCACTAGGATAGACTGGTTATTGACTATTGTTCTAACATCTTTTCTGCAGGTCGCTACAAGTGTGTTTATTAAATGCTAAATTGTCACAGGTTGCTGATAGTATTGCAAATTGTTATTGAAATTGCTACAGGTTGCAAATGGTATTGCAAATGGCTATCAATGATTTAATTGCTGCAGGTTGCAAATGTTTAACTGCTTTAACTGTTTTAACTACTTTAAACTGCTTTATCTCTTTTATTGCTCATTTGTAAATTAAGCTTATTGCTTGTCTTTAAGTGCATCATTGTTTAAATTTAAGATGTCCAACATTTTGGTTTTGAGATTATCTTGCCGAGTAAACCTCGCTGACGGACATTTCATTTTGTTGTTTTACGAAATGTCCGTCAGGTATCGATAGTGAGTTCTTTGAAGACACTACTGCAGGAGTCGAGCCAGTGCTCGAAGACTACGTGGAGTATCTACCCACGGAAGACTAGACTTTTACCTTCGCGTCAGCACTTTTATATATATTTGATAATGTAATTCGTGTACCTTGTTTGTATTGGCCATGCTAGGCCAAGTTGTATCTTAATTAATGTACACTGGATATGTATTAATGTTGTTTGAGCTGCTTCTTAAATTTGCAAGCAAGGATCTGCAATTTTTATACAGACGCTTAGTGTGTTTAAGCCAAGGAGGAAGAAAAGAAAAAAAAAGATTTCAAAGAAAAAAAAAAGTACTCCTCCTTGTTTTAAGCACATCGCGGACCCGCTCACGTCCCTCGCTCCCCGGTGGAATGGGAAGCGGGGCGTGACAGGTTTTGGTGGCGGCCCATGCAGGGTCGTCTTGCTTATGCAAATACTTTAAGATCGGTTTAAATGACATGAATATCTAAGTGTACAGCTAGAATAGATTTATTCTAACCTACCTTACCTCGCGGTTTGTTTTGAAGTTTGGCAGGTCAACCAGATACTCACAACTGATGGCGATTTGATTTTAACTTACCTTACATTGCGGTTGTTTTGAAGTATATATGGCAGGTCGACCAGATACAGACGACGTCACCAACAACGATATCTTGGGCAGCGTAAAGGAAATACCGGAAATTCAACCCTATATTCTCCACAAAGCTGCTGAACCGGTAATCACCAGTATATCTGAATCTTTTCCCTCTATGTCAATTTGACACCCATCGTCTTTATTGTCATTACTAGCATACTTTATCGTGCTGTATGTATTCGTCTTCATAACATGTCCACTTCTTGATTTGAAAGTTTCCTATTGCTTCTTACCACAAAATTCGCAACAAACTATTTCCATTGAACCTCATTACTTTTTGAACTCTTAAACTCTTGCTAGGAATTCGTGTTCCATTCTTTGTTATACCCTCCCTAGTAACCTTTTGCTAACCGTTATAGTTATTTTCATTGGTTGAACCATCTACCTTTCCTTCAGTTGATGATGGCACTCATATGAATGATGATCTTCCTTCAATGGGACCATGATACCGGTCAATGTGCTTGGCTAAAGTCTGTTGGATCAACCTAGCTAGACTGGGTGCAAGTGATCCTAGCTTAGTCACTTCCCTGGCCGTGTCCGCTGGACCGCAAGGACGTGAATCATGATTATGTGACATCATCGATCTTCATCATTATCACCTTCTCTTAGCTTGATGACCTTTCGATTGACCCTTCTTAGAATCTTTCCTTAGTCCCCTTGAACTCTAGTTATGGAGGACATCATTCGAATTTTGGATCATCAGAAGTCCGAGTTCAACCACTGAAGCAAATCGAAGGGCCACACTGCAAGCGACTGTCCTGAGAGGAAGTCTCAGCCCCCCAACTCCGCTCAGCAACGTCAACCAACAACAAGTGTACCAGCAGACTCGACAACAGGTGCTACCCCCAAAGACGCCAAGCTTGTACCATGACAGTAGAAGAAGCTGAGGCTACGGACCAAGTAAATCCCAGGTACGAGATATTCCACTAAGCTACTTACTCTATTATTTAGAGCTTGGACATGTTTCTTATCACTGTAACTGTTAAACCTCTGACTCCACGTTGGATGGTCGAGACCGCTGGCAGTTCCTAGCGGATGCCTCCAATGTTCTATTGTGATTTGTAGCCGAGGTCTTTTTGCTAAATCCATGGTGGTAGAGATGCCAACATTTGATGTTGTTCTTGGGATGAATTGGTTAAGGACATTTCATGCCACCTTTGACTGTTGTCAAAGGAGGGTAGAGTTCGAAATACCCGACCATCTTAAGTTCAAGTTCCTCCGCGGAAGCGAATAGAAGGATGCTCAGAAGTATTGGAGGATAGTGCTGGTGATTTGAGACGAGCCAACCTGACGTGCCAGCGTAGGTTGTTGGCGTCTTTTCATTTTGTGCTCGTATTTCTCCTCTAGCCCCTACTTCTATCTTGTACCCAATTTCTTTCCCCCAAGGGTTTGATTCATTTCCCACTGACCGCCTTTCCCCCTCTTTATTGCGTTCTGTCTGTTTCCTCTCCTCGAGCCCCGTTCCAGCCTAACACCGACGACTTCGGTGCCCCCCTTTTCTTTTTAAACCCATCTCCTTCCTCTGCAGGCCACCCCGTGGCCTTCCCTTTTCCCTCAGACATCACCCCCTCCTCCTCCCGGCCTCTTCCCCAAGCGAGCTCGATCAGACCTCGTGTCGCCACTCTGATCTCCGATCCGCCAGCCTCACCCGAAGATCCGCCAGCTTCCGCTTCGCTCCATCCCATAGGCCCCTAGCTCCCCCGCCATGGATCGTCAACCAGTCGCAGCCCTCGCCGCCGCAGATCGCCAGCCGGCCGATGGCCCACCAACGACCTTGGGGTCTGTTGGGCTTAGCAGCAACCCTCGCCGCCACCCTCGCTACCGCCGCTTGGCTGAGATCTTGGGAAGCCGTGATCCTTGGGCTTCTCTTGAGCTCTCTGCCTTGGGTCTCACCCGCGTGGAGATCCCGTTTAGGCTTCCCTCTTTGCGTCTACTCCTTTTGGTGTGCGGGAAAGCGTGTTTTTGGTTGTTCATTTGTTGGATGATGTTGGGTGTTGCGAATGTCAAGTATTGGTCTACGGAAGGAGTGATGGCGATGAATATTGGCATGATATTGGCCTTAGGTGTTGAAGTTGGATGTAGGCCTTGTGCTTGGCTCTGGATGAGAGCATGGATCCTGCCTTATTGTTGGATAGTATGAAGATTGACGGAAGAAATGCTGGCAGTGAGTACTGACTTAGAGTGTTGGCCTTGTACTTACCTTTGGGTGGTGATTTGGACGTTAGCATGTGGTTGGGCATTATGGAAATTGATGGTGTTGGTACCCGTGGATTAGTCGATACGTGCTATATGATGAGCGACATCTTTGATTAAGACCCGGTAGCACGAATAAACTATATGGTCTTCCATTTTATGTGGTTTAAATAGCTTGCTACTGGCTTATCACCTCAGGTTCCAAGTTCGATCAGATGGTGTCATCATAATAGCCCTCATTTTCATGTGATTATCTCACGTTAATTTTGGACTACTTGAGAAGGCATGGTAACTATTGTAGTGATACTGGTCGGGACTAGTTACGGGAACTATGATAATGTTAATACTTATTAGAAATATCTCTTGTTTTCTTGATGCCATTATATCACATTATATTTCATGCTATTAACAACTTATTTTCTAAATTGTAATCATTCGACTAGTTTTCCATTTTATCATTTATTTGTTTGAGCTTCTTAATAACAGTAATTATTTTATTTTATAAAGTTTTGAGAAATTCCGAGGACGGAATTATTTTAAGGAGGGTAGAATGTAACGGCCTGTATTTTCCAATACTTTCAAATTAAGTATTTAAAGAAAATTCAATTTTAATTGTATTTTATAATGGTTTGTTAGGAGTCTTAAACTGATTTCAAAAATTTCCTATAAAAATATTTTGGAGTACCAGACTAGTTATGGAGTATTTTGGTAAGATCGGATTTCATCAAATACCTCTGAAAAATCTGTTAAAAATTCATTTTCGGATATTGCAGTTTTGGGTCAATGAATTTATTTTCTATACAAATATCTTCAAAACGTTTTCAAACTTGTACGGTAGCATCCTATGATCATTTAGGGCTCCCCACATTAATTTCGTAATTTTCTGATATCATTTCAATAGAGAACCCGCAAACCCGCTTTCTAAACGTTTTGGCCAAAAACTAGTATCCCCGTAGTCCAAATCCCGTAACGGTCTTCGTATTCGCGATCCTCGTGACGATACGATCCCGTGGGTATGTTTTCGTAATTTTTCGGACACGTTTACTAGTAGGGGCATTTTCGTAATTTCGTTTTGTTAATCACCTTCTCTAATTACTTTTGGGATTTTGCTTATTATTAATTACATTTCTTATTACCCCCTAATTACATTATTTAATCCTAACCCGTATCTACCCCCCCACCCACTCTTTCCCTCAGCTAACCCCCCCCCCGCAACCCCAACTACCCTATTTCTTAACCCTATAAATCAACCCCCATCTTCACGTTTTAACTCATAGTCACCCTCTCTGTATCTCTCTCACCCTCAACCCACACGCACAGTCCCCCTCTTCATCTTTCGTTCGAAAAACTCTCACCCCCGAGCTCAATGCTTCTCCCTCCCTCTCATTTTTCGTTCGAAGCACACCCCAGGCCCCGCTGATCTCTCTCTCCCCGAGCTCGACTCGCCCACACACCCTCCCCTGTTCCCGCTTCAAAACAGAGCAACACCCCCCTCCGATCTCCGACGTCGGCAAGCCACACCATGAGCTCCGTCGTCCTACCTCCAGCCATCTCCAGCGAGGCGCCCACCCCAACACCCGCTTCCCCCGAGCTCCGAACACCGCTGCCGTCGTCACGGCCTTCGCCGCAAAGCCCGAGCAACCCCCGAGCGACGGTGATCGCCCTCCGTTCCTCGCCTATCCATCATCGTGCCCCCGCTCCTCCGTCATCGCCTCACCCCCCGCTTCGTCACCGCTTGCACGGCCTCCCCAGTGCCGCCACCCCCGAGCTCCGACACTGCCGCCGGAGCCCTCCGCCTTGCTGTGCACCCACCGAGCTCCCCAGCAAAGCTAAGCTCTCCCCCGCTCTCGCTCGCTCGCCGTCGTCTCCTCGAGAGCTCGCTGCCACGGTCGACCGCCGCCACAAGCTGCTCCCCGCAGCCGCCGTGTCCGACGAAGCCCCCGCTCACCGCCGAGGCCCCCTCCGCCCACGTCGCCCACCCTCTCTCTCCCCATGCAGCTGAAACGAACGAAAAGCAGCGGTATAAATTCGAATGGCAAACTTGTAAATATAACGAATATTTCGTTTTTCGTAATTTTTATTAATTAATAAATGGGTTTTAAGGTTATAAATCCATAACTAATTATACAGGGTCCAGAAAAATGTGTGACTAGTCCCAGAAAATCAGAAACGTCGAAACGAATCCATTGGCGCTAGTTTCGTCGCGATCAGGCAAGTATATTTCTCACAGTGAATTTTTAAAGGTAAAACTTAAATAGGTTAAAATTCTTTTAAAATTCGTAGCTTGCAATTTTTACGTATATGTACGTCTGATAAAAATATATGTTACAGTACTTGTAAATACGATCGTTTTGACATCTTGTTTGCAAAATTCTGACGTACGGTTTGCCCGGAATAAATCTTTGAAGATATGTTGTAATGATAAATTCTTGTTTTAAAAAATCCTTTTAAAATTCGTAATCTATGATTTTTACGTGCACTTACGTACGATAAAAATATATGTCGTAGTACTAGTGAATACGATCATTTTGACACCTTGTTTGAAGAATTCTGATGTACGGTTTGCTCTAAACAATTCCTTGAACATATGTTTTAAAAATCATTCTTGATTTAAAATTGCTTTTTGGCTATTTAAAGTTGTTTAAAAATTGTTTAAAAATCTTGAAAAATAACTACTAGTCTTAGAAAGTATTTTAAGCTAATTTAAACTCTTTTGCTTAGTTAAAATTAGATCTTACTCGTTCTTTCATCAATTTAAGTGATCTTTATGTTTTCTTCTAATTGCTAAATCGAATCGCAAAGTGGTGAACTTTTGTGAAACTATCGTACGGACTGTTGAAAACCGAGACTGAATTGACTGAAATGGAAGATGGAACTTCAACAATATTGAATGGAAGATGGAACTTTAACAATATAGAATGAAAGATGGAATTTCAATAATAGACAGATAGTACACGTTCTTGTGACCGACACTAGACTTGACCTGGGATTGGGGTAGTCTATGATCACAAGTGTTACAGAATGACTGGATGCGCCATACTAAATTACCTCCAACACATTACGGGGGTTAGAACCTTGACCGTTGCCATATCGGAACGGTGGGTAAGCCGCGGAGTTGCTCCCGTCGCAGGCTGCATGTTGGTTATCTCTAGTACTCTTGGACATGGACTTATCACTAGGATAGACTGGTTATTGACTATTGTTCTAACATCTTTTCTGCAGGTCGCTACAGTGTGTTTATTAAATGCTAAATTGTCACAGGTTGCTGATAGTATTGCAAATTGTTATTGAAATTGCTACAGGTTGCAAATGGTATTGCAAATGGCTATCAATGATTTAATTGCTGCAGGTTGCAAATGTTTAACTGCTTTAACTGTTTTAACTACTTTAAACTGCTTTATCTCTTTTATTGCTCATTTGTAAATTAAGCTTATTGCTTGTCTTTAAGTGCATCATTGTTTAAATTTAAGATGTCCAACATTTTGGTTTTGAGATTATCTTGCCGAGTAAACCTCGCTGACGGACATTTCATTTTGTTGTTTTACGAAATGTCCGTCAGGTATCGATAGTGAGTTCTTTGAAGACACTACTGCAGGAGTCGAGCCAGTGCTCGAAGACTACGTGGAGTATCTACCCACGGAAGACTAGACTTTTACCTTCGCGTCAGCACTTTTATATATATTTGATAATGTAATTCGTGTACCTTGTTTGTATTGGCCATGCTAGGCCAAGTTGTATCTTAATTAATGTACACTGGATATGTATTAATGTTGTTTGAGCTGCTTCTTAAATTTGCAAGCAAGGATCTGCAATTTTTATACAGACGCTTAGTGTGTTTAAGCCAAGGAGGAAGAAAAGAAAAAAAAAGATTTCAAAGAAAAAAAAAAGTACTCCTCCTTGTTTTAAGCACATCGCGGACCCCGCTCACGTCCTCGCTCCCGGTGGAATGGGAAGCGGGGCGTGACAAATCCAATATCCTCCCGTGCTGTGATAGCTGTCTCCATGGTATCCTCTCTAAGCTGCTCAGGTAAATCTAGATCATAGATGTGGACCTCCTCAACAGGCTCGTCAAACTGTGACACATCCAAACATACCTCCGATCCATAATCGTATATGCACTGCAAAAGGTATGACGTGTCAAAAATATCTGAATCAAAATAAATATCGAATGGAATACATGACTCAGAAATGGAGTGGGTAAAAATATCTCCCTGAGTGGGAGCAGTAGGCTCTGTGGGATAGTCCTCGACGTCAGTGGAAGGATGAGGTGGCTGCGGGAGCTCTAATGGAGGAGGATAGCGCTCGGGATCCTCATGAATGGCTGTGTCCTCGTCCCGATGTATGACCTCCTTTGTGATAAGCTCTGGCTCTGTGTGTATGACCTCCTCATCAATATGCTCTGGCTCGACAGTGTGCTCCTTTGCCTTCTCATCAACTATCAATGTAGGCTCCCTCTGGAATGGTGATGATGGCTGCTCATGTGTGTCAACTTGTGGGGATGTATCATGTGGATGAGAATGCCCACAAGCAATCCGAAAATATAGTCTATCCCCCTCAAGACTGACATGGATGTCCTCCTCAATTGTTTCTGCAGCTGAAACACGGTTCATAACAAAATTTGCAAATCGTCGCTCAAATGCATCACCTGCTGTAATGCTCTCTAAACCGGTGAACCTCACTGACTCCAAGAGGCCCTCCAATAATCTCTGAAATGCGTCCTCCTCTGGATGTGCACATGACTCAATTTCTGCTTCCTCTACTACCTCTTCGTCCATCCACTCTTCATATGCAATAGCTGTATCGTATGATATGGGATCGACGACGGCACGTTCTAGCTCTGGTAATATGATTGAAGCTGCTTCTTGTCCGTAAGATGAAGAAGCAGAACTGATATCTTTGGACATCCCTGCAACCTTAAGCATGAGCGCATTCATTTTTAGTACCATCTTCGCCCATTCCAATTGGGGGTTGCTCTTATCAAGCATGGCTTGTATTTCAATGTGGTATGCATGCATCTCATCAAAAAAGTTTTCTCCCATCTGAGCACTCTGATCAAAATAGTATTCTCCCATCTGAGCACTCGGATCATAATAGTATTCTCCCATCTGAGCACTCTGATCAAAATAGTATTCTCCCATCTGAGCACTCTGATCAAAATCTGTGGTCCACGTAGTATAATCCATAGCAACTGATCAACAAAGATAAATACCTGGAGAAAAATATCAGTGGCACAAAAGAATATAGAAATGATAATAATGGTGGCGGTGGTGAAAATTTCCTTTTGTTAAAAAAATTTCGTAGTCTAATCAACCTAATTGTGACAAATTGGCACCCAACGGGAAACACCTCCCCAACAACGGCACCAAAAACTTGACCGCGTCCAGATATACACCCGAAAAACGACTTGTAGTTTTATTGCAAGCGCACAGTGTAGCGGCGAGCGGGTATCGAACTCAGGGAGGACAAATGACCGTGTCTCTTTTCAATCACCTAGCTATCAAGAGAATCGAGAGTAGTTTGGGGTATAACAGTCACAATTGTTCAAATATCAAGAGAAATCGCAACCCTAGCAGCAGGCGGAGCGCTTCACTCGGCCGAGTGACCTTGTCACTTGGCTGAGTGACAAACCCTGTAAAAATACAGTAACTTCGGATGTTTCTGGGTCTGTCTTCGGGGATGGCTCGGCCAAGTAGACTTATCCATTCGGCCGAGTGGCTTTATCGTTCGGCCGAGTGGGCTTCGACAGGATCTCTGAAAATTACAGTAACTTCGGCCTTTCTTTGGACAATTTCCTTGTACCACTCGGGCGAGTGAGATTTCTCATTCGGTCGAGTAGGCTTTCTTCGTTCAGCCGAGTATACGCTGAAATTAACTCTGTGTGCATATTCGTTCTGGTCGGTCGAGTGTGACTTCTTGTTCGGCCGAGTGGCTGTTCTGCTCGGCCGAGTGATGTGCTGAAATGCATGTTTCTCTTCTTTTTGCCTCCTCATCGCTCCTATTGATTTCTTTCTTCTTCTGATCATCCTCCATCGCTGATAAGCCCTCAAATGAGCCGTGGATGACACTCCTGAGTGCTTGCAAACCCCTTGATCTCAAAATCGCTTCAAATCGCTCCATATTTCCTGAAATACGACAAAAACAAGAAATAGTGAAAAGTATCGCAATATTGTCGAATAATCATGAAAAACGCGATATGGGCGATCGAAATGGCATGCAAACATGCAGAAAAAGGTATAAAATATGGAGGGATCAATCGCATTAATGGGGCACGACATTCGAGGAATTAAAACTAGTGTTTTAGGCACCAAAGCGCCCGCTTTTCTGATTTGGATGATTCGCCGGTTCGAAATCCAAGATACTAATAGGCTCGGATCTCCGATACGTGTCTCAACACGTTGAGGTCGTTTTGTCGAAATAAGACAGTTTCGAAGGAAAAAGTTGAATCATCATCTTCATCGTTCCTAATTTAGATTTTCTCCTTTTGGAAATGGCTTCGTCATCCGTCCATGTCTCTGGGAGGAGCTCGGCTTCTGTCGTGCAGAAGAATAAGGAGGAAGCCGTGGTGCCCAGCCTGATCGCCAACCAAATATCCATAGTTGGAGCTGATCAAATCCCCGAATTCCATAGAAAATATGTGCGGCTCGACTACCAAATCCGGTTGCCGAAAAGGGATGAAGGCTTCTTCGGCCCAGTGATCGGAAGCCTTCCAACAAGGGCTTCGATTCAAATGCATCCTTTCACGCTCTACATACTGAGTACATTGAACATTTTCCTTTATCAGCTGATGCCAAATGCCATATGTGTGTTGGTTGGTTTCATCGCTTTGTGCGTGATGAAGAAGGTAGAACCGACGAAGGGGTTGTTTAATTACTTCTTCTCGATTCCTCCCCTCAAGAATCTGGGTTGGTACATGATAACTGCCCGCCGAGGCAGAAAGCTATTTGACGATCTCCCTACCTCGAATTCAAATTGAAAAGACAAGTTCGTATTTGTGGTCTTTCAAGGCGAGGCGATCTTTTGCACCAAATGGGGTGTGCTTGACTTGGGTCTGGCCGTGGACAACCCTTTATCCGAAGTGGCGAATGAAGCCGTCAATGCATTGTTGAACCTTCCAGAGAGTATAAGGAAGACGAAGTAGTTGTGGTCTGACTTGGTGATGCGTCGGACTGTATGGACGAAAGGTCGATCCAATTCTGCCTATCAATTATTCGATCTTTGTTTTATTCCATAACATGTTTTTTACTTGCAGGCATAGTTGGTCTGGAGTACCAGGTGGACCCTGCGTTGATGGAGGGGGTCGAGGCTGCTATCAAAGAAGCTGAGGAGAGCATGTTATCTCCTCAAGTGCCCCTTTTGGAGGAATGAGTGGCACGAACCTCAGAGGATTTGCTCATTTTTTCTCACTGGGCTCCTCAGCTGGCTCGTCTCAAGTGGAAGAAAAAGGATTATCCCCCTACCGAATTTGAGGTGGTTGCTGTTGAGGGGACGAGAAGGAGGCATCACCTTCGCCTTAGTAACTCGGAGCCGTCTGGGTTGACCGATGTTATGGGTCAGCTTACGCCTTCGGATGTGAGTCAATTGCGTGGCGAGGCCCATCTCCACGAGCAGGAGCAGGGAGCTCCTTTAGAAGGAGATTCAGGGGAATCCCCATCTCTTTCGGAGCCCATTCTGCATCAGGATTCCTGGCCTGGGGGACCTATTCCATCTAGTGTCTCTGGCTGAGGATATTCCTGAAGAATTCAGATCGCTTTTATTGGAAAGTCGATCGCCTCAAGCCACATTTGATTGTTCCACATAGGAGCTCCTTCAGATGAAAATTCCAATCAAGAGAGACGGTTCTACTCTTTTGGATCGCGGGACCGCCTCTAGGATCACCGAAAATGTGACCCTTCCACGGGATAGGGCCGTCCTGGAGAGGGTCAATTGCAAGAGGCTCACTTCAATTGCAGTCTACGCAAACGTCCAGGTAATTATTGCACTAGCCTTCATTATAGATGAAGCAGGCGTGGATGTTGACTGTTGTGACTTATATGTATGCTCTCGTGGCCAATGCTGCATTGCGTCGACGCACATCGGTGGTGGCTAACCACGAAGTCACCTTAGGGGCCGTCAAGAAAGCCATGGAGAAATCTCAGGCAGAGCTAGATAGAATGGGGATTCTGTGTAAACTGAGACGATCACGGGTGCTTGAACTCGAGCATGAGTAATGCGAGTCTCGTAAGAAGGAAGCTGCCCAAGCCGACTCGAGGGAGTGAGCAGAAAAGACGCTGCTTGAGGAGAAAGCCAGGTGGGAAGTCAGAGAGAATGAGCTCCTCGCCCGACTCGCTGATAGCTTTTGGGGAGTTGGCACAGAGGCCATCGTGAAGAAGACGGTCCAAGAATATAAGGATTCATTGCCCGCCTTCGACGAACTGTATACACTGGGATATGAGCGATGTCAATCGGAAGTGAAGGATTGACTCTCTGATATCGCCGTTGAGATTGACCAGATCTTCGTGCTTTTTCCGGTTATCGATGGCGATTATTTAATTCAAGGCACGAAGGGGTCTGCTCCTGTTGGTGAAATTGTTACCACCACGGGTGAATATGCGGATGTTGGTGCTCCAGGGGATCAAAAGCATGTTACTGTGCTTGAGGGAGACCAAGGACATCTTGACTCGCTGAAGGATCTTGATGCTCTTCTTATCCCACCGAAATTTTAAAATGTATAGGGGAATTCGCTGTATAAATGATGAAAATTTTGTAATGTAATATACTGCCAGAAAAGTCGACTTATATCTCTTTGTTTGTCATTGTTCGTATGGGTGTTCTTATTGTCTGTTAGCCCCCTTTAGACGGGTTAAGCCCTTGCTCAAGATAGCAGGGGTTGAGTCATTGAACCATATCCAAGCTAGACCACATTGTTTAGTTGCGAAGGGGGTGGTCCCCTCGTCATACGGCTGACAACACGAGCGGTCGTTCAGTTGCGAGGAGGATGGCCCCCTTCGAATTATGGTTGACAACATGAAAGGGTCGTTCAGCTGTGAGGGGGTGGCCCCCTTATCTTATGACTGACGATGCGAGAAGGTCGTTCAATTGCGAGAGGGTGGCCCCTTCGACTAACGGCTAACGATGCGAGAGGGTCATTCAGTAGCGAGAGGGTGGCCCCTTCGACTAACGCCTAACGACGCGAGAGGGTCGTTCAGTAACAAGGGGGTGACCCCTTCGACTTATGGCTGACGACGCGAGATGGTCGCTCAGTTGCGAAGGGGGACCCCTTTGACTTACAGCTGACAGTGCAAGAGGTGTTAGACGTAACGATCTAGGAATTCTAGTTTGATGATGAAAAACGTGTGCAAACTATTTAACGTGTGTGCGAAGTGTGTTTCAGGAATGGCAAAGTTATTGCTCTAAGTGTTGGAGAAAGTGGTGTGCACAAAGCAAAGTGGACTTAGTCAAGTCAGGAAAAAGACGTGGACCAAGTCAAATTGACTAAGGAGATTGGAGCCAATTCATATCTATTGGGATTGAAACAAATCCTATATCAAATCCCATTACATGTCTTTTTCCAACTTCTTATCCAATTCAAATCCTACTACAACTCCTAATCCAATTTGTATTGCTATGAAGATCAATTCAAATCTCATATTCCTAATTTCATGGGATTTATCCTACGCCAAATTGATTCTCTCCACATCTATATAAACTCTCCTTCAATAAGAAAGGAGTGTGCGGCATCAAACAAAAAAATGGCCGGCCAAAATATCGTGTTCCAAGGGCAAACTCACGCAACAAAAACCTTAGCTATCCTATTCATTGCATAAAACCCTTAGCTAGGGTCCTATATAAGCCCTTATCTCATACCCTAGTAGATGCAAGCGGCCACAAGAAAAACAAAGCAAGCCCTAACCTGAACAATTGTAGCAACCAAGGACTAAGCTAAAACTCTCAACATCATCTTCCATCTCCCAAGGCCAAAAGAAGTTCACGCAAGCATCTCCCAAGGCCAAATGAATTTCACGCAAGCATCTTCCAGCCTCATCGACTTGCTGACGTGCTCGAAGAACCTTGCCATCGTCGTAGAGGAGAAGTCAAAGCTTCCATCGAGAAGTTCAAGGCACCGGAGAGCCACATGCGTGCATCGTCGGATCATCAAGTCGAGTCGCCACCACAGTTGCAGAAATCAAGGAGAAGAAGAAGCCCGAGCAACGCTGAAAACTTCAAGCTTTCGCTGCTGCATGCCCTACGTCGAAGAAGTCGAATCGGAGTTTTCCCATCAAACCCCGCTGCCGTCGTAGCAAATTCATCGAAGCTCTCGCCATTGTCGGAGAAGATGAAGTCGAAGGAGGCGCTGCTAGAGTCGTGAGGGTTCCGCCGCCGAAGTTCACGTCGCCGTCGGAGAGAAGCAGTCGCTGTTGAGAAGAAGCAAACGCCAGCGCCTACAGTCAGAGCGCCGTGGAGATCTTATCGCAGCTGTCCTCACCGTCAAGTCATCGTTGTCGATCTCGAAGCTGCCGTCTCAAAGCTGTCATCTCGTCGCTGCAGTCGAAGAAGAGCATGCCTTTGTCACGCTGTCGTGGAGAGCCCGCTGCCATTGAGAGCACGTCGCCGAGGAAGGAGCGCTGCCGTTGACTGCTTACCGTCGGAGTACTCGAAGGAGAATCCACCGTCGTCGTAGAGTACCTCGGAGATGTCGGACGGCGACGCCGCTCTCTTTTCGCTGCTGCATGCCCTAAGGACGGAGAGAAGCCCGTATGCTGACGTGGAAAGAATCGAGCGAAAGCGGAGAGAATGAAAATTTACGAGTGGCTCTGCTGACGTGGAAAACGAGATTAATGGAATTTCTTTGCGCCCAGACCGCTTATAAATTGATTTGAACTGGGATTTCCTTACGCACAGACCAGTGTACTTTTTGAGACAGATTGAGATCCAGGAGTCGGATCGAGACACCGTTTGCGTCAGAGTGGAGATGACAATGTGATGATTGACAAATACGACTACACGGACACAAACTAAGCATTTCTAAACCATTTACTCTTTATATTCGTGTCCAGTGTTCTAAAAATCGGCCTGGGCGGCCGCCTAGGCGTTAGGCGGCCAGTAAACGCTCCGAGTATGGCCTGTGCGGTCAATCTGGGCATTTTTGGGATTAATCGTCCGCCTAAGCGTTCTGGACGGTGTCTGGGTGCTCTGGGCGGTTCCTAGGCGGTGCCTGGGCGTTTTTGGTAAATGGCTTAATTGCACAAGAGTATCTTTTAAATTTTATTTTGTTGCACACATATACTCTAAAGTAGGTAAACTGGATTTGATTTAGTATGTATTAAATATTTGATGTATTTTAAATAATATATTTATATTTATATATAAACACAAATATATTATATATAAATAAATAAAATAATTAAAAAATGCAAATCCCCCTAGGCCGATTAATCCCCAATTAATGCTCTGGGCGCTAGGCGCTAGCAATCCGAATGCCTAGCGCCTAGCGTTTTTTACAACCTTGTTCGTGTCTTAGTGTAACGTTTTTTGTAGGGGAAACTTTACCAATATTTGTGACTATTTTGGACTTGTCTGGTTGGGGCTAGACAAGAGGGTCTTGACGTGTTGTTACAGTCAAGATACGCATTTACTAGGTTGATAGTGTTCTGCACTTTTGTTAAGTGTGGTACAGTCTAGGTGGGGAGTTGAAGCTATGATCTCAATGTATATGTACAGAAGGAACATATTAATGCTGGTATTTGCTTGGGGCTAGATGTAGGCCGTTGTTGCGACCGAACCAGGGTAAATCTGTGTGTACTCTGTGATTCTCTCTTATTTGCTCAGCTTGTGTTTATAACTGTGTGAGATTTCTCGTGGGTTGCACGAGAATTTTTTTATTCGCCTATTCACCAACCCCCCTCTAGGCTAGGATCTAGATCCAACAAGTGGTATCGGAGCAAGTTAGAGGATCTAGTCTAGTCTAGTTATCATGAAAACACCAAAGTTAGTTTTTCCCCATGGCATGCCTATTAATCGTCCTCCTCTATTTAGTGGCCATGATTATATATACTGGAAGGCTAGGATGAAAACTTATTTACTATCCGTTGATGTTGATACTTGGTACATTATTGATAACGAATATTCTATGCCTGAAAATAATCTGAATTTAAATGATAAAAATGTGTGTGGTATAAATGCTAGAGCAATGAATCTCTTATTGTGTGGGTTGAGTAGAATAATATTTGATCGTATCTCACATTGCTCTTCTGCACAGGATATATGGATGACCTTGGAAATTGCATATGGAAGTGAGAAATCCCTCAGCTGCAATGAAAAGAATCAGAAGGGAAGAAACGCTCCTTTAAATAATTTTGATGCTTCTCTTTGTGACAATACTAAGCGTAAAATTATTTGTTTTAAATGCATAAAGCAGGGACACTTCGCTAAACATTGCCCACAAGAAACAGCTGGTGTCATAGAGAAGAAAGGAAAAGCTGTAGTGCGAACGTGGGACATGAATAGTACAGATGAGCTCGAGGACAATGAAGCACACGCATCCCTCTGCTTGATGGCAAAACATAACGAGGTAAAATCTGATAGTAAAGCTGAACTTCTAATTATTTGTAAAGCCATGCAAGAGGAAATTGATGAGCTAGAACTTACTTTAAATGACTATAGGAATACTAGCTTTAAATTACAAAAAGAAAACTGTGACATTTCTGATGAAGTTGAATCATATAGAAATTCTTGCTTTAATTTGCAAAAAGAAAATTGTGATGTGATTGAAGAATCTAAAAACTTAAAATAAGAACGCTGCTTGCCATTCTTTTCCTGCTTGCCATGCTGAAAAGAGAAGAATCTAGCTCATCTGAAAACGCTGCTTGCCATTCTTTTCCTTCCTTATTAAATGAAATTAGCATGCTTAAGCAGGATTTATTTAAGCTTGAAGCTGAAAAGATAATGTGATTACAGACTTAATGATAAACTGTGCATGTTAAATAATGAATTTAAAAGAAAATGATCGAGTTTGAAAAGAAGAAAGAAGAAAACAAGAGAGCTTTTATAAGTAAATGCACCTTGCTAGTGGATGAGAATAAACTTTTAAAATCCAAAGTTTCTAATCTAGAATTGTCAGTAAGAAAATTTTCACTTGGTAAACATTCGTTGGATACCATACTTGAAAATCAATTGTATGGCAATAATAGAAGAAGACTTGGATTTGGTTTGAAAAACATTGAAAACCCTAAATTTAAGAAATCCCACAATGTGCCTACTATTGTGAAAAATATGCATACAGAGTGCTTTACTTGTGATAGTGTTGGTCACAAATCCTATTATTGTAAGTTTAGGAATACAAACATAAAGTTCAAACAAGTGTGGGTTCCTAAATCTTTAATGGCTAACACTAGTGGACCTTGTTGTATTTCAAGGTCACACTTAACACCTTTCATATAGGTGGGATGGAGTTTTGGCGAGGAGCAATGAATTGAAAGTCTCATTCTTTTAGCTCCTTAGTCAAATAGCGACGTGAAGGTATATTTCTTTTCTCTCTTTGCATCCATTGCATACCTTCATAGATTTTGTGTGTGCTTGACTTATTTTTGTTTGTGTGCTTGTTTATTTGCTTTTTAGGCTTGTTTTAGTTCTTTATAAAAGAACAACAAAAAATGAAAAACCAAAAATTTTTTAAAAAAATAGTGCTTATTGAATACCTCCTTATGAATCTTTATAAGTGGTATTATTGAATATTCATTCATATCTTTGTAGAAATCATTGTATTATTGTTATAGCTACATGCGCATGTTAGAATCTATTTTGTAGCCATGACATACTTCATAAAATGATTAATTTGATTTCTACACCTACATACACACTTCCACGAATATTAAAATTTTAGTACTTTTGGAGATTCTTTTGATGAATATTGGAAAGTGAATGTAGAATGAATAAAAACTGAATTATCTAAGAGATATGATGTGTAGTGCCATGAATAAAAATTTAGCACAAAAGAATTGTAAATGAAAAAAATATACATGAAAATTGCTCTGTATGAAAAATGGATACAATTCATGGCAAGTACACTACCCACGAGTATCCAACATATGTTTTATGGGTAATCATTAGCGTTGGTATATGTTACTCGTCAAGCAATGCCAGCCCCTCATTTAAAAGTCCTTTTAGGCTATGTTTTGGGGTTTGGTTACTTGAACTCATCTTTGGTGAGGTGGGAAAAATCAATCCTAGTGACATTCATGTTAAATGGAAAATGTGGATTGTTTTGGTTGATGTTCTAAATTGAATCTCCCTTTGTACTTCAATGTTTATATTATCACACTTACACATTGGTGGTGAAGTCTAAATTATGATTTTCTATGAACTTGAATTGCTTACTTTATGGAAAATGACATGCAAGTGCTAGATATAATTTATAATGCTCTATTTTTGCATGTAATATTATTTTGACCTCGTTGGTCCACTTTTGACGATAACAAAGGGGTAGAAAAAAGATTTGGTACTATTGAGTGGTATTAATGGTTAAAGGGGGAGCTTGCAAATACATGAATAGGGGGAGCTTGGAATTAGAGGGAACATGTTACACTTTGGTAAATCATGCATGCTAGTAATGCATTGTCTCATTGTATACATCATACGCATTACACCCTTCATCACACTTCACACACAGCTATCTAATTGCTCAAATCTTTCATTGGTTTGTCATCATCAAAAGGGGGAGATTGTTGGATGCAACGATCTAGGAACTCTAGTTTGATGATGACAAACGTGTGCGAACTATTTAACGTGTGTGCTAAGTGTGTTTCAGGAAAGGCAAAGTTGTTATTCTAAGCGTTGGAAAAAGTGGTGTGCACAAAGCAAAGTGGACTTAGTCAAGTCATGAAAAAGATGTGGACCAAGTCAAATTGACTAAGGAGATTGGAGCCAATTCATTTCTATTGGGATTGAAACAAATCCTATATCAAATCCCATTACATGTCTTTTTCCAACTTCTTATCCAATTCAAATCCAACTACAACTCATAATCCAATTTATATTGCTATGAAGATCAATTCAAATATCATATTCCTAGTTTCATGGGATTTACCTGAAGCCAAATTGATTCTTTCCACATCTACATAAACTCTCCTTCAATGAGAAAGGAGTGTGAGGCATCAAACAAAAAAGTGGCCGGCCAAAACATCTTGTTCCAAGGGCAAACTCATGCAACAAAAACCCCAGCTAACCTATTCATTGCATAAAACCCCTAGCTAGGGTCCTATATAAGCCGTCATCTCATACCCTAGTAGATGCAATCGGCCACAAGAAAAACAAAGCAAGCCCTAGCCCGAAAAAACCATTGCCACAACCAAGGACCAAGCTAAAACTCTCAACATCATCTTCCATCTCCCAAGGCCAAAAGAAGTTCACGCAAGCATCTTCCAGCCTCATCGACTTGCTGACGTGCTCGAAGAACCTTGCCATCACCGTAGAGGAGAAGTCGAAGCTGCCATTGATCGGCCCCGGATATACACCCAGAAAACGATTGTAGTTTTACCGCAAGCGCACAGTGAAGTGGCGAGCGGGTATCGAACACGAGGAGGTGGTGTTGGCTCCAATCTATCTTAGGTTGGCTCGACTACGAATGTTTAATTGGTGGAGATGGTTTATAATGTGATATAATGGAAATGGTGGTGGATGTCGGTGTCGGTGATAAAGATGCTGGTCAAATATCGATTCAAATACAATATAATAAAAGTGTCTAGGGCTAGGGAATCCCCACTAAGGATCGTCATTCATCTCTCTGAATTGCGAATCTCAATGTTACAAGACTTGAATTGAGGTGAACTAGTCGTAACTAAATATGAAACCAAGCTCATGCTCTCACGCTATTGCCGGTCTATAGCGACCTAGATTAGGGCCCACTCTCGTGCAAACCCTAACCTAAGCCACTAGCATTAAGATCGACATCATCGTCCAATCGCCCCTCGAGCCCACTCTCGTGCAAACTCGAGTTACGATCTAGATTGTGATAGCTCGTATTCGTCCAATCTCTTGCAAACGAATGTGTATAGATTTATAATAAAAATCCTAGTTTTGGTCCAATCTCTTGCAAACCAAGTCTAGTGGATTTCGATTATAAACCTAATTCGAATATTTAGGCCTTCCCATCGATAGGAATCCAATCTCTTGCAAACTCCAAATCGATAGAAATTCCTAGCTATCCGTAATAAATCAATCACAACCTAACCTTCTATCAATTCTAGCAGCAAATAAATTCGTTCGTCACAAATCTGAAATTAGATCCATAGGGTTCATCCCCTTCCCTAGAACAACGATCAACCAAGCATAGCAATAACGATATAGAGATCAATAAGAGACATTGCTTGCATATAAAAAGATTGTTGGATATGGACGACATATATACACCCATGAGGGGATGTATGAGGGTCTATGGACCTCAGATGTCGCGTGCATGAAAGCATGTGCGAAGGAAACCTTTTCATGTGTGAAAAGGGCCACTCGATAAGTGGAAAAAGCCACTTTATAAGTGCATAAAGGCACTTGATAAGTGCATAAGGAAGAGGATAAGGAATGGTGTTTATATATGTAACGACCGGTTTTCATGTATCTGGATTTATTATATTATAATATATGTTTTGGTGGATTTTCTCCTCTTGTGTGGTTTTCGTCTCCGTAACTTTCATTTTCGATTATTTCGTCGTGTTTTCTCGTTTCTTCCTTAGGATCGTCGATTTCGAAGTATGTCATTCGTGACGGGCTTCATAACGGTCGTATCTTACTATTAGATCAAGCCTAGGAGTCTTAGGAATCGATCCCGGAGCTCCGCGCTCCGTATCGAAACTTTTGGTGCTAATTAGCCGATGTAAGAAGGGCCACCGACCGACTAGATGACGATCCAGTCGGTCGGCAAACCTTCTTGAACCGACTAGTTGGCTTTCTAAATTATTCTGGAGATACTGTTTATCGTTAGTCGGTCTAAGAACGTTGGTTGACCGACTAGGTTGCAAACTAGTCGGTCGGCAATGCTTCTTTGACCGACTAACTCATCAACTATTTTTGACACTAGTTACTGTTTACTCTTAGTCGGTCTAAGAACGATCATCGACCGACTAGATGTCAAACTAGTCGGTCAGTAGTTGTTCTTTGACCGACTAACTCTTAGTTCAGGTTTTCGACTGGAGTTACTGTTTACACTTAGTCGGTCTGCGTTGGTCCACCGACCGACTAGTTCTCAAACTAGTCGGTCAACAGTTGTTCTTTGACCGACTAAGCAGTGCAGGAAACCCTAGTTTTGCCCTAGCCGCCACCAAACTCTATAAATACCACTCCAAACGTTTTCTTCTCCTCCCTCATGACCTAAAACCCTAATTTCTCCCCCATTGAGCCCACATCTCCCTCAAACCATTAATCCTTCATCCCAAGCTCATCCTCCATCATCCAAACCCTCCCTCAACTCATTCCACCTCTCATCTTCCCCAAATCTCCATCAAATCCCCAAAATCCCCCAAAACCCTATTTCTCCAAACTTCTCCAATCATTTCCAGATCTGAACCCTAGGTTCCCCGGAGCGTTTCTTCCGTCGCCGTGGTTGCTCGGGCGTTATTCTCCCGTTCCCTACGCGGTAATACTCGATTCCTTTAATTTTAGCATAACCCACATTGACATTGTGAAACCGTAATAAAATGGATTGTTAGATGATTAGGGTTCTAATAAGAAACCTATTTAGGATCATTGTGCTAATGATTATTTTGCCGTAACAGTGATCCATTCCGTAGTTAGCTTGTGTGACGATCTTCATTGCTCGCCAATCCCGGTATCAGGCAAGTGAAACTTGCATCCCTTGATTTAGGCCATGTCTTAGGCCATTTACCTTGCTTTAGCGTAAAAGAGACTAGACGGTGAAAGGATAGCCGTTTAGACGCCATTGACCTAGCTTGACAACGAAGCTTGGTCCATCACCTTCATCATGCTTGTATGTCACGTTTACTTTCCCTTAACGGTACGTGAATTAACTGTTCATGTCATCCATGCATCCTTAACTGCTGTTGCATTTTAACTGCCATGTTTAAATATAATTAACGGTACGCGAATATGTTCATGTCATTGCATTTTGCCTGGCACGTTTAAATACAATTAACGGTACGCGAATATCTGCTCATGTCATTGCATGATCGAATACTCATCGTGATTGCGTAGCTTCCCTACATACTTGTACTATTGGTCCCGGCTAGGCACCCACCTTGCGTGGGCACAATCCTATGCCAATTTCACTTTCTGGCTCGTGTCCCAGAAGACGAGCTCAACACAGCCTGCGGGCAATAGGGCACTCGTTGAGTGATCCCTTGTACTTGATACTTGAACACAGCCTGCGGGCAATAGGGCACTCGTTGAGTGATCCCTTGTACTTGTACTTGTTACTTGACATTACATGTCACAACAACCACTTGCCACTTGTACTCTCCTTTACTTTACTTGTTACCACCCTACTTTACTTGACATGCACCATACTTTAACTGCTAGGTTGTTAGTTTACCTTTCTTTCCGTTTCCTTACACAAGTCTTCCGACTTGCTGACATGTGCCCCTTTTCTCTTTTGGGTGACACATGTTAGAGCCCGAGCCCGAGTTACTTGCTGAGGACGTGGTGTTCGCTGACGCTGAGTCAGGACCCGCATTGATCGAGGACTACGTTGACACTGGGGATCAGTCTTAGTGTCATCGTTTAGCTACTTTTGTTAGACTGCTTAGTTGTCGGTGCGTGGCACCTAGTTGATACTCTGTTATGTTTGTGTTGCTTTTGTTTGGCCTTGTTCTGGGCCTTAGACTCTTTCCTGTTAGCCTGGTGGCTTTTCTGTGATGTTGAATATTTTGTGGATAAACTTTGGGATTGGTTTTTCATATCCGTCTCTTTATTATTATTGTTGTTGTTGTTCCTTTTGCGATTACAGGGACCTGCTTATACTAAATTGACGATTATCAGGCGTGCAGCTTCACAGCTCCACGTCTGAGCGGACCTTCTCATGTCTTGCCTCCATTTTAGGGAAGCGGGTCGTGACAATATAGGCTAATAAGCTTATATGTAGTTATTTCCTACAATAACTACCCCCTTGGCCTATAAATAGGACCCAAGGGTATGACTTTTAAGGCTAATCCTTCATGCCATAAGTTTGCATAAGGCAACTTACTTTCCTCTTCTCCCTTCCATTAAGTTCTTCTTCCAAATAGAGATTTAGACGGTGAAACGCTGCTTTGATCCTCTGTGACAAAGTACCGACTGTTGTGGAGAATCCAAAGGCAAAGTTCAGAGATTATAGCGAAGCGTACGCTAACGTAAGTCTCTTCTCTCTTTCGATCCTCTATCATCTAATGATGGGATCCTACATTGGTATCAGAGCCACACGGGTTCGCCCCGGTCTCACCGATGAATGACACGTTGTCTCTTTCACGAATGAGTTTCCTACCATTATGGATATGGTAGGAGCGTATCGTGACGGAGAGAATGCAAAAGTTGTTCTTTTCACGTTCGGGTCTTTTGCCATTACGGATATGGCATGAACTCTCCGTGACGGGAAGAACTGACCGTTCATCTCTCCAAACTCGCAATCCTCATGGATGCTGAGTCTCCATTCAATAGGGAATGGGCACTCTCTTCATGTAGAGCGTGAAGTTTGCGGCCTTGAAGGTGTGTTATTTTTTTTGGCACATGGCCATTAAAGCATAACCACTTTCTCGATGAACGGGTATCTCATCGGAGAAGATGGTAGTTACAAAACTTCTCATCAGAGAAGAAGATTGCCATAGAAGGGCATGGTGAATTGTCACCATGTAGTATGGAAATAGCATATCTCTTTGGTGCATGATCACCATGGCCATGCGGGTCATGGTGGCTATGCACCCCCCTCCCCATTGGGGAAGGGGTTGGCTTCGGCCAATGACAACCAAGACCGCCCACCATAGGGGGGTGTGTGGCCGGACTCCAAGGAGGCCGGCCGACCGGCCGGCCAGGGCCTCTGCCAGGCAGAGGCGCCCTGGCCGGCCAGGGCAGAGGCGCCCTGGCCTCTGCCAGGGCCAAGACCGGCCCTGGCCTCGGCCAGGGCAGAGGCACCCTGGCCTCTGCCAGGGCCAATGGCCGGCCCTGGCCGAGGCCAGTGCCAGGGCAGAGGTGCCCTGGCCTCAGCCAGGGCCAAGGCCACCCTGGCCTCGGCCAGGGCCAAGGCCACCCTGGCCTCGGCCAGGGCAGAGCCGGCCCTGGCCGAGGCCAGGGCAGAGGGGCACTGGCCGAGGCCAGGGCCAGGCCGACGAGCCCCGGCCTCGACCCCAAAGGGGGGGGCCTGCATGGCCGGCCGGCGGCAGTTGCATGCGGCAAAACCCCCTACAGGGGGAATCCGGCTTTGGCACGGCCACGGCTCGACCCCGGTAATGGCCGAGGCAGGCCACTACCTCCCGCTGCAAAATACGTTTGCAACATACGTTTTCAAAATACGTTCTCAAAATCGCTTTTCCGCTGCAAGTACTATAAGAGTACTATTGTTTGATAAGTGATGGAGAAATATTGAAAGTTGTTCTAGATGGTGATTGGCATCATAATGACCTTTTCGATTCTAGAGCAACATCTTCAATATTTTTCGAAAGTAACTTATCAAATGTAAAATTTATGCAATGTTTTTGATCGAACTCTTTTTTATGTATTTTGCAGCATTTTAAAACTAAATTGTCTTCCGCTACTAAGAACATCGTCGCTGAGTTGAACAAAGGTGAAAAACTCAACGGCGATAATTACAAACTGTGGTCCATGAATATACAATATGTTCTAGAGGAGCAAGATGTGCTCGAAACTCTGACGAACATAATGATTGAACCTGAGTTGGGCACCATGGCCCAACGCAGAAGAGACAAGGAAGCTTTCGATGCTTGGTCTCGGAAGAACAAAATTGCTCGCATTACGTTGTTGTCAAGTATGGCCGACGACATAATGCGAATCTTCCGAGAATATGACCTAGCTATGGACATATGGTCCAAGCTAGAGGAGAAGTTTGGTGGCACCTAGGTGACCAAACTTCGCTCTTTAACTATAAAATTCGATTCGTACAAAAAACGTCCAGATCATTCCATGGGAATGCATCTGCGACACATGGCGAATCTTATTTTAGAGTTAAAGGATGCATGTCATATGCTCACTGATGAGCAACAAATCCAAGTGGTCATACGTTTCCTACCAATCGAATGGGACAACATGAAGATGCATCTCACTCATAATGAGAGCATCAAGAACTTCAACGATGTTTCTAAGCACCCCGAGTTAGAGGAAGAGCGGCTTGCGGCCGCCAAGCCAAGTACAGAAGTACACATGGTTGCTAGTTCCTCACACGGGGGAAAGAAATGTAAACATCAATCGAAGTTTGCTCATGAGTATAAAAAGCAACCAGTGTCTACCAAGAAACCCAAACAAAAGGGTGGGAACAAGAAATGACACAAGAAGAAGGACTTGAAGAAGATCAAGTGCTTCAAGTGCAATAAGTTAGGTCACTTTGCCCGTTCATGTGCGGATGGAGGTGACAAGGTAATTTGTCATAATACTAGTTACATATGTGTTTCTAGTTCAATGTTTCTTGTAGAATCTAATCCCTTTTGGATAATTGATTCAGGTGCCACCGACCACATAGCAAGAGACAGACGGTCCTTCGTGGAGTATCACCGGATACCCCAAGGAACGAAGTGGATATATGTAGGAAACAACACACGTGTTGAAGTGAAAGGCGTTGGGACGTGCAAGCTCGTCTTGGACAACGGCCGCACTATCTTACTTCATGATGTTCTCTTCGCTCCGGGTATTCGAAGGAATATCATATCTGTGGTCGTCTTAATGGGTCTTGGTTATAGTTGGTTCTTTTATAATTGTAATGTGGATTTGTCTTGTAATAATTCTGTAATTGGTTCTGGGTATGTTTTTAAAGGATTCATTGTATTGAATACGATGTACGATTCCTCAAATTTTAATGAAAATTTCATTGTTACAAATTCTTCGATTTCTGAGTCAGATGTAATTTATTGGCACGCAAGGCTTGGTCACATTGGACCAACATGTATGGATAGACTTGCCAAACGTGGCCTTCTATCCAATGTTTCAAAGGTCGAAATGTCGACTTGCAAACATTGCCTTGTAGGGAAATCTTGTCGCAAGCCATTTGGAACCGGCACAAGGGCCGAGGTTCCATTACAGCTCATCTATTCGGACATATGTGGTCCGATGAATGTCAAGACAAGACGCGGGAAGTCCTACTTCATCACTTTTATTGATGACTTCACCCGATTCGGACATATCTATTTGATATCCCACAAAAGTGAAGCATTAACCTGCTTTAAAAACTATATGAGTTTACTGGAAAATCAATTAGATCGCAAGATTAAGTTCTTGCGAACCGATAGAGGCGGTGAATATTAATCAGCAAGTTTTAAGGAACTTTGTGATGAAAAGGGCATAGTTCATCAAGTAACTATGTCTTATACTCCTCAACAAAATGGTGTTGCTGAAAGGAGGAATAGGACTTTAATGGAAATGGTCTGTTCAATGATGGCGCAAGCTAACTTGCCAATCACCTTTTGGGGTGATGCATTATTGACGGATGCTTTCATCTTGAACCGTGTACCCTCGAAATCAGTTAGCTCCACTCCTTATGAGTTGTGGAACCAAAGGTCTCCTGACTTAAGCATTTTAAAACCTTGGGAGTGTGCATCCTATGCACATATTTCCTCCCATAAGTATGGCAAACTTGGGCCAAGGGGGAGGAAATGTATCTTTATACGATACGTAGAAAACTCCAAAGGTTATGTTTTCATTGGTCAGGAAGACAATGGAGGACTGATTGAATTTGAGTCGAGGGATGTTACTTTCTTGGAAAATGAGTTTCCAAGACAGGGCGAGATAAGTCAGGACTTATCTCTATTTGAGATTTATGATCAAGAAGGATTACCTCATTCGAGTGGGAGAATTCTTGGTGAATATGAAAATACATTTCAACCTTCACCAATGGATGATACGAATGATGCGAATCCTATTCCATATAGGAATAATGATCCAAGTGGGAGCAATTCTAATCACATTCCAAGTGGGAGTAATATTAGAATTGATCCAACTTCGAGTCAATAAGGACTTGAAGAATCTCAAATGCGACGTAGTAGTCGTACAAGGTTAACTCCTTTAAGATTTGAGGATGGATTCCCACAAACCTTTATGACTTTACTACGAGAAGATGACGAGCCTGCTACTTTCAAACAGGCCGTATCATGCCCTGCAAAAGACAAATGGATGGAAGCGATGAAGGAGGAATTAGAATCCATGAAAATTAACCGAGTCTGGGACTTGGTTGACTTACCCAGAGGACGTAGAGCTATTGGGAACAAATGGGTTCTCAAGATCAAGCATAAGACTGATGGCTCTATAGACAGATATAAAGCGCGCCTTGTCGCAAAAGGTTTTACGCAACAGGAAGGGATAGACTACGAAGAGACCTTCTCACCTGTTGTGCGTTTTACCTCGATTCGCTTGATTCTGGCTATGGTAGCTTGCTTAGACCTCGAATTACATCAAATGGATGTAAAGACTGCTTTTCTCAATGGAGAATTGGACGAGGAGTTCTATATGGAACAACCAACAGGGTTTGTAAAAGAAGGAAACGAACATAAGGTTTGTAAACTTCGTAAGTCCATATATGGTCTTAAACAATCCTCGAGGCAATGGTATATACGATTTCAAGAAGTTGTCTTATCAAATGGTTTTTACCATGCTTGATGAAGATAACTGTGTATATATCAAGAGGATCAAAAGCAAGTATGTTATTATGTCTTTATATGTAGATGACATTTTAATAGTCGGAAATGACAAGGGCTTTGTGATGGATATCAAGGCTTGGCTTTCATCAATATTTGAGATGAAAGACATGGGAGAATCCGCATATATCATTGAGTTAAGATTTCAAGGAATCGTTCGAAGAAACTTCTTTCTCTTTCACAAGAGACTTATATAAAGAATGTTCTAGAACGTTTTAATATGCAGGACTGTAAGTCCATTGGTACTCCTATAAGCAAATGCGATAATTTATGTCTGAAAATGTATCCAAAGAACCAAAAAGAAAAGGAAATTATGGAAAAAGTTCCATATTCCAGTGCAGATGGTAGTCTTATATACGCTATGATGTGTACAAGACCGGACATCTGTTTTGCCGTTGGAATGGTAAGTCGTTACCAATCCAATCTAGGGCAAGCACACTGGAAAGCGGTTAAGAGGATAATGCGGTATTTTAAAGGGACTGCGGACTATGCTTTATGCTATCAAGGAAATGCCTTGAGGCTCGAAGGCTACACTGATGCTGATTGGGCGAGTAATCTCGATGAGCGACGATCGACCTCAGGACATGTTTTTCTACTCGGATCTGGTGCAATATACTGGAGTAGCAAGAAGCAATCCTGCATCGTACTTTCAACTATGGAAGCCGAATTTGTAGCATTTAGCATGGCGGTCCAAGAAGCTGTTTGGCTTAAGAGGTTCTTAGACAAGCTAATTGATGCAAGTGATTCAAGTGATGTACCAATATACAGTGACAGTCAAGCATCTATAGCCTATGTCAAAGATCCAAAATTCCATTGTAAGACCAAACACATTGACATCCGCTACAAATTTGCAAAAGACTATGACAAGAACAAGAAGGTAGACATTAGACACATATCTACGCATGAGATGATAGCGGATCCGCTTACGAAGGCGATCCCCAGAGATGTGTTTTACAAACACTTATCATCTCAAGGATTGCGTAAGGGCTGAGTTGTATCAATATATTCCCATGTCTATAAAAGATCAAATTTAATAAAAGAATAAGTTCTTTTTTGACAATGCATATGAGTTTCTTGAAAATGTTTGTGTACATTTCTTTTAATCTCAGCTATATTTTCTAGTATGTCGGACAGATTGAGGTTGGCTCTCTCACATGAGCAACCGCCTTTATTCTATCAGACGGATAATATAAAGATGAGACCTGTTTAAAGTCAAAATCATCAGACGGATGATTTATAGTCATGACTTAAATAAAATGGTCGTATGAAAGATCTGCATCATATGGATGCTTACAAAAGATCTAAGAGGATTTTTGAAATCTTATCTGTCTTATGCGGGATGTGGGTCCAGGAAATTAATGAGTAGTAAAAGGGACTCAAAGTCAGACATTGTGGTATCTGATCATCATCCTTACAACATCATTAAGACATACGCTCCCTAGGAAAGGAGTGATGTTGTAATACGTATTCATACTACGTATGCATTTGGCCATTGGGTTAGAATAGTAATTTTATTTACTATTATGTGAGACCCAAAGACCACATGGGTCTTAAACTTCTTACCCTTATGGACTCTAATTGGTTTCTTTAGATTTGACTGGGTGATCGCTGTCTTAGCATGTTGCTTATGGACAATGGTCAATTCAGTCCGGTGGGGCATGTTAGAAAAGCGAGTCAAGTCAAGATCGAAAGGATCTCAAGAAGAGGAAGATTAATTTCATATTCACATTTTGGACTTTAGAGATTCAAAGCTGGCCAGCCAATTGTAATCCAGATGTGATTCAATTGTTGAATATAAAGTATAAGAAATATGAAGAAATAATCTAGGGTAAATCATGCGTTGATCTACTCAACTTTGCACCCTAAGGAGTGTTGTGTATCTCTAACAAGTGCACAACAGCGGACTATATGCGCATGACGGTCACACGGTCTATTTCTCAGTATGTTAAACAGAAGAACTAAAGGAAAAGATGTTTCCTTACAATCCCCTCAAGTGTGAGTGGGAGATGTTAGATATGGACGACATATATACACCCATGAGGGAACGTATGAGGGTCTATGGACCTCAGATGTCGCGTGCATGAAAGCATGTGCGAAGGGAAAAAGGACCACTCGATAAGTGGAAAAAGTCACTTTATAAGTGCATAAAGGCACTTGATAAGTGCATAAGGAAGAGGATAAGGAATGGTGTTTATATAGGCTAAAAAGCTTATATGTAGTTATTTCCTACAATTACTACCCCCTTGGCCTATAAATACGACCCAAGGGTATGGCTTTTAAGGCTAATCCTTCATGCCATAAGTTTGCATAAGTCAACTTACTTTCATCTTCTCCCTTCCATTAAGTTCTTCTTCCAAATAGAGATTTAGACGGTGAAACGCTGCTTTGATCCTCTGTGACAAAGTACCGACTGTTGTGGCGAATCCAAGGGCGAAGTTCAGAGATTATAGCGAAGCGTACGCTAACGTAAGTCTCTTCTCTCTTTCGATCCTCTATCATCTAATGATGGGATCCTACAAAGATATCAAATCAAAGATTCAAATAACAAGAACAAAAATACTTAGCTTTGATGAAGAACTTCAATCCGATTACAAGCTTTTTGATCCCAAAAGGGGGCCTAGGGCATGGCCTAATCTCTGAAATAATTCCTAAAAAAACATAATGGAACTCTCCTCTAATGACGGCTACAACCCTCTTTTATAGCCCCCTCCAAATCCTAGCAAAAACCTGTAAAAACACTCTAAAACCCGCGCCCAAAATCAAATCCGTGTAACTTAAGTTCTGGGCCAGCAGCGACTCGACCGAGTGGAACGCTCACTCGGCCGAGTGAGAATTCATGCAGAAACTCCAGAAAATAAAACTCTGTCAAAAACTGTCAAAAACTGGTCACTCGGCCGAGTGAAAAGCTCACTCGGCCGAGTGAAAGTGTCACTTGGCCGAGTGACACTGATATGCGAATTCCAGCACTGATACATCAACTTGCAGAAATTCTCCAGATTTCATCTGAAATCCGATTGGCACGTTCTTGGTGGCGTTGGACCGTCATGAAGTCTACTATCCATAAAAAATATGAGAAAAATACTTTGACCTCTAAAATGATAGCAGATTTCAAAAGAGTGGAAGGCTGTCTGAAAATCTGGTCGCTAGGTGGAAGTGGTCGCTAGATTATTCTCTCAGATCTCAAGACATAAGCTACACATTACGATAACTCAGAAAAACGAATCACATGCTATAAAGATTTCATATCTTACTTAAACATGGTACTTGCAAGCTTTTAAGAACAACAAAAGGGACTCTCTAAATTAATATAATCAATTCATATCCACATCACACATTTCATAGAATTTAATATACAAATGTTGGCGATGCACTTTTCAATCAACAGTTATAACAGAAGCATATAAGAATCACACCAAGCATGCAAATGGAATAAGAGACATGTCATTCACATTTTCATATCAATTCATAAGAAATCTCCATAGCTAAAGTAATTCACTAAGTCTCAGTATTATCAAACTTTCCCGTTCGTGCACCTCTCCACTCTAATGTCGCACTCACTCATATGGTCAAATGAATTCACCCCCCAAACTTAGCTTGAGGCATCGCATCTAAAGGAATATGATAGTGGAAAATGGGATTTTTTCCTTGGTTTTCCCAAGTATTTTGCGGCTCCAATAATGAGATAGAGAAATTTTTTCTTTTTCTTTTTGAACTTTTTGTTTCTCGTTTTTCTTTTTGGATTTTTGTAGGAGCTATTTGATTTGTATTTTTGGGTTTTGGCTCCTTTTTGGCTTTTTGGACCTTTTTGGAGCTAACCTTTTCTTTTGTATGGATTTTTTTAGGAAATAGATGTGATATAAGTAGCTTTAGGAGGTGAACTCAAGTGACATGTAGAGAATAAAAAGATATATGTGGTGAAGGAAATAATGTAACACTCGGTTCACTCTAAGACGTGCACGAACGGTTCAATAAAATAATACTTCAACTAAAATTCATATGTAGGCATGGATATTCTTAATCATCTCAATAAAAAGTGAAGTCAAGCAGTAAAGCATACAATCATATCAGGCATGCAACAAAAGGTGAATAAGACAATAAGGCAGATGCTTCCGATATACAATTGATGCGTGAATCTTGGTGCACTTCCAACAAAAGCATACTAAACACTAATTCATACATTCAGCTTCAATTAATATCATGCATTCATATAGAGGAATCATCAAAAGAATTTACGAGCAAGCACATAGATAGCAGGATACTGAAATACTCCAAATAGCATGTCAAGAATAGTAAGCATCGTGATGGCTACTAAAGCAATAAGTGATATCATCATAAGGAACAAGTCTAGC
Source organism: Scilla litardierei (assembly GCA_030789695.1). Lineage (NCBI taxonomy): Eukaryota > Viridiplantae > Streptophyta > Magnoliopsida > Asparagales > Asparagaceae > Scilla > Scilla litardierei. The sequence goes on along the minus strand of CM061130.1, from coordinate 114,058,858 downwards.
AAAAGGAGGAAAAGAAAATAAAGAAATAAAAAGTAAAAGAGAGGAAAGAAAAGAAAAACAAGCACACAACATGAACACACATAAAAGAAAAATAAAATGGTAAATTCAAAAAGATGAAACAAAAATTTTGAAAAATTCTAGAAATCCTAAAATAAAGTAAAAATGCAACCAATGCATCTAAATGGTATGGAAATGCACTTCCACAAGCTTAAAATTCACAATGTACTCAATGTGATCATAATGGAAGAATATGAGGAACAACGATAATAATAAGGGGGTGAATGAAAAATGATGAAATGAATGATATGAAATCCTAATGCAACTACATGCACATGCAATGATGCATGAGAGCGCCTTCCCCCAAGCTTATACCAAACAATCATATTCAAATGACTCGATCAAAAATGTCACGGCTTTGCTAAGCGGGATCAAGTCAAATGAATAGGAAAGTGAGTATTCACTTGAAAGAAATGCTCGATGGTGGTGAGCAAAGGATGTGGCGTATCAAAATATGAAGAGTGCAATTAATATATATATATATAACGGGTTTGGGGTGTAAAAATTTTTGTTGCCATCATATGAGGTGATATTTATTCAATCAAATCTATATAGTCATCTCGCAGTCGAGAGGATTCGTGTTTATTTAAAGCATAAAATACTACACTACTGGATTAATATCACCTATAGAAAACGGTGGATCCAGTATCTTTACCGGTGCAGGCAACTGCTCCAACTGCTCCTTCCGTGGCTCCGCCAGATGCATGTGTCCACGGACTCCATCAAATTCCAGCAGTACGGCTTCCAGCATCTCTCCAAGGACTCCACCTGTACCCTGCAAGAGATGAGCCGCATCAATCTGATGTGGACAATTCTTCCCCAAAATAAATGTTTTTCAAAGAAGGCCATCAAAAGAAATATTTAAAATTAATGATGGTTGACAACACTTCCCTGGAAATAAATCTCTCGTGCACCACGTCGATCAACTCCTCGTTGTTTGCCTCAGGTTGGTCAGGTAGCTTTGGCATATAAGCGTGTGTCTCATCAGGCAACTCCTTATCATCGTCAGACTTATCCCATCACACCTCCTGATCATATTCAATAGCATTCATGGGTGCTAACTACTCGCTCTCCTCCTCATATATGTCCCATCGTGCCTCTTAATCATATGTATGTGTATCCTGTAAAAGGTGCAATGAGTCGTCAAAATCTGAATCATTGTAAACATCATACACGGGAGGGGAATCAAATGTAAGAAATGAGGGGGTAAAGAGATCTCCCTGAATGGGAGCCATAAGCTCCATGGGATATTCCTCGGCATCAGTGGAAGGGTGGTCCTCTGAGGGATGCTCAGCCTCTGTAGAAGGTGGGGACGGCTGCGGTATCTCGAAAGAAGGGGCACAATTCGGGCTTCATCTGTGTGCAGATGTCATCGTCCAAAGTCACGTCCTCCTCGATGGTCTGCTCTGCTACTGTAGGTATGACCTCCTCAATAATATCCTCTGATGGTATAGGCTGTTCTGACTCAGGTGGGTGACAGGGGGAGGCGACGACGGCACAAGGTGGATCTATAGGCTCATGTATCTCGACCGTGGTGTAAAAAGGGTCTTGTGCCCCTCAACTAGAGCATAGACTCCATCATCAATTGTGCCTATGGAAGAGATACAATGAGTAATAAAGTTTTGAAATTCAAGCTCAAAAGGATCACCTGCCGTTATTGTCAATAGACCGGTTTCTCGAACTACGTCGACAATGTTTCTCAATAGGTCCATATATATGTCCTCCTTTGGCAGCTCAGATGTATCTATTTGTGGAGTGCTGATGGTGTAAAGGTGGATATGATCACCTTCAAGCGAAGCACACACTCCATCTATGATAGTACCTTCACTAGAGACATTAGCCATAACAAAATCGATCAATACTTGGTCGGATGGTTCACTTACCATAACAGTTAGCGAACCGATAGATCGAGCATCATCTATCATTTGCTCCAAGGTTGCTACCAATTGCAGATCACTGAACTTTCCTACTTGCATCATCCTCATAAATTCTCATGATGGTCCCTTTAGCCCTCTAGCGAAGATATTGAATAGCTGGGAACCATCCCACATATAGTCTGACTCTGCCTGGAACATTCCTAACATTTTTTCGAACATGCACAAGGCTTCCCTGAAGGACTCTCCATCAGCCTGATAGAATGAAGCGAGATATATGTAGGATTGTATAGAACCCGGTCGCATATTCTTTGGAAGCACCATCGCTGCAACAACTGTACCTGATCAATCAAAGTAAACAACCCAGAAAACACATCAATGGTACAAAGAGAGATAAAGATAATAATAATAGCAGGTGGTGGGGAAAAATCTCTCTCTGTTTTTTTTGTTTTTGTTTGTTTTTACAACGTAATCTAATCAACATAATTGTGATAAATTGGCTCCCAACGGGAAACACCTCCCCGACAACGGCGCCAAAAACTTGATCGGCCCCGGATATACACCCGGAAAACGATTGTAGTTTTACCGCAAGCGCACGGCGAAGTGGCGAGCGGGTATCGAACACGAGGAGGTGGTGTTGGCTCCAATCTATCTTAGGTTGGCTCGACTACGAATGTTTAATAGGTGGAGATGGTTTATAATGTGATATAATGGAAATGGTGGTGGATGTCGGTGTCGGTGTCGGTGATAAAGATGCTGGTCAAATATCGATTCAAATACAATATAATAAAAGTGTCTAGGGCTAGGGAATCCCCACTAAGGATCGTCATTCATCTCTCTGAATTGCGAATCTCAATGTTGCAAGACTTGAATTGAGGTGAACTAGTCGTAACTAAATAGGAAACCAAGCTCACACTCTCGTGCTATTGCCGGTCTATAGCGACCTAGATTAGGGCCAACTCTCGTGCAATCTATAACCTAAGCCACTAGCATTAAGATCGACATCATCGTTCAATCGCCCCTCGAGCACACTCTCATGCAAACTCGAGTTATGATCTAGATTGTGATAGCTCGTATTCGTCCAATCTCTTGCAAACGAATATGGGTATAGATTTATAATAAAAATTCTAGCTTTGGTCTAATCTCTTGCAAACCAAGTCTAGTGGATTTCGATTATAAACCTAATTTGAATATCTAGGCCTTCCCATCGATAGGAATCCAATCACTTGCAAATTCCAAATCGATAGAAATTCCTAGCTATCCGTAATAAATCAATCACAACCTAACCTTCTATCAATTCTAGCAACAAATAAATTCGTTCGTCACAAATCTGAAATTAGATCCATAGGGTTCATCCCATTCCCTAGAACAACGATCAACCAAGCATAGCAATAACGATATAGAGATCAATAAGAGACATTGCTTGCATATAAAAAGATATCAAATCAAAGATTCAAATAACAAGAACGAAATACTTAGCTTTGATGAAGAACTTCAATCCGATTACAAGCTTTTAGATCCCAAGAGGGTGCCTAGGCCATGGCCTAACCTCTGAAATAATTCCTAATAAAACATAATGGAAATCCCCTCTAATGACGGCTACAACCCTCTTATATAGCCCCCTCAAAACCCTAACAAAAACCCGTAAAAACACTCTGAAACCCGCGCCCAAAATCAAATCCGTGTAACTAAAG